>CM038214.1:81151257-81490430 GCA_021442155.1 Cymbidium sinense | reverse complement strand
TTCACATGTCATGTCCAATGCATGTGTGGTCCCTAGCGGTCTCCCTCCATGTCCTTGACAAGGAATTCTCATCAAATCTTATTTCTTCTCTTATGCACACCTTTAATACTACAAGCCTAACAATTTATTCATTCAAATTACATCATCTTAACATTGTACTCAACATTTTATGATTTATGATGTTGTAAGCTCAAACTAACTATACAATATCATGCTAAACATATTATAGTGTGAATTAACACACTATATTATATTATAATATATGATGTTATATTATAATTTGCTATAATATAATATATTCTAACATTACACCTCATTAGAATCACTTAAAAGGAACATAATAACAAAATTTTCTCAAAATATGAATAATGTTCATTTTGGATGTAAAAATTATTTTTCTATTAGAAATGGTACAAAATAGCACAAAATTGGTGTTTCTTCTTGGTGTGTGCCATGAATTTGGCAAAATTCTTCCATCTCAACCTTCAAATTAACATTTTTGTGAGTTTTGACCCAATGTGTTATAACAAAAGTAAAACATACTAAAATGTACAATAACATTTAGTAACACACCACTGCGTCATATATATGTGAAGTTATATTGTTATGTACATTATATTTTAATACACTTTCATATAATATATTATCTTACATTACACCTTAAAATGAATCACTTTAAGCAAAAAATTTATAAAATTTTGTTGAAAAATGAACATTTATTTTGGATGCAAAATTCCATTCTTTTGATTAAATGACACAATATACACACCCCAATGATGTTCCTAAAGCTTACTTAAATTTGGCCAAATCCCATCATCTCAGCCTATAAATTAGTATTTTTATGAATTATACTAGTACAAAATCTACTACATCATACTATAACAAACTAAAATATGCTAAATAATAAGTAGTAATACACAATAGTATGCTATAATGCATGAGCTACACTACGTTATGGCATCCTATATTATAATACACTATAACATATTATATTATATTATATTGCATATCACTTCACAAGGGATTGCTTAAGATAAAAAATCATAAAATTAGTTCAAATAATAAAAAAACTATTTTAGTCATTATCATTTAAATATTTTAAATTGAAATAATATATTATGATGTCATGCTCTACCTATTATGAATTTGGCCAAATTCCACCATTTTAAAGTCTAAATCAAATTTTTATAAATAATGCTAGTGTAGACTTATGCATGATTGTAAAATACTAAAAGAATTTAAAATGCATAGAATAATATATTAAGATATATGATGTTATACTATGCAACATATAATATTTATTTTGAACATAAAATCTTACCTTTTAGGCTATAAGTGGCATAGCACCTTTACTACAACCTAATTCCCTTCAAATTTAATAAATTTCATCATTTATTAAATCAATATTTTTATAATTTATATTAATATGGACTATAGGGCACAATACCATAATATACTAAAACATTTCAAAACATCTTATAACATCCAAAAACACATCACTACATGCTTAAATATATGATGCTATATATACTATAATATTATTATTATATGATTTAGGTTTTAGGGTATTCAAGTCTCTAATAGTCAAGGAAAGTCTCTTAAAGACATTTTCTTTAGCTACCATAACTATGTTAGGATTAGGTCATTCTTTAGATCTACTCTAATGACATCTTTATTCAATGTTTAGTTTTAGTGTTTAGGGTTAGTTTAGGTTTAGGGTTTAGGGTTTAGGGTTTATTTAGGGTTTAGGTTTAGGGTTTAGGTTAGGGTTTAGGGAGGGTTTAGTTGTAGGGTTTAGTTAGGTTTAGGGTTGTAGGTTTTAGGGTTTAGCATTTAGGGTTTAGGGTTTTATAGTTTAGGGTTTAGGGTTTAGGGTTTAGGGTTTAGAGTTTTTAGGGTTTAGGGTTTAGGTTTTAAGGTTTAGGGTTTACGATTTAGGTTTTAGGTTTATGGTTTAAGTTTTAATTTAGGGTTTAAGGTTTTTTTAATAGAGAACAAATTTAAATTCAACATTTCTACTTTTTGATTTCATCAAGTAACACACCAAGTTTTCTAAGACAAGCGATGACATAGATAAAAATGAGCATGCATTGAGTAAATCAAAACCCTAGATAAACTGAACCTCTACTAAAGACAGTTATAGCATGGTCGTTCTTCAATTTCTCTGGTTCTCATGGAACCTCCCTCTCGGTAGTAGGATCCACCATCATATCCCGATCTCTCCCTCGCCACCACCATAGTAACCTCCTTCACTCTCCCCACCTCATGAATACTTTGACCACCACCTCCATATCCACCAGTACCTAGATCCCCCACCACCACTTGTGATAAATGCCACCTCCACCTTCTCCTCCATTTAAATTTGAGCCTAGTTGATGGTGATCTTCCATTGTCAAGGTTCGCATATTCTTTACTTTAGTTAGTTTGGTTAGGTTTATGGGTTTAGGGTTTAGGGTTTAGGGTTGTAGGTTTTAAGGTTTAGGGTTTATGATTTAGGATTTTAGGGTTTTAGGGTTTAGGGTTTAGAGTTTAGGGTTTTAGGGTTTAGGGTTTAAAGCTTAGTATTTTGAGTTTTAAGGTTTAGGGTTTAGGGCTTAGGGTTTAGGGATTTTTTAGGGTTTAGGGTATAGGGTTTAGGGTTTAGATTTAGGATTTAGAGTTTAGTTTTTTAATTAAGTAGTTTAGGTTTATTTAGTTTATTTTTTATTTATTTTAGTTTATTTTATTTTTTTAATTATTTTAGTTTAGGTTATTTATTTTAGTTTATTTTTTAGGTTTAGGTTTATTTTTAGTTGAGTTTTATTTTTTTTATTTATTAGGTTTAGGTTTTATTTTTTTATTTTAGGTTTATTTTTTTTTTAGGTTTAGGTTTTAGGTTTTTTTTAGGTTTATTTTAGGTTTTATTTTTTTAGTTTTCTTTAGGATTATTTTTGTTTATTTTTTATTTATTTAGTTTAGGTTTAGGTTTAGGTTTAGGTTTAGTTTATTTTAGGTCTAGGTTTAGGTTTTATTTAGTTTATTTTAGTTTATTTTAGTTTAGGTTTAGGTTTAGGTTTATTTTATTTTTATTTTAAGTTTATGTTTTTTATTAGTTTAGGGTTTAGGTTTTATTTTTATTTATTTTTAGGTTTATTTTAGTTTATTTTTTTAGGTTTAGTTTTTATTTAGTTTTTATTTTTTTTTAGGTTTATATTATTTTATTTTAGTTTAGTTTTTTATTTATTTAGGTTTTATTTTTAGTTTAGTTTAGGTTTTTATTTATTTTATTTTAGTTTAGTTTATAGTCTTTATTTTATTTTCATTTTAGGTTTAGGTTTAGGTTTAGGTTTAGGTTTTAGTTTATGTTTTTATTTTATTTTATTTTATTATTTTATTTTGGTTTAGGTTTTTTTATTTATTTTATTTTTAGGTTTTATTTTATTTAGGTTTAGGTTTTTAGTTTTTTAGGGTTTAGGGTTTAGGGTTTGGGGTTTAAGTTTTAGGGTTTAGGTTTTAGGTTTAGGTTGAAGTTTTAGTTTAGGGTTTAGGGTTTAAGTTTTTTTTATACATAGAACAAATTCAGATTCAACATTTCTTCTTTTGATTTTGTCAACCAAGTAGCACCCTAAGTTTTCTTTAACATAAGCGATGATAGAGAAAAAATGAGCACCCATAGAGAAAATCAAAAACCCTAGATAAGTAGAGCCCTCTCTATTGTAAAGACATAGTTCCATAGCGATATCGATCAATTATTCTTGATTCTCTAGTTTAATCAACCAGCCTCTCAGTAGCGGGATCGCCATCATATCCTCGATCTCTCCCTACCACCACCGGTTCCTCATCACTCTTATCTCCATAACCACCTTTTCGACCACCACCTCCATATCCACGGCACCTCCATCCCCACCATCATTATGATAACTCGCCTCCTCCTCCTTAGCCTCCAGATCTTGGTGAGCCTTGGAGTGATGTTCTGCCCAAGGTTCATCTCATTCTTAGGGTTCAGGGTTAGTTTAGGGTTTAGGGTTTAGGGTTAGTTTAGGGTTAAGGGTTTGGGGTTTAGGGTTTAGGGTTGTAGGTTTTAGTGTTTAGGGTTTAGGGTTTAGGCCTTATGGTTTAGAGTTTAAGGTTTAGAGTTTAGGGTTGTAGGTTTAGGGTTTATGGTTCTAGGTTTAGGGTTTAGTGTTTAGGGTTTAGGGTTTACAGTTTAGAGTTTTCTTTTAAAAAAATAAGTAAATCAATAGGTTTAGGTTTATTTAGTTAATTTAGTTTATTATTTATTTATTTGAGTTTATTTTATTTTTTTATTATTTAGGTTTATTTTTTAAATTTATTTAGTTTAGTTTATTTATTTTAGGTTTATTTTCTGTTTATTTTAGGTTAAGGTTTTTTTTAGTTTAGGGTTTAGGTTTTATTTTTTTATTTATTTTTAAGATTTATTTTTGGGTTTATTTTTTAGATTTAGGTTTTTATTTAGTTTTTATCTTACTTTATTTTTGGTTTAATTTTTATTTTATTTAGGTTTTCTATTGTTTAATTTAGTTAAGGTTTTTATTTCTTTTATTTTAGTTTATTTTATATTTTTACTTTTTTTTTTCTTTTTTAGGTTTAGGTTTAGGTTTTACTTTAGATTTTTATTTTTTTCATTTTTTTATTTTATTTTAGTTTAGGTTTTTTTTTGGTTTTATTTAGTTTAAATTTAGGTTTTTAGCTTTTTAGTGTTTAGGGTTTAAGGTTTAGGGTTAGTTGAGGGTTTAGGGTTTTGGGTTAAGGTTTAGGGTTTAGGTTTAGGTTTAGGGTTTAGGGTTTAAGATTTAAGTTTAGGGATTATTTTTTAGGGTTTATGGTTTAGGGTTTAGGGTTTAGGGATTTCAGAGTTTAGGGTTTAGGTTTTAGGGTTAAAGATTTAGGGATTAGGTTTTAGGTCCAGGGTTCAAGTTTTAGTTTAAGATTTAGGGTTTTGTTTTTTTTTATAACATAGATCAAATTAAGATTCAACATTTCTTCTTTTAGATTTCATCAACCAAGTAATACACCAAGTTTTCTAGGACACAAGTGATGACATATGATGAAAATTAGCATGCATAGAGTAAATCAAAACCCTAATTAGAACCATCTCTACTTATAAAGATAGTTCCATAGTAGATCGGATTAGCCATTCTTGGTTTCTCTAGTTCCCATGAACCACCCGACCACTGAGTAGCATTCATGCCATATCCCCATGCCTCGCCACCACCACATGTAACCTCCTTTGCCTCCATAACCACCACTTTTATCACCACCTCGTATCCACCACGCTGATCCCCACCACCATTGTGATAACCACCTCACCTTCACCTAGATTTAGATTGAGCACGGTTTGATGATCCTGCCATCAAGGTTATGCTTATTCTTAGGGTTTAGGTTTATTAAGTTTAGGGTTTATGTTTATTTTTAAATTTATTTAGTTTCTTTAGGTTTAGCTTTAGGGTTTGGGGTTCAGGTTTTAGGCTTTATGGTTTAGGGTTTGGGTTTAGGGTGTATGGTTTAGGGTTTAAGGCTTAGGGATTTAGGGTTTATGCTTTTAGGGTTTAGGGTTTAGGATTAGGGTTTAAGGTTTAGGTTTTTTTTAGGGTTGTAGATTTAGGGTTTAGGGTCAGTTTTTGGGTTTATGGTTTAGGGTTTAGGTTTTTTTTTAAATTAAGTAAACTGATAAGTTTAAGTTTTATTTAGTTTATTTTTTATTTATTTTAGTTTATTTTATTTTATATTTATTTTTAGGTTTATTTTTATTTTATTTTGTTTAGTTTATTTATTTTAGGTTTATTTATTTTAGTTTAGTTTTTAATTTTAGTTAATTTTTTTAGGTTTAGGTTTAATTTTAGTTGAGTTTATTTTATTTTATTTAGGTTTAGGTTTTATTTTTTTATTTTTAGGTTTTTGGTTAGGTTTTGTTTTATTTTTAATTTTATTTTAGTTTTATTTTTTAATTTAGGTTTAGGTTTAGGTTTATTTATTTTAGTTTGGTTTATTTTAGTTTAGGTTTATGTTTTTTAATTTTAATTATTTTATTTTATATTTTAGGTTTAGGTTTTTTAGTTTAGGGTTTAGGATTTATTTTTTATTTTTGGGTTTTATTTTTTTGTTAGGTTTTACTATATTTTATTTTAGGTTTATTTTGTTTTATTTTATGTTTAGTTTTAATTTTAAGGTTTTCATTCTTAGGTTTATTTTATTTTAATTTTTTTAGGTTTAGGCTTAGGTTTATCTTTATTTTTGTGTTTAGTTTTATTTTTATTTTATTTTGTAAGTTTAGGTTTTATTTTTAATTTTTAGGTTTAGGTATTTAGTTTATTTTATTTTTTTAGGTTTAGGTTTAGATTTTTAATTTTGCTTTATTTTAGGTTTTTTTTTTAGAGTTTAGGTTTTGGTTTATTTTAGTTTATTTTTTATTTTATTTAGTTTAGGGTTTAGGTTTATTTATTTTAAGTTTAGGTTTAGGTTTATTTATTTTATTTTAGTTTATTTAGTTTAGGTTTGTTTCTTTTATTTTATTATTTTATTTTATTTTAGGTTTAATTTTATTTAGTTTAATTTGGGTTTTATTTATTATTTATTAGGTTTAGGTTTTAGTTTTTTATTTTATTTATTTTTATTTTACATTAATTTTTTATTTTATTTAGTTTTTTTTATTTTAGGTTTATTTTATTTTATAGTTTAGTTTAGGTTTTAATTTATTTTATTTTTTTAGCTTTTATTTTTTGTTTTATTTTTATTTTTTTAGGTTAGGTTTTAGTTTAGGTTTATTTATTTTATTTTTTATTTTATTTAGGTTTATGTTTTAGTTTATTTTTTATTTTTTTAGGTTTTATTTTGTTTAGGTTTAGATTTTTTTTAGGTTTAGGTTTAGGTTTATTTTAGTTTAGGGTTTAGGGTTTTATTTATTTTATGGTTTAGGTTTAGATTTTAGTTTAGGGTTTAGTTTAGGTTATTTATTTATTTAGTTTAGGTTAGATTTTGGGTTTAGGTTATTTATTTATTTTTTTAAATTTTATTTTTTTAGTTTTAGGTTTATATTTATTTAGTTTATTTATTATTTATTTTAGTTTATTTATTTATTTATTTTATTTAGTTTAGTTTTTTATTTTAGGTTTTATTTTATTTTATTTTTTTTAAGTGTTTTATTTTAATTTAGTTTTATTTTATTTTATTTTTTTGGTTTGGTTTTATTTTTTTTATTTTTAGGTTTAGGTTTAGGTTTTATTTTATTTTTTTTAGGTTTATGTTTTAGGTTTTATTTTAGTTTTATTTTTTAGGTATTATTTTTTTGGTTTAGGTGTAGGTTTATTTTTAGTTTATTTTTTATATTTAGTTTAGGTTTAGGTTTAGGTTTAGTTTATTTTAGGTTTAGGCTTAGGTTTATTTATTTTAGTTTAGTTTATTTAGTTTAGGATTAGTTTATTTATTATATTTTAGGTTTAGGTTTTTTTTAGTTTAGGGTTTAGGTTTTATTTTTTTTTTAGTTTTATTTTTTTAGGTTTATTTTGTAGGTTTATGTTTTTTATTTAGTTTTATTTTATTTTATTTAGTGTTTATTTTTTTTTATTTTAGTATTTATTTTATTTAGGTATTTTATATTTTATTTTAGTTTAGTTTTATTTTAATTTAATTTCTTTTATTTAGGTTTAGGTTTAGGTTTATGTTTTATTTTAATTTATTTAATTATTTTATTTAGATTAGGTTTTTTGATTTTTTTTAGTTTAGGTTTAGGTTTATAGGTTTTAGGGTTTTATTTAGGTTTTAGGTTTTTATTTTTTTATTTTAGGTTTTATTTTTAGTTTAGGTTTAGGTTTACTTTAGTTTATTTTATTTTATTTAGTTTAGGTTTAGGTTTAGTTTGTTTTGGGTTAGGTTTAGGTTTTAAGTGTTTAAGTTTAATTAATTTTAGTTTAGGTTTAGGTTTAGTTTATTTTATTTTATTTTAATTTGGTTTAATTTATATTTTAGTTTAGGGTTTGGGTTTTATTTTTATTTATTTCTAGTTTATTTATAGGTTTATTTTTTTTAGGTTTGTTTTATTTTAGTTTTATTTTAGGTTTATTTATTTTAATTTATTTAGTTTTATTTTATTGTTTTTTTTATTTTAGGTTTATTTTTTAGTTTACTTTAGGTTTTATTTAATATTTTTTATTATTTTATTTTATTTTTAGTTTATTTTTTAGGTTTAGGTTAGGTTTTTATTTAGTTTATTTTTTTATTATTTTTTATTTTATTTTATTTTAGATTTTGGTTTTATTTATTTTATTTTAAATTTTTTTAGGTTTAGGTTTTAGATTTTTTTGGGTTTAGGTTTAGTTTTAGGTTTTTTTATTTTAGTTTAGGATTTTAGTTTATTTAGTTTTTAGGTTAGGTTTTATTTATTTATAGGTTTAGGTTTAGTGTTTTGGGTTTATTATTTGGTTTTAGGTTTAGGTTTATGGTTTATTAATTTATTTATTTTAGGGTTTAGGATTTTTTAAGGTTTAGGGTTTTAGGGTTTAGTTTATTTAGGGTTTATTTAGGGTTTTTAGGGTTATTTAGGTTTAGGTTAGGGTTTAGGTTTAGATTTATTTAGTTTAGGTTTAGGTTTATTTTTTTTAATTTTTATTTTATTTTTTAGTTTTTATTTATTTTAGTTTATTTTTTATTTTCTTTATTTATTTTTTTATTATTTATTTTAGTTTAGTATTTTTTATTTTAGTTTAGTTTTAGGTTTAGGTTTTGGTTTATGTTTATTTTTTTTACTTTAGTTTTATTTTTTTTATTTTATTTTAGGTTTAGGTTTTATTTTTATTTTAGGTTTAGGTTTAAGTTTTATTTTATTTTTTTTAGGTTTAGGTTTTAGGTTTATTTTAGTTTTATTTTTTTAGTTTAGGTTTAGGTTTATTTTGTTTATTTTTTATTTTATTTACTTTAGGTTTTAGTTTAGTTTATTTTAGGTTTAAGTTTAGGTTTTATTTATTTTATTTTAGTTTATTTTAGTTTAGGTTTAATTTATCTTATTTTATTTATTTTATTTTATTTTTTAGGTTTAGTTTTTTATTTTAATTTAGGTTAATTTTTTTATTTATTTATTTTTTTAGGTTTAGGTTTTTTTATTTAGTTTTTATTTTATTTTATTTTTAGTTTATTTATTTTATTTTATTTATTTTATTTTATTTAGGTTTTTATTTTTATTTATTTTATTTTATAGTTTAGTTTAGGTTTTTCTTTATTTTATTTTAGTTTAGGTTATATTTTTTATTTTTAGGCTTAGGTTTTAGTTTAGCTTTTTATTTTATTTTATTTTATTATTTTATTTAGGCTTATGTTTTAATTTGTTTTTTAGGTTTATTTAGTTTAGGTTTAGGTTTTAGGTTTTTTAGTTTAGGGTTTAGGGTTTATTTAGGTTTTATTAGTTATATTTTTTAGGTTTAGTTTTTTTAGGGATTAGGGTTTAGGGTTTGGTTTTTTTATTTATTTTTTAGGTTTAGGTTTTATTTAGTTTTATTTTATTTTATTTATTTTAGTTTATTTTTATTTTTAGATTTAGTTCTTATTTAATTTAGGTTTTATTTTTTAGTTTAGTTTAGGTTTTATTTATTTATTTTATTTTAGTTTTAGTTTATTTTATTTTTCTTTTTTAAGTTTAGGTTTTAGTTTATGTTTTAGTTTATTTTATTTTTTTTTTTCATTTTATTTTTTGGTTTAGGTTTTTTATTTATTTTAATTTTAGGTTTTTTTTAGTTTTTAGGCTTTTAGCTTTTAGGTTTAGGGTTTAGGTCTTAGGTTTTTTATTTTAGGTTTATTTTAGGTTTTATTTTTAGTTTATGTTTAGGTGTACTTTTAGTTTATTTTGTTTTTTAGTTTAGTTTAGTTTAGTTTAATTTTGGTTTTAGGCTTAGGTTTAAATTATTTTAGTTTAGTTTATATTAATTTTTTGGTTTAGGTTTATTTTATATTTATTTTAGGTTTAGTTTTTATTTTTAGTTTAGGGTTTGGGTTTTATTTTTTCTTTTTATTTCTAGTTTTTTTTAGGTTTAGGTTTTTGTTTAGTTTTTATTTTATGTTTATTTTATTTTATTTTATTTTTTATTTTATTTTAATTTTTTAGGTTTATTTTAATTTTATAGTTTAGTTTAGGATTTTATTTATTTTTTAATTTTAATTTTTATTTTTTTAGATTTAGTTAGGTTTAATTTAATTTATTTTTTTATTTTATTTAGGTTTTGGTTTTTCTATTTATTTTATTTTTAGGCTTTATTTACTTTAAGTTTAGGTTTTAGATTTTTTTTTAGGTTTAGGGTTTAGGGTTTAGGGTTTTAGTTTAGGGTTTAGGATTTAGGTTTTAGGGTTTAGGTTTAGTTTAGGGTTTTGTGTTTAGGTTTATTTAGGGTAATTTAGGGTTTAGGGTTTTAGGTTTAGGAGTTTGGTTTTTTAGGTTTTAGGGTTTAGGGTTTTATGTTAAAATTTTAAGATTTAGTTTAGGGTTTTAGGGTTTTTTTAAGGTTTAGTTTAGGTTTTATAGTTATGGTTTAGTTTAGTTTATTTAAGTCTAGGTTTAGGGTTTAGTATTTTAGGTTTAGGGTTTAGCTTTTAGGTTTATGGTTAGTTTAGGGTTAGGTTAGTTTAGGGTTTAGTTTTATTAGTGTTTAGGGTTTTAAAAATTAATTGATAAGTTTAGGTTATTTTTAGTTTATTTAGTTTATTTATTATTTTTAGTTTATTTTATTTTTTTTTTTTCTTTAGGTTTATTTTTTATATATATTTATTTTAGTTTAGGTTTTTATTTTAGTTTAATTTTTACATTTATGTTTAGGTTTAGGTTTATATTTTCATTTAGATTTATTTTTATTTTATTTTTTAAGTTTAGGTTTTATTTTATTATTTTTAGGTTTAGGTGAAGGTTTATATATTATTTTTTTTTTAGGTTTAGGTTTTAGGTTTATTTTAGGTTTATTTTAGGTTTATTTTTTTATTTAGGTTGGTTATTTTTAGTTTATTTTATTTTATTTACTTTAGGGTTTAAGTTTAGTTTTTTTAGGTTTAGGTTTAGGTTTTATTTATTTTAGTTTAGTTTATTTTTGTTTAGGTTTAGGTTTATTTTATTTTGTTTGTTTTAGGTTTTGGTGTTTTTTTTTTTAGTTTAAGGTTTAGGTTTAATTTTTTATTTATTTTTATGTTTTATTTTTAGGTTTATTTTTTAAGTTTATGTTTTTATTTATTTTTTATATTATTTATTTTAGGTTTATTTTATTTTAATTTTTTGTTAGTATTTATTTTGTTTAGGTTTCTTTATTTTTAGGTTTATTTTATTTTTTTAGTTTAGTTTAATTTTTTATTTATTTTATTTTAGGTTAGTTTTTATTTTTTATTTTATTTAATTTTTAAGTTTAGATTTAGGTTTATGTTTATGTTTAGATTTAAGTTTTATTTAGGTTTTATTTTTATTTAGGTTTAGATTTTTATTATTTTATTTTAGGTTTTATTTAGTTTAGGTTTAGGTTTTAGATTTTTTTAGGGTTTAGAGTTTAGGGTTTAGGATATAGGTTTAGGGTTTAGTTTATTTGTTTAGTGTTTAGGCTTTGGGTTTATTTTAGCGTTTAGGGTTTAGGTTTAGGGTTTTGGGGTTTAGGTTTAGTGTTTTTGGTTTAGGGTTTAGTGTTAATTTTAGCATTTAGGTTTAGGGATAGGGTTTTTTTTTAGGTTTAGGTTTATTTAGGTTTATGGTTTATGTTTTATGTTTAGGGTTTTAGTTTTAATTTAGGGTTTAGTATTTTAGCTTTTTTTTAATAAAGAACAAATTTTATTAAACATTTCTTCTTTTGATTTCATTCAAGTTAGTTCTTTAAGAACATAAGAATGAGGGATAACTAGAATTTATAAGACAGCAGTTTATGTATCATTATTCTTTATTTTTACCGAGCTCTTTGGATCCACCATCATATATCTCTTGGAACCTATTTTCCTTCACTACTCAACCACCACCTCCACAGTCCAAATCTAGACTATTGTTATTTCATGTTTAGTTTTCTTAGGGTTTAGGTTTAGGTTTATTTTTTAGGTTTTAGGTTTAGGTTTATTTTTTAATTTATTTAGTTACAGTTTTAGGTTTTATTTTGTTTAGGGTTTATGGTTTATTTTAGGTTTTGGGTTTAGGTTTAGGTTTAGGGTTTCACTTTAGGGTTAGGGTTTAATTTAGGTTTAGGTTTAGGTTTAGGGTTTAGGTTTAGGTTTAGGTTTAGGTTTAGGTTTAGGGTTTAGGATTTAGGCTTAGGTTTAGGGTTTAGGTTTAGGTTTAGGGTTTAATGTTTATTAGGGTTATGTTTAGGGTTTAGGATTAGTTTTAGGGTTTAGCATTTAGGGTTAGTATTTATGGTTTAGGTTTCATTTAAGTTTTTTTTTAAAAAAAATTAAATAAACCATTAGTTTAGGTTTATTTATTTTATTTTTTTTATTTTTTAATTTAGTATATTCAATTTAGTTTAGGTTTTTTTGGTTTATTATTTAGGTTTAGGTTTTAGGTTTATGTTTAGTTTTGTTTAGTTTTCTTTTTATTTTATTTTTTTTGGTTTAGGTTTTTATTATTTTAGGTTTAGGTTTAGGTTTTTATTTTATTTTTTTAAGTTTAGGTTTTAGGTTTTTTTTGGTTTATTTTTAGGATTTATTTTTTAGTTTAGGTTTAAGTATAATTTTAATTTATCGTATTTTATTTAGTTTAGGATTTAGGTTTAGGTTTAGGTTTTATTTCCTTTAGTTTAGCTTATTTTAGATTAAGTCTAGGTTTATTTTATTTTTATTTTAGGTTTAGTTTTTTTTTTTAGTTTAGGGTTTGGGTTTTATTTTTTTATTTATTTTTAGGTTTTATGTTTAGGTTTACTTTTTAGGTTTAGGTTTTTATTTTATTTTATTTTAAGTTTATTTTATTTTTATTATTTATTTAGTTTTTTTATTTAGGTTTTATTATTAGGTTTGTTTTATTTTTTAATTTAGTTTAGGTTTTTTATTTTATTTTAATTTATTTTTTATATTTTTATTTTATTTTTTTGGTTTAGTTTAGGTTTTAGTTTAGGTTTAACTTTCTTTATTTATTTTTAGGTTTATTTAGTTTAGGTTTAACTTTGTAGGTTTTAGGGTTAGTTTTAGTCTTTAGGATTTTAGGTTTAGGTTTAGGGTTTATGGTTTAGATTTAGGATTTAGTGAGCTTTAGGTTTAGGTTTTTATGGTTTAGGGTTATGTTTATGTTTTAGGGTTTAGTTAGCATTTAGTTATTTTTAGGTTTAGGTTTAGGGTTTTTTTTTTTAGTTTAGGTTTAGGGATAAGGTTAATTTGGGTTTAGGTTTTGGGCTTTAGGTTTAGGGTTTAGGGTTTAAATTTAGATTTAGGTTTAAGTTATAGTTTAGGGTTTAGGTTTTTAGGGTTTAGGTTTAGGATTTGTTTAGCGTTTGGGGTTTTCTTTTAAGTTATAGTATAGAGGTTTAGGTTTATTTAGTTTATTTTATTTTTTTATTTTAGTTTACTTTATTTTTTTTATTATTTATTTTAGTTTAAGTTTTATTTTAGTTTATTTTTTATGTTTAGGTTTAGGTTTTTTATTTTTAGTTTAGTTTATATTTTTTTTTTAGGTTTAGGTTTTATTTTTTTTATTTTATGTTTAGGTTTAGGTTTTATTTTATTTTTTTAGGTTTTGTTTTAAGTTTTTATTTTAGTTTTTTATGTTTTATTTTTAGTTTAGGTTTATTTTTTATTTTATTTTATTTAGTTTATTTTAAGTTTAGGTTTAGGTTTTATTTATTTTAGTTTAGGTTTAGATTTTTGTTATTTTGTTTAATTTAGGTTTAGATATTTTTTAGTTTTGTTATTTATTTATTTTTTAGGTTTATTTAGTCAAAGAGGGATTGAATTAGGCGATATTAATAATTTTAAGGTTAAATCTTAAATTTTAGTTTTAGTACAAAATAAATTTTGATTTTATAATGACAAGATACAATTCTTAATGCAAAAATTAAAAGTAAAATAAGAGACAATAGGCACATGGTTATTAACTCAAAAATTGGCTACATCCATCTAGACCCTATTTATCCACTAAATGCAAAAAATAAACACAAATAGTCTTATAATAGTGAGTATAATTAATATGTACTCTCTACAGGGGTGAGTACAACCCCAATATAAATTTTACACATAAAAAGAAAATATAAAATAATAAATTTTGATAAAATAAATCTCTCAAATATACCATGTTATCCAATTCAAAAATGATCTCACAACTTACAAATGATCACTTTACAACTTAAAAATTTTGACAAGATAAAATGCTCACTTAATATTGATAAATAATAAAATAAATATCTTAAAGTGATCTTACTAAGATGTTTATGTTATTAGAATTTGTAGTATAAAATTATTTCAAAATAAATTCACAATATTCTTTGTAATTAAATCAATTTCAGCAAGGAATAATTGTTTTATTTTAACCAAAAGATTCTTTCAATTAAAGCTAATGATCACAAAATACTTAAATAAAATAATTATATGATAGATCTATGTAGGCTAGTAAGCTTTAATTAAAGAGAGATCTAGCAAATATGAAAATAATTTCAGCATAATAATTTAATTTAAAATGCTTAAAATATACTTCTAAAATAGATCTTAGAATAAATGATCTTTCAAAATAAGATTAATGAAGAAATATTTCAAGAAAACAAAAGAAATTTGTAGGAAATTAAAAATTTCAACAAGTTGAAATAGATCCTACAAACTATCACAAGAGTTTTCATAAAAAATGATTGAGAAACTTTGATGTGAAAAAATGTCCAAAGACTAATCCACCAAAAGTTTAAATTGGAAAGAATAAATAGATGGTGAAAATAGCATGAACAACTAAAAGGATTAAGATCAAGAAAACAAACTCAAGTAATTTGAGAAAGCTTGCTTTGTTGAAGATGTTGAAGCTTCCAAACCAAGGATTTGATCTTGCAATATTTGGAGAACACTTGGAAGGAAAATCTAAGAAATTTTCTCTTATATTTGCTGGAGAGATTTTGAATTTTGAATGAGGAATGCTTTCATGAAGGGAATGAGGGCTATTTATAGGCAAGAAGGTCATTTTAAATTATTTCAAAAAAATATATTATTATAACATCATGTTATCATCTAATAATTTAATATTCAATAAAATATAATTTATATTAAATAAATATTAAATTTAAGCAAAATTTGGCTATTCACATGGGCAAGTCAAAATAATCAAATATGGCTCTTAATATATTCAAAGCATGTAGCATGCATTCATTATTAAAATCTAATGTTTGAAAGTCATAATAAATTCAATTTTAATCAAACGTGGGTCATGTAACCTATCAAATTAAAATCCAAGGAATCATTGGAGATGAAATCAAATATAAATTCCTTGATTATAAAATGACTTGCTAAAATACAAAATTTCTCATATTTTTTGTTAATTTTGAAATATGATATTTAAATATTATGATCTAATTTATATATAATCATACATATGTTAGTTATCATATAACCTTCAAATTAAATTAAAATATTTAATTATATTAAGTAAATAAACTAATTACACTTAATAGTCATAATTTATTATCATTTATTATTTTGACAATTCAAATGCTATGTATGAAACATATAATTGAATGTTAATTAGTTAGCGATTTATTTAAATTAACCTCATTAAAATAATATGTTAAGTTGTGAGCAAATTGATTCATGCCAATGAACTCATATGATTTTCTAAGGTAGTTATAAAAGCATATAATATTATATCTTGAGCTTCACATTATCCATTTTGATCTATCTTTCATTCTTCTACTCTTATTTCATCAAACATATTATGAGATGTATTGGATATGTAATTAGCAATTGATATATCTGAAACACATAAAAACATTCATTAGAACATCCAAACATTCGTTGTTATCATCAAAATTGATCAGATTGAACATGAGCCTCATTAAGCCAACATTATTTTGAGGTTTAAGTTTTTATTTAGTTTTTATTTTACTTTATTTTAAGTTTATTTTATTTTTTAGTTTAGTTTAGGTTTTTAATTATTTTATTTTTGTTTAGTTTTATTTTTTTATTTTATTTTACTTTTAGGTTTAGGTTTAGTTTCAGGTTTAGGTTTAGGTTTAGGTTTTAGTTCAGGTTTTATTTTATTTAATTTTTTATTTTATTTAGGTTTAGGATTTTTTAAGTTTTATTTTGTTTAGGTTTAGGTTTTTAGGTTTTTAGGTTTTTACGATTTAGGGTTTATGGTTTAGGGTTTAGGGTTTATGGTTTGGGGTTTAAGGTTTAGGGATATAGGGTTTAGGGTTTAGGGTTTATGGTTTGGGGTTTATGGTTTATGGATTTAGGGTTTAGGGTTTAAGGTATAGGGTTATAGGTTTAGGGTTTAGGATTTAGGGTCTTAGGGTTTAGGGTTTAGGGTTTAGGGTCTTAGGGTTTAGGGTTTATGGTTTAGGGTTTAGGGTTTAGGGTTTAGGGTTTAAAGTTAAGGGTTTAGGATTGTAGGTTTAGGGTTTAGGGTTAGTTTTAGCATTAGGGTTTTTTTTTATTATTTGTATTTTTTTAAATTAAGTAAACTGGTAGTTTATGTTTATTTAGTTTATTTTTTTATTTATTGTAGTTTATTTTATTTTTATTTTTATTTATTTTAGTTTACTTATTTTAGATTTATTTATTTTAGCTTAGGTTTCTTATTTTAGTGTATTTTATAGGTTTAGGTTTATTTCTTAGTTTAGTTTTATTTTCATTTATTTTTTAGGTTAGGTTTATTTTTTATTTTAGGTTTAGGTTTAGGTTTATTTTATTTTTTTTATGTTTAGGTTTTAGGTTTTCATTTTAGGTTTATTTTTTTATTTAGGTTTATTTTTAGTTTATTTTATTTTATTTTGGTTTTGGTTTAGTTTATTTTAGGTTTAGATTTAGGTTTTATTTAATTTAGTTTACTTTATTTTAGTTTGGTTTAAGTGTATTTCATTTTTTTGTTTCATTTTTATTTTAGGTTTAGTTTTATAATTTTTAGTTTAGGGTGTAGGTTTTCTTTTTTATTTATTTTTAGGTTGTATTTCTAGGTTTATTTTTTTGGTTTTGGTTTTTATTTAGTTTTTTATATGTTATTTTAGGTTTATTTTATTTTTATTTTACATTTAGTTTTTATTTTATTTAGGTTTTTTTCTCATGTTTATTTTATTATTTAGTTTAGTTTAGGTTTTATTTTATTTTATTTTAGTTTATTTCTATTTTTTAGTTTATTTTATTTTTAGGTTTAGGTTTAGGTTTTAGTTTAGGTTTTTATTTTGTTTTATTATTATTTTTATTTAGGTTTAGGTTTTTTTATTAATTTTTTTAGGTTTTATTTAGTTTAGGTTTAGGTTTTTAGTTTTTAGAGTTTAGGGTTTAGCATTTAGGGTTTAGGGTTTAGGGTTTTAGAGTTTAGGGTTTTAGGGTTTAGGGTTTAGGGTTAGGGTTTAGGGTTTATGGTTTAGGGTTTATGGTTTAAGCTTTAGGGATTAGGGTTTAGTGTTTAGGGTTTAGGGTTTTGGGTTTGGGGTTTTGAGTTTTAGGGTTTAGGGTTTAGGATTTAGGGTTGTAGGTTTAGGGTTTAGGGTTAGTTTTAGGGTTTAGTATTTAGGGTTAGGGTTTTTTTTTTTTAGGTTTAGGGTTTTTATAGGTTTAGGGTTGGGTTTTAGTTTAGGTTTAGGGTTTTGTTTTTTTTTTTTAGAATAAATTCAAATTCAACATTTCTTCTTTCTATTTTATCAATCAAGTAACACACCAAGTTCTCAAATGCGATGATAGATAAAATGAACAACATGTAAAACAAAAAACCTAGATAACTAAAATCGTCTCTACTGTAAAACATTATTCCATAAGCAGCAGTTAGAATCAGGCATTCTTTAGTTTCTCTAGTTACCATCAGAACCACCTTGACCTCTCGAATAGCGGGATCCACCATCATATCTCGATCTCTCCCTAGCCACCATGGCCAGTAACCTCAGTCCTCCTCCCACCTCCAAACCATTGACCACCACCTTTAGATCCCCAAGACCATTGGGATAAATTTGCCTTCACCTCCATGAGATCTAGACTAAGCTTTGTGAAATATGTTCTAATCAATGTTCTTCCCATTCTTAGGGTTTTGGTATAGGTTTAGGTTTGTTAGGTTTTAGGGTTTAGGTTTATTTTTTAATTTATTTAGCTACTTTAGGTTTAGGTTTAAGGTTTAGAGTTTGGGGTTTACAGTTTAGGGTTTTTTTTAAACTCGAATGATTTCATAACAAACAAGAAATTACCAAATCAAATAAGATATTATCCTCTAACAACTAATAAAACAAGATAAAATAAAATGCAATTAAAAGATTCAAAAAAATAGTATTTCACAAAATGATTTAACTCCCAAAGGTAATAAAATTTTATTTGATAGAAGGCCAACAAAGCTTAGTCAAACAAGTTAAATCTCATATCATCATCAGATTCCTTAGCAGGCTCTTCCTTTCTATTCCCTTTGGTAGTAAGAAGCAACTAGCGAAGCATCAGGCGTAGCAACCACAACAAATTTATTAGGATCTTTCAAATACTCCTTAACCTTCTCAGCCTATGGGTATGTGTAATTAGTGGAAATCATGATGGCGAGGACATTCTTGTAAGCATTGATGAACATGTGGGGAGCTACAGCAAGGGTAGGATAAGAGAGGGCTAATCAGAGAAACTTGATCATTGAAAGGCCAACCAAAAAATTTTTGATGAGATCTATTTAGTGAGGTCAAGCACCCCAGATCCATCATCATGCACTTTGGATGATAAGGCCATAAGAGAATGGCCTAATAGTAGAGTGCACTATAAAGATCCCATCTTATCTCCTTTATTAATCAGCTTAACTGGGGTGATAATTTGAACAATACCCTTGTTGATCTTAGTTGGGATGTTGAGAACCTGGAAGAAATAAGCTTATGAAAGATCCAGACTAGTGTTGCCTGGAGGAACCACAACATCAATAGGCGCAATAAGATCAACATGGGCAAGATCACTAACTTTTAGAGTTTTAGGGGAGGAAAGATTCGGAAAGGTTTTGATAGAGATCAAAGAGCATGGTTAGACAAAGTTCTACTCAAATGCTAAGTGAGGGGCCATTGATTGATCCAAAGGGAATTAAAGAGGGTCCTAAGCCTAAAGCCTAGGTTATGCCACATATAGTGAGCGGAAAACCAATATCAATGGGTTGCAATCGAGGATCATATTAGAGAAGTCTTATGGAATGGATGTTGAGTAGCCTCCCCTCCTTTCCAAAGAAGTGATAATAGTGTTGAAGTCACCCCAACCAACGGGGTTTGTTAGCAGGAGGCCGGTTATTAAGTGATCCCAAAGGATGTTCCTACCACATTAGAAGCATAGATAAAGGACGAAGAGTAGAAAATTCACCCAATGAGATTTGAACATTAACCAATTGTTCAAGATCATCAAGGATAGAAATGTTGATTAAATTATTCCAAAACACCAAATTTTATTACTAATATTATAAAAGAAATTTTGAAAGCCAAGCATTCTAGCAACATGTGTGAACTTAGAAGAGTGAATGAAAGGCTCAATAACAACAAGTAAGATTATGTTATGAGTGTGACAAAGGCTCTAAGCGATTGTGGATAGTGAGAGTCCCAATAGAACATTCCAAATAAGAAAATTGATCATAATAAGGTGGAAAGAAAGAAAAGAAAGAATAAAAAATTGAAGGAGAAGAAAAGAGAGCATGAAGTAATTATTTGTGGGAAGGAGAAGATCGAGTTGTTAGTGGAGCTATTAGTGAACATTCTAGCTTTAAGGATTTTTTTAATAACAATTTGAAAAGGCCTATCTATGTCCAATGTATCTCCATCAGAAGAGTGGTTGGTGATACTTAGAATAGGAGAAGTATCATCAAAGCATTAATGGTGATTTTCCTTCTTATTGTGAGTTAGGTTGAGGAATTGGATTATCATGGATATCACTCTGAAGGGTAACAGAAATAGAGGTTGTGTTCCATTAATAGCATAAATTTTATTCTCATTTCCATGATGATTATTAAGATTTTGGTCCGTCACCAAAGTATCAACATTTTTTAGAACAATTCCAGAAATAGTTTTGAGATTTTGATCTAACTTAAGATTTCCATTCAAATCACCATGATGGTTCATATGAGTCAAGGGATTATCTTGTGATGCCATATTATTACAAGTAGGAGTAATGTTAAATAAGTTATCATTAGTTTCCTATCAAACCTCAATATCATTATTTTTACCAAGCTCAGATTGTTCTCCAATAGGCAAATTATAGTAAAGGTGTAGGGGTAGGAAGGTGAGTTCCATTTTGAGTAGCTTTAGGCACATAGCAAACTTATTGGTTTTCATTTCCTAGAGAGGGTTTAGGATCAATTTATTCTTTTAAGATTAGGGTGTAACACAAAGCATTGAGTGATCATGACCATGGATCTTTACGTGTATTGCAAAAAATTAGGAAATTTTCAAATTCCACTTTAGATTATACCCAAATTTTTTGAATCCAAACTTCTTTAGAAACTTTTTTAGTAATATTAATCTCAACCAAGATACGTTATGGTTTAGATCTTGCGGTGGTGGCTTTTCGATTTGAAGGGCCTACCAAAGAGAGCCCCAACCGCAAATAGGACTTGATTTGTATCGTCATGTTTGGAAAGGCTAGCCATGAATGAACAATAGGGGATTCCTCTTTGACATCAAAGAGAGGTGACCATTTCAAGAGCCTCATTTGATAATTCTACACAAAATAGGAGCGATAAGCAAAGACTCTATAGTAGTATAAATCATTTGATAGCTGAATAAGGATATGCCTAGGATCAATCAATCCTATAGTGAAAATGCCTGAGAGCTTTAGGCTATGAAAGAAGAAAGCGGATATTATCAAATTCAGGCGGCGTGTGAAAATTTACCCACTAATGAAAACTCAAATGGCTTCGCCAATTTTTCCACATCAAGATCAGAGCACATTACAGTTGGTATTCCATGGAAAGAAGTAGAAATTAAGTTGACCAAAGCATTATAGCAAGTGTTCTTACGGATAACCGTCTTTGAAGGATTTTTGGGTAATAATAGATTGAGTGGTCCCTACTACCTTTGTAAATGGAGATAGCCAGGCCTCAAGTTTGAAGAGCTCGGTTGCACGAAAAATGGCGTGTCCACCATTGGAGGTCAAGGTAAACTCACATAAGCTGCCAAACCGAGAGCAAAAAACATGAAAATCTGATCCATAAAGGCCAAGAAGTGGCCAAACCATAAAGAAAATGAGAAGGAACATGAAATATCCAGAGAGAGCCACGCGGGTGAGGAGAGAGGAAGAAAAAGGTTTAGAGTTTATGGTTTTAGGGGTTAGGGTTTAGGGTTTTGGGTTGTATGTTTAGGGTTTAGGGTTTAGGGTTTAAGGTTTGGGGTTTAGGGTTTAGGGTTTTGGGTTTAGTGTTTAGGGTTTAGGTTTTAGGATTTTGGGTTTAGTGTTTAGGGATTGAGGGTTTAGTGTTTAGGGTTTTGGGTTTAGGGTTTATGGTTTTTAGGATTTTGGGTTTATGGTTTAGGTTTTAGATTTAGGGTTCAGGTTTTATTTAAGGTTTAGGATTTTTGGTTTTTTTAATAGAGAACAAATTTAGATTTAACATTTCCTATTTTTGATTTAATCAACCAAGTAACATACAAAGTATTTAAGTTTTAGGTTTAGGGTTTAGGTTTTATTTTAGGGTTTAGGGTTTTTAGAATTTAGGGTTAGTTTAGGGTTTAGGGTTTAGGGTTTTAGGGTTTAGGGTTTAGGGTTTAGGGTTTAGTACTTAGGGTGTAGGGTTTAGGGTTTAGGATTTGGGTTTAAGGTTTGGGGTTTATGTTTTAGGGTTTTACGGTTTTAGGGTTTATGTTTGTTTAGGGTTTTTTTTAGGAAAAGTTAGAATTTTATTACCATAAAAGGAAAAGATATAATGTCCTTAAAAGGGTTAAAGATCTAAAATTCTATTATAGCTATAAGAATTAGCGATAAACCCCATCAGTACATTAGAAAAAAAAAGAAAGAATCTGAAAATGCAAATATAATAGCTAAAAACAAAAGAAAAGACATGAGTAAGACTAAAACAAATCCACAGTTGTAAAGGATGAGTTAGTAGTTCATGATTCCTTTGAAAGCAAGATAAGCAAGATCCACAATAACACTTGGGTTGACTAAGTAACAACCATTCTATAGAGTTCCAACACAGCAAAGAGATCTATATACAAAGGCAAAGTCATAGCCAAAAGATAAGGATGAAGAGAGGAAAAGGAGAGAGTTGAGAAAGAGAAGGATCAAGCTCAATTAAGATCATCTCAAGTGGCAACAATACATATGAGAATCCAAACTTTATAAAGAAGGATTACAATCATATGTAATGTTACCAACCAGAGCGAGGAGGTGAGCAACATCAAAGTCATCATAGCCTTCATACCTGATACAAGCCAACATCAAAGGTGATGAGAGTTCGGATCCCCCATTAAATGAAAAAGCACAGTCTAACAACCACCTAGCGACCACCAAGAAAAACCACAGAGACTAATCATAAACTAGAGAGGTGAAACAAAGTAAGAACACCAACAACATTAATATCAAAACCCATCCAAGCTCCAAACTAGGGAAAACCAGAACAAGCCATCAGCAAGCACCAGACCCATGCTAATTAACATTGAAACAACCAACAAAGCCAAGAATGGAGCCCTCAAGGCAAATTCCCAACAAATAGTAGTCACCAAGTGAAACCAGGGTGAGCAACCATAAATGACTAAACATCTCAAAAATGAAAACATCAATTGAAGGAAACATAAGCTGCAGCAAGTGCAAATCACCAAAAGATAAAACATCAACACAAAAGGGGGCCAAAGGCAGCCACCAACCACCAAAAATAAAAAGTCCAAGCTAAAAGGATCAATAATGGTTCAGCTAGCATAGCAAAAGGCTCCAGCAATTTTTCCAAGAAGAAGGAAAAAACCAATAAATAAAAAAAATCAACCAACCAAGATTCCAAGGACATCTAATAGTCCTCCAATCAAACCAGCTAAGTAAAACAGCCAAAAGGCAATCACCAGATAATAGCCCATCATAAGTAACCAACAAAGGAAGCATCCCTAGCAGCTAAAGAAAAGTAGAATACCAACAAAGCACCACACAATAGAGGTCTAGAAGAAGCATAGCCACCATAGAATGGCAATAGCAACAGCTAGCTAGAACCAGCCAAAAAACCAAACTTCCCCAGCAAGAAAGACTAACCAAACAAGAAGCATAATAACAACATAAAACATGCTTCAAAAAACGCACCCAGTAGAGGCTAATCCTAGGAGAATATAAAACACAAAACTAAGGTAGAAGAAGGATCCAGCAATAAACAACAAGGAACTCGGAGGCAATCCCCAAAAAAGTAGCCAGGAAATTCTCCAAAAGAAGATCGAGAATGGCAACAACCAAAAATAGTTCCCACTGAGAAGGCCACCCATTCAACAATGAAAAACCAGCAAAGTAATTTGAGTTCAAGATGAGAAATAAACCAAGTGAAAAAAATATAATAAGCTAAATTAAATAACATCTTAGTGTAATTAGAGTTAGTTAGACTAAAAAAAAAAATAAACAAGCAGGTTCAAAAGCAAAGGTCAAAACATAACCAGTTTGAGGCCAAAAGTGAAAATAAGCTTAGGATTCTGGGTTTAGGGTTTAGGGTTAGGGTTAAGGATTTAAGGTTTAGGGTTTAGTGTTTAGGCTTTAGGGTTAAGGGTTTTGAGGGTTTAGGGTTTAGGGTTTAGGGTTTGGGCTTTATGGTTTATGGTTGTAGGGGGGTTAGGCTTTAGGGTTTAGGGTTAATTTAGGGTTTAGTGTTTAGGGTTTAGGTTAATTTAGGGTTTAGGTTTAAGGTTTAGGTTTACCTTTTTTTATTTTTATTTTAGGTTTAGGTTTTTTTAGCTTAGGGTTTAGGTTTTATTTTTTATTTATTTTTAAATTTTATTATTTAAATTTAGGTTTTTATTTAGTTTTATTTTAGGTTTATTTTATTTTTTATTTTAGGTTTTGTTTTATTTTATTTAGGTTTTATTATTTTAGTGTAGTTTAGTTTTATTTATTTTATTTTTTGGCTTAGATTTTCTTACTTATTTTATTTTTAGGTTTTATTTAATTTAGGTTTAGATTTTTAGGGTTTAGTGTTTTGGGTTTAAGGTTTTAGGGTTTAGTGTTTTAGGTTTTATGCTTTTATTATTTAAGGTTTAGGGTTTAGGGTTTAGGGTTTATGGTTTAGGGTTTAGGATTTAGGGTTTAGGTTTTTCAAGTTTAGGGTTCAGGGTTTAGGGTTTAGGGTTTCGGGTTGCAGGTTTTAGGGTTTAGGGTTTAGGGTTTAGGGTTTAGGGTTTATGATTTAAGGTTTCACTAGTTAGGGTTTAAGGTTTAGCGTTGTAGGTATAGGGTTTTGGTCTTAGGGTTTAGGGTTAGTTTTAGGGTTTAGGGTTTTTTTTTAATTAAGTAACCTTCTAGGTTTAAGTTTATTTAGTTTATTTAGTTTATTTTTTATTTATTTCATTTTAGTTTAATTTCTATTTTTATTTAGGTTTATTTTTAATTTTTATTTAGTTTTATTTATTTATTTTAGTTTTGATTTTTTATTTTAGTTTATTTTTACATTTTGGTTGAGGTTTAATTTAATTTTTTGTTTAGTTTTATTTTGATTTTATTTTTTTTGTTTAAGTTCTAGGTTTTTTTTTTAATTTTAGGTTTAGATTTAGGTTTTTATTTTATTTTTTAGGTTTAGGTTTTAGGTTAATTTTTAGGTTTTGTTATTTAGTTTAAGTTTAGGTTTACTTTTAGTTTATTTTATTTTATTTAGTTTAAATTTAGGTTTAGATTTATTTTATTTTAGGTTTAGGTTTTATTTATTTTAGTTTAGTTTATTTAGTTTTGGTTTAGGT
Source organism: Cymbidium sinense (assembly GCA_021442155.1). Taxonomy (NCBI): domain Eukaryota; kingdom Viridiplantae; phylum Streptophyta; class Magnoliopsida; order Asparagales; family Orchidaceae; genus Cymbidium; species Cymbidium sinense. The sequence goes on along the minus strand of CM038214.1, from coordinate 81,465,468 downwards.
TTATTTTAATTTTTTTTAGGTTTTGGTTTATTTTGGGTTCAGGTTTTATTTTTTATTTATTTTTTGATTTTATTTTTTGTATTATTTTTAAGTTTAGGTTTTATTTACTTTTATTTTATTTTATTTTAGGTTTCTTTAATTTTTAATTTAGGTTTAGTTTTATTTTATTTAGTTTTTTATCTTTTTAGTTTAGTGTAGATTTTTATTTATTTTGTTTTAATTTAGTCTTTATTTTTTATTTTATTTTTTTAGGTTTAAGTTTTGGTTTAGGTTTTAGTTTCAATTTATTTAATTTTGGTTTAGGTTTTTACCTTTTTAGGGTTTATGGTTTATGGTTTAGGGTTAGTTTATGGTTTAGGGTTTGGGGTTTAGGGTTTAAGGTTTATGGTTTTAGGGTTTAGAGTTTTTTAGGGTTTAGGGTTTAGGGTTTAGGGTTTAGGGTTTAGGGTTTAGGGTTTTTGTTTTAGGTTTAGGATTCAGGTTTTAACTTAGGGTTTAGGGTTTTTGGTTTTTTTTTCAATGGGGAACAAATTTAGATTCAACATTTCTTATTTTAGATTTCATTAACTTTGCTGAGTTTTAGGTTTTAGGTTTAGAGTTTAGGTCTTAATTTGGGGTTTAGGGTTTTTAGGGTTTTGGGTTAGTTTAAGGTTTTGGTATTATTTTTTAAGGTTTAGGGTTTTAGGGTTTAGGGTTTAGGATTTAGGGTTTAAGGTTTAAGGTTTAAGATTTAGGGTTTTGGGTTCAGGGTTGAGGGTTAGTTTAGGGTTTTGGCTTTAGGGTTTAGGGTTCAGGGTTTTAGGGTTTAGGTTTTAAGGTTTAAGGTTTATGATTTACGGTTTGGATTTAAGGTTTAGGGTTTAGGGTTTAGGGTTTAGGATTTAGGGTTTAGGGTTTAGGATTTAGGGTTTAGCGTTTAAGGTTTAGTTTAAGGTTCAAGAATAAACAACCACATAAAAAAGAGCAAAAGCGACCCCCTGAAACAAAGTTCAATCTAAGAATCAACCAGACATAACAAAAGTGAAAATAAGTTAGGGTTTAGGTTTAGGTTTTAGGTTTAGGGTTTAGGAGTTAGATTTAGGATTTAAGGTTTAGGGTTTAATGTTTAGGCTTTAGGGTTTAGGGTTTTGAGGATTTAGGGTTTAGGTCAGTTTAGGGTTTAAGGTTGTAGTGTGCGTTAAGGTTTAGGGTTTAGGGTTTTGGGTTAGATTAAGGTTTAAGGTTTATGGTTTAGGTTAGTTTAGGGTATAGAGTTTAGGGCTTAGGGTTTAGGATTTATGGTTTTTTAGCGTTTAGGGTTTCGGGTTTAGGGTTTAGGGTTTATTTTAGGTTTAGGGTGTTTTTTTTTAAATTAAGTAAACAGGTAGGTTTATGTTTATTTAGTTTATTTAATTTATTTTTTATTTATTTTATTTTTTTTATTTAGGTTTATTTTTTATTTTTATTTTATTTAGTTTATTTTTTTTAGTTTATTTATTTTAGTTTAGGTTTTATTTTAGTTTATTTTTTAGGTTTAGGTTAATGTTTATTTTTTAGCTTAATTTTATTTTTATTTTATTTTTTAGGATTAGGTTTTTATTTTAGTTTTGTAGGTTTAGGTTTTAAGTTTTTATTTTAGTTTTATGTTTAGCTTTTATTTTTTATTTTAAGTTTAGGTTTATTTTTAGTTTATTTTATTTTATTTAGTTTAGGGCTTAAGTTTAATTTATTTTTGGTTTAAATTTAGGTTTTATTTATTTTACTTTAGTTTATTTTTGTTTAGGTTTAGGTTTATTTTATTTTGTTTTATTTATTTTTATTTTAGTTTAGGTTTTATATTTTATTTATTTTTAGGATTTATTTTAAAGTTTATTTATTAGGTTTAGGTCTTTACTTAGTTTTAATTTTATTTTATTTTAGGTTTATTTTATTTTTATTTTATGTTTGGTTTTTATTTTATTTAGATTTTCTATTCCTAATTTTATTTTATTTTTAGTTTAGTTTAGGTTTTTAGTTATTTTATTTTATTTTATTTTTATTAGCTTTCTTTAGGTTTAGGTTTTTATTTTATTTTATTTTATTTTATTTTATTTAGGTTTAGGTTTTTTATTTATTTTATTTTTATCCTTTATTTAGTTTAGGTTTAGGTTTTTAGGGTTTAAGTTTTAGGGTTTAGGGTTTAGGGTTTAGGATTTTAGGGTTTAGGGTTTAGGGTGAGGGTTTAGGGTTTAGGGTTTAGGGCTTTAGGGTTTAGTGTTTAGTATTTAGGCTTTAGGGTATAGGGCTTTTAGGGTCTAGGGTTTAGGGTTTAAGGTTTAGGATTAGCTCAGGGTTTAGGGTTTAAGCTTTAGGGTTTATGGTTTAGGGTTCTTTTAGTGTTTAGGGTTTAGGGTTTTAGGGTTTAGGGTTTAGAGTTTTAGGTTTAGGGTTTAGGGTTTAAGGTTTAGGGTTTAGTGTTACAGTTTTTTTCTTTTATTTTATTTTATTTTTTTATTTTTTTAAATTAAGTAAACTGGTAGGTTTATTTAGTTTATTTATTTTATTTTTTTATGTTTTTAAATTAAGTAAACTGGTAGGTTTAAGTTTATTTAGTTTATTTTTTTATTTTAATTTATTTTATCTTATAAATTGTCTGACTTCTTGACTTATACCCACCTAGAGTGGGCGCCAGCTAACTCCTCCTATGTTTTTAAAGCCATGTAATTCAGTCTTATGAATTGCAAGATAGCTAGGATAGTTAATTAATTAGAAAGAGACTAAAGTCCTAAACACACTCCCTAAAAGACTAGAGCATGAGAGGTATGAGTATATGATTTAATCTATAGATGCAAAATCTTTTCAAATTTTATTTCATTTTGGACACATCATTTTGACAAAGGTTTTAATATTTCTTATGCCTAAATGCATGATTAAATAGGTTATGGGTCAAATCAGCTAGAAGAAGGTGTTCTCCACCACAAGGGATGCTCTTACAGGTCAAGCATTCTTTTATCATGTAAGGATGGAGATCCTTCATGTTCAAGAGAGAAAGAATATGCATGCACGATGCATGATGTGAAACATAAAACCATATAGAGAAAGGGTTGCTTAATCTTTTAATTATCTTATTTATGTCTTCAGCTTTATGATGAGGTTATGAGTTATTTAAAATTTAGTTATGAGTGATTAGTTGGGTAGAAAAGTTATTTTTATCCTAAGAGCCTTATCGTATCCAAGCCACACATTAAAGCATCAATCATTTAAGAAACTATGAAAATCATGCCGTCCTAATGCACAATTCAAACATAACATCAAACAATTATATAAATTATCATAAAAGAATAAAAAGCTGGTGCGTTAGGGTGCCGCTGTACAACTCGAAGAGAGAAAAGATGGGTAGCCGAGCTCTAGCCATATACAACCTAGAATATGAAAGAATAATTATAATTATATTAAATTTTATGGGGGTCTTCTTTCTTTATATCTCCCTTTTTAATTTGGTTCCTTCTTTGATTTGGATGGTGCTTTCCTCAAAGGCATCACAGGGCACCCCAGGACAAAGCCTTCTAGGAACTGCTCATTTTAATCCCCTATAGCACTAATCGTAATTTCTATTGCAAAAATTATATTTACGTGGGAAAAGTAAATCTAACTATACCTGCAAAGCAGAGGTTAGCTAAATATACATATAATCCCAAGCAATTGTATTATAATTTGGACTTAACACCCTACACATGGGTAACTAATCCCACTTGTCCTAACTTGGATTATGCTTAAGGATTTAGGCAACCTGCAAAAAGAGCATTTATATTTATTTTTAAGCATCCCTTAAGCATAATCCCCTAAACAAAACATGATTAGGCTAATATTGGCCTATTATCTAGTCTATGAAGCATACACTAACATCCGATCTAAAATAATACATCATAAAACAAAATATACATCATCATATCCTTAACTAGAAATGGTGACTTAATTCTAATGTGTGTATTAAGGCTTGTGTGGTAAGTCTTGTTAGGAATTAGTGTTGTATTTTCTAAGTGTAGAAGTTTCAATTTAACATGAAAAGTTGATTTCACTTGAAGTAGTTTCATTGATTTAAAAATTTGAATTTATGTTTTCTTTTGTCTCATTTGATTACACTTATCAACTAAGTGTTGTAAAAAGGAAAGATGATTGCCCTCTTTTACCTTAAGTCACTTTCTAAAGTATATTAATTTATTTTAGTTCTCTTTAATGAATGGCTTATTAAATGATTTAATTAATCCTAAGTTTATGTTCACTTTAAATAATCATATTCAATGAAAGGCATCTTAAGATTAATTTAATTAAATTACTACCACATGACATATATTAAACCATTCCTTTCCATGACATGTAACATGCATATGATTTAATCCTAAGTGTATCTATACATGCAACATATTTTAGCACACTTAATGATGAATGTATGTGTATGTTTAGAATTTATATTTTATTTGATTGAATTATTTAGACATATTAATTTAAAACTTTATCCAAATTCTTATATAAAAAGGCCATAAGAATGAAATTAAGTAAGCATGTGTCATTGTTAAACTAAGGAAATGAGGTAATTAAATGACCTCCTTGGAGCTAGCTAAAGCCTCATATTCCCAAGATGTCTAGACTATATACCCATTTGCATTCAAACATATGTAAATTTGTATACATGAAAATAAGAAGTAAGCTCTAAATCATATGGCTAATTAATTCAACTACTTAGTCAAATATGAATGCATGCAATTTTAGTGTAAAATGGGATTTTCATTCACTAATCACATATACATGTACATGTACAAAGACATAGGTAAGTACGTGTCATTGTTAAACCAGGGAAGTGAGGTAATCAAATGACTTCCTTAGAGCTAACTAAAGCCTGAATTTCTCGGGATGTCCATACTATATACTTGCTTTTCTTGGACACACATGGATGTATACATAAATGAGGGAAAGAAACCATGCAAAGATGGTATATATATATATATATATATATATTTGATTGAATAATTTATATATATGAATTAAAGCTCTATCCAAATTCTAATGTTGAAATACATAAGAATGAAATCAAATGGGTATGTGCCTTTGTTAAACAAAGGAAGTGAGGTAATCAAATAACCTCCTTGGGGCTAGCTAAAGCCTTGTGTTCTGGATGTCACTATATACCATTACCATTCAATCTTATATAAATCAACACATGAATTGAGGAAAGAGAACTCAACATTCATACACTTAAGCTATAAGCACATGTTTTTCTTATGTATTTATAACTAGCATCATAACACATATTTTTAATTCATTTATAAACTATTGAAAATTACATTTGGATTTAATAGTGATAATAGCCATATATATTAAATAAAAAATCAATGCAAGCTTACATGAAATCCATTTTATTTTACTTGATTTTGAAAAGATGGATGCATGAATTTAAATGACATACAAAAATTTACATGATTGAAAAGAGGAAAATCAAATATAATCATGTGATTCATTCAACCAAACTAGTTCTTAGAGATAATCAAATTAAATAATATTATTTAAAGTAAACCAAAACTTCTTTATTAATTAAGTTTTGGATTTGATTTGATTTAAAGAGGAGAAGAGAAATCATCTCTTGTTGTTTTAAACCTATTCCCACTACTGATTTGATTTAATTTAATGAAATATAATTAAGCTAATTTTATGGGTTAATTAGGTTGAACCCTTAATTTGATGAATTAATTACCCTTACTTATATCACCTTAAAGTAATTAACTAAATAATTATGAGACAAGATGCATGGAAATAAACTTGCAATGATCACAGGAAATAAAGGGACCTAATGTTGGCTCATGATTAATAGTTTATTAGATTATGGTAATTAATTACTTATGGTTTTCCCACACATGTGGACTAACCATAATTTCATTAAACTCCTTAGGTTATTAAACACCTAAAGATCTACCCCTTGATTTAATTAATTAAGATTAGATGTGATTATGATTTCAATTTGATTAAGGTTTAATTAATTGGTTAATCTTAATTAATTTCATTTAAAAGGGTGAAATGAACTTAAAGAAAGGGGTCCCAACCTATTCCTTAGTTCACTTCTGTTGAATAATGATTAATAAACTTAATAAACTAATTTGTTACTTTTCATGGGATTAATTAAATTAATTAACTTAAAAGAGTAGTTAAGGTTTAATTAGTCAATTTTTCTAATTAAGTGAGCATTAAATCCTAAGAAAATCATGGGAGGCAGATGTCATCCTGTTAAATTAACCCACAAAATTTGGGATTATATGCTTAAGTAATTAAACAGTAAGCTAATTAATTTTGTAATTAAAACTTAATTAATGTTTAAAATTTGTTAAGATCATTTTAATTAATTCTTCTTTGAAATACCTTTAAAATGAGTATTTATTTGGATTTGTTTGATTTCTCCATGATTTCTAATGATTTTTAGAAGTTCCAGCCATTAATAATGATTAATTAAGCTTAACTAAAGCCTAATCCTATTGGTGCCACGTGGCATGTTAACGCGGTGACTACGGATGCATTTTCCTGTCAACCATATGATCTAAGATTAGATGGCTATGATTAATCCCACAGCTTAATAGGATTAAATCGGATCAACCTAGCGAATCTAATCATGACCATCCATTTCGATCATATAGAATGGACAGTGCGTGATCTAATATCATCCGAGTGAGAGAGAATGGAGTTTGCCCGCCATTACTCACTTGATCCGAGCTTACCAGAGCACAAAATAACTCCAAAAGGATCCCACACCTTCACGAAATTGATCAAAGTTGATCCAATGATCAAGATCACACGAGATGCAAGCTTTCTTCGAAAAGCTTCAACCTATTTTTCCCTATGGATTAATTTTGGAAGCATACCTCACTAGAACTCAAGATTCGGTAGCTCGAATGATTGAGAAAACTTCATCTAGTGGAGATGAAGCCCTATTGAATAGTAATTGGATCAATTCCTTGATGTTCTCTCAGGCCATGATTTAGAGCTCGGCTTGATTGAAGTCCACCTCGGGCTTAGGGAAGCTTGATGACTCATTCTTGCTCAACGAGGCCTAGGGAAGGTGTGTGCAAAGTTAATTTGAGTTTGATGTAGAAATGGGGAAGTTAGGTCAAAAATGGGAGTGTTTGGTTTTGGATGGGGCAGAATGGCATTTTTGATCGAGGAATGAGCTTGAGAATAGGGAATGGCTCTGAGCTCATCTTGGGTAGCTAGGGCTCTAAGGAATAATTTTGTGTGTTTGAGTATAAATGAGGGTGTTTACCCCCTTCATCTTTGTGGATGGTGAGATCGGGGTTTGGCTTCTAGTGGCAATACAACCATCTCAGAGAGTCATGGGTGGCAGGAAGGAGGTGAGTTGGCTCGGCTTGGTGGTTGTCAAGGAGGAATCATGGGTGTCCTATGGGTTTCAAATGCTTGATGGGAGGTGTGATTTCACCTCCATGGGTTATGGCCGACCCAATGACCCCACCCAGGGGGGTTAGGCGGTGTCTAGTGCTAGTGGACCATTGGGAGTACCAAGTGGCCAAGGAATGGAAATGGCCACTTACATGGGTGATTTGTCTCATGTGATTCCCTTGACCCAAGGGTAGAATGATCATTTGGCATTAGATTTGATTTGAGAAAATTTAAAATGAGCCAAAAGTGGGTTAGCCCAAATTTCAAGTCAATTGGAGTTGATTTGGTTAAGTTTGGCTCAATTTGATTCATTTAGGTCAAATTAGGGTAGGTTGCGTCAAGTTGACCAATTGGTCAAATTGGGACAAACCAAGGGTTGGGTCAAGTTCATATGATCATTTGAGATGTTTTGGTTCAATTGGTTTGGTTTAGTTTAGCTTAGATTTGATTTTGGCTCATTTGAATTCATTTCGGTCAAATGGATTAAGTTGAGCAATTTGACCAAATTGGCCAAATTGGCTTGGGTTGGGTGTTGGTTTGGATTTAGTTGACCAATTGAAGATGATTTTAAGCTTTTGTTTCAATTAATTTGGATATGGCCTTGATTTAGGCCAACTTGACCCTTTAGGTCAATTTAGGCTAAGTATGTCAATTGTGTTTATTTGGGTCCAAAAATGGATTTGGTCGAGTTCAACAATCAATTTGGAATGAACTTGAACCATTGGTTATAATCAATTTGGTTTGTATTTTAATTTGGCCCAATTTGGTCTCTTAGGTCAATTTGGGTCAACTTAGGTCAAGAGGGCCAATTGGATTTGGTTCAACTCAATTGAAGGTCAAGTCATATTTAAATATTTATTTTGATTTGGTATGAATCATTAATTTCAAGGGATTTGGCATACGTTTTAAATTGGCTAGTTTGGGTTCACATGGGTTAAGGGGTTGACTTGGTCAAATGACCAAGTTAACTTGGTTTGACCCAATTTGTGGCAATTGATCAACTTAGGGTGATCAACAATCATGATGGGAGGTTTTGATGGGCTTGGTTCAATCTAATTTGGGTAGGATTAGAACTTGACTCAAATAGGTCAAATTGGTCAAGTGAACCAATTGGGTTTAGTTGTCTTGATTTTGGGTTGAGTTTGATTTAGTTGAGTTTATATATGGATTTGGGATTCATATATAAATTCAATTGTAATTGGCTTGGGGTCAAATGGGTTTTGGTTCGTTTGAAAATTTCAAGTCAAAAGGGTTAAGTTGGGTTTGACTTATGTTGATTTTGGTTTGGCTTAATGATTGTATATTTCATTTATATTTGTCAATAAGATTGAAGGTATGATTGATTCATGAGAAAATCAACTGAATTTGGGTTTTGGAATGATGAAATTTGGGTCATGTGGCTTAGGTTTGGATTTTGATTTGGTTTGATTTGGTTTTGATGATTTAAATGCATATTTCATTTAAATTTTAGAAGATGATTGAAAACATGATTGATTTATGAGAAAATCAATTGAGTTTGACTTTATTTGGATTAAGATTTGGCTAAGTCCATGGGATAGGTCATATTAGGAAGGGTTTTAATTTGATTTAGTTTGATTTAGTTTTGTTTATTTGAATGTAGATTTGATTTATATTTAGGAAGATGATTGAAGATCTAAATTGATTACGAGAAAATCAATTGATTTTAGATTGATTTGGATTAAGATTTGGCTAAGTCCACGGGATAGGTCATATGGCTTAGGAAGGGTTTCAAGTTTGGATTTGATCATGGGCTTCAACCATTTGGTTTTGGAATTTGGGTATGGATTTGGATTTGAATTTGATGCTTGAATTGAACTTGAGGTTTGGTTTGAGAAGGTGAACATGGATTGGATTTGGGTTGCAGGGTAGGTGGATTATCCTAATCCCTAAGGCATAACGTAATCTTTTTATTAACCTTTGTAAGTCTTTAGGCTTAGGTTAAGTGTTTACCTAATTGTTAGAAGTATCTTATGACTAAGGAAGTCTTAGTGTCTAGAAGACTCCTAACTCTAAGATGGGAAGATTTAATCTGCACTGTAACAGTGAGGTCAATAGGCTTTAGGCTCCATAGTGTTGCCCTTGGAGATAGATGATTGGAAGACCGAAGCTAAGTTTCACATTATAGACTATGATACATCTTTCAATGCTTTGCTTAGGAAACCGTGGATACATTAGAACAACATAGTTCCATCCTCTCTAGAGTAGTGTATGAATTTCATGAGAGGTGGGATCATCTACTGTGTCAAAGGAGATCTCAAGCCACAATTCATGAATTGGCATATATGGATGCATCTTACTACCTCCCTCAAAATCGTATATTCTTGAACTTGGCCAGTTTAAAAATTAAAAGAAAGAAAAGGAAAAGAAAAGAAAGAAAATAAGAAAAAAAGAAAAGAAAAAAGAAAATGATAAAATAAAATAAAATGGAAAAATAGACTTGGAGGAAGTGGAGCTTGACATTTGAATCCACCCATAGTTACTCCATTCAACATATGAGTAGGATGACCTAACTTCCACTAGGGAGGAAGAGGGTTCAGAGGCAATCTCAGGGGTGGAAAACCACCTTATTGGCCACCCAATAGAAGATATGTCCCAGCTACTAGGAGTACACCTATTAGCCATATAAACTTAGAATCTAGTTCATAGGATGAGTCTTATATGGTTAGCACACCAGCCAGCTCTTCTCTGTAGTAGATTCCTTTGGAGGTGACACTTGAGCCATATAGTGATGAAGACTGGGCTCCAAAGCAAAGTATAAGTGTATCAAGTCTACTATATGTGAAACAATTAGGCCTCGGTTGGGAACTTTAGCTTTAACCCTACTTTCCTCTCAAAAGGCGAGGTTTGGTAGTTAAATCCCCTAAGTCATCCACAGTGTGAAGACTTAGAGGTTCTTTCACAGAATAATCCTCAACTCAAGAAGTTGATGTAGAACTTGAGAATGATTCATATAAATATTTAATAGAATTTCCTTTTGATTGGTACTTGCCATGTGTTCATAATTTGGCAAAGAAAGGGTTAATCCCACATACTTGTTCAAAGCACAAGTCAAACTACTCCGAAAGAATATGGAAGAATAAATGTAAAAGCTCTCAATAAAGATGTGGACTAGGATTCGATACAGTAGGTCCAGTCGATGATGATGATTACAGCATAGTCATCACCAATCATTTGGAATCAGATAGGTTCTTTTCAAATCATATTAACTCATATGAAGAGTTATGCATAGAAACTTCAGATGATCCATATGATTTTGATGTCAAAGATGTATCGCCAAAGTTCAAAGAAGAGATCAAGTCAACCATCGATGAACTCAAGAAATTCAACTTAAGAACTAAAGAAGATCTACACCTGACATACATTAGTTCTTTGTTGAATGAAATTGAAACCAATAACTTAGTTATGCTATTAATTGACTTTAAGGATTGCTTTGCATGGAGTTATGAAGAGATGCAGTTGGCTCTTGGCTTGTAATAGAGCCTACTACTAACCCTATCAAGCAAGCTTCTAGATGCATGTGATTAGACATAGAACAATAGGTCATTTTTGAAGTCAAGAAACTCATTGATGCTGCCTTCATCTGGGATGAATAATATCCTACATGGATAGCCGCATCATCCGTTAAGAAAAGATTGACCAAATTAACATATGCGTCAATTTTAGGGATTTAAATAAGGCATGTCCAAAAGATGAATTTTCACTACCAATCTCAGAGCTGATGGTAGACATTTCCTCATCTCATGAAGTCATCTTATTGATGGATACCTCATCTGGATATAACCAAATAAAGATGGCCCTTAAAGATGAAAGAAACACTACTTTTAGAACCCTGATCGAAATCTATTTCTATAAAGTCATGCCTCTTAGGCTTAAAAATGTTATTATTACATATCACTAGGCTATGAATCAAATCTTCAACGAACTCATTCATCATCAAGTCGAGTGTTATGTCGATGATCTCATGGTCAAAAGTAGAGAAAATGAAGACCATCTTTTTGACTTAAGAGTAGTTTTCAAACAGCTAAGACAATTTAACCTCAAAATGAATCCCCTAAAGTGTGCATTCAGAGTAGCTTAAGGGAAATTCCTTAGGTTTGTTGTCCAACACTAGGGAATCAAAATTGATTCAAAGAAAATCAAGGCGATATTAGAAATGAAACCCCTTCAAAGTTTAACTCAACTCAGATCATTCCAAGGGCAGTTGGCATATCTAAGACACTTTATATCCCACATATCAAAAAGATGTTAGCCATTCTTAGAACTTGTCAAAAAGGATGTCAAGTTCAAGTGGGATGACATGTATGAGCATGCCTTCAAAGACATTAAGCATTATGAAATTAGGTTTGTATCAACCCTTATCTCAAGCAAAATTATACTTTACCTTTAGATGACTCCCTTGATACTTTTTTTGGCCCAAGCGAAGGGAAAAAAATGCACTCTACTCATCATTGTCTAATCCTTGAGGCTAATTATCACCCATTGACAAGCATTTCCTAGCTTTAATCTTTGCCTCCCAAAAGACATTTTCATGCTTCTTAACATGAACATCTAGGATCAACCTCTGATATCTCATGATGCAACCAAAGCTATCCGGAAGGTTGGCATGACGGTTCATGATCCTCTCATAATTTAATATTACCTTTATACTCCTCTATGCGGTGAAAGGACAAGCTTGAATTTCTTAGCGCACACACCTTCCTCGACTCACTTAGTGATGATCACCCATGATGAACAAATTGAAAGGGGATATTAGAATTCACCACTTTGATGGTGCGACTTCCTCTCAAAGAGGAGAATAACCATAATCTACTATTTTGAGATAGGTAGGAGTAAGAATAATTCTCTTAACTCTGGACCGTGATGTGATGAGATTCTTATATCATCTATCCAATCTTTGCACTAGCAAAGAAGCCAAATATGAGGCTCTCATTATCGGTCGATAGTTAACCATTACTCTAAGCATCCAAAGTAGCAACATCTTCAGGGATTCTCATCTAATTATCAACCAAATCATTAGATCCTATAAACTTATAATTCCCAAGCTCCATCACTACCACAAGTATACCATGGAGTTGTTGGCCCGAATCTTAGAGGTTACCATTTATAAGATTCCTCAAGGAGAGAATGCCATAGCTTTTTCTTTAGCCAATCATGCCAAGGAGTTGCATGTTCGAAGGATGAGTCCATATCAATAAAGGTCTAAAATAGACAAGTCTTATCCCTTATTGATATTGAACTCATCAAAAAGTACTCTCTTGAAGGGGAGGTTTCCATTGCCAAGAAGGATGATGAGTTATATTGGAGGCAACCATTCATGGATTACCTAAATAAAGGAAAACTATCTCAGAAATTAAAATGGATAAGAGCACTTTACACTCTTGTGGATGGTGTCTTGTACCAGATCTATCAATCATATGTGGTTTGTTAAACAAGCATGAAGCCCATAAGATCATGGTAGGTACACTCAGTTATGTGGAGAACCAATATAGTCGAAGATGAAAGCCAAGATCAAGAGACTAGGAGACTACGGGCGTTGATGATCAAAGAATGATCTGACTGCCACCAATGTCAAATACATGGTGTGGTCTACACCAACCACCTAACATTCTACATCCTACATTAGCCTCATGGCCATTCATTGGTGTTAGACATAGTGGGAATGATTGATCCTCCTTCCATGAGACATTAATTCATCATAGCTACTACTGACTACTTTTCCAAATAGGTGAAAATGATTACACTTAGAAAGGTCATAGCTCAGCATGTGCTCCAATTTTTAGGAACTATATCATATATAGTTTTGGAGTGACTCGATGAATTATATTTGATAATGGTATTGCATTCAAGAATATCGAGATCAACAACTTTTCCTAGAGAAATAATATAGATTAGAGATATTCTACCATCAACTACGAGGGAAAATAAACTTTCAAGAAAACTCTCATCCAAATAAAGAAGACACTCAACAACAAACAGTGGCATGAGTTAGTTGAAGCCTTGTGGACCTACCACACCACATATAGAACTCCAACTCAACTCCTTTCTCCTTGTGTTTGGGCCAGTCATTAAGTCCGACTCCCATCATTAAGGATAGTTGTGAGTAGCAAGATCAATAATAGAATGCCAAGTTACAGTTAGAAGAGCTTGAAGGTTTGGAGGAGAGACACCTATGGACATGCCAAAACCTCAAGTTGTATAAAGATAAAATGATTCAAGCTCATAAAAAGTTGGTCTGTTCTAGAGTTTTTCAAGTAGGAGAGCTTATTTTTATTCTAAAGTGATCGATTATTGCCCGTCATAAGATGGGAGGCATGTTTGAACCCACTTAGGAAAATGCTTTTGCCATAGAAAATGCCTAGCAAGGAGGAGCTTATGAGCTTATTAATCATAAGGGAGAGTGCCCAATGCTTTCAATCAATGAGATCTACTTAAAGAAATATCATAAATTATGTTGGAAAATAATTATCATCATTGAAAATTCCATTTTGAATTCAATCTCTTCCATGTTGAGAGTATTCTTGTTTGCGAATCCACCATGATTGTTTAGGGTAGGTGTAAGGAACTCGAGCGACATCTTATCTTTCATCGACATGACACAAACATATAAAACAAATATATATCTTTTGTGTCGGGCTACTCTAAGTTGAGATAATGCCCCCAATGGCACTCAGGAGTACCTTATGTCACCCAATGGTCTTCTTAGTTTGGAGAATGTAAGTATGCTATGCTTTCCTTACTTGCCACTTTACACATGGATGAGCCTTGTTAGTGGTAGTTACTTATGTATAAGTTACTTCATCTTGGCTTCATTTAAGAGGATGTGAGTGTGCTACACTTTCTTCTTGGATTAGCCTTCATGCACTGACTGGGTCGAGTATATTTTAGGTTCAAGATAAGTCACCTAGCAGCTCCTTCCCTCCTTACTACTTCAAGTTTGGGTCCAATCCTTCATTCGAGCTCCCCGCTTAGTAGTTGCTCTAGGTCAGTTAGCATTTGTCTCACCGATGACATACTATCTCAATGATCAGTTTTACTTAAAAAGTTGTAAGCCAACACGCTTTCTTTCCAGATTGATTATTGCACATCGATGGGCACCTAGGTTGGTTAGTTCTCACTATCTTGTGGATACACACTCATCAGGATACACTTTGGGTTGGTTGTCACCTTAGGATACACCACTACACCACTCATGAGGTAAGTTTGCTCACTTTCTTCTTTAGTTGTATTGTACATTTATATGCTTTCTTTTACAGGGCTTAGGATAATTCCCCTAGCATAACCTCCCATATGGACATTGTATTTGGCTCACATCCTTTGTGACCCCATTTAGATATTACTCAGGTTACTATCGGATTGGACAGTTCTCCTTTCCTAGAAACCACCCTTGTGGTTGGAGAATCCATCTGTGGATGTGATTCTCCCGGTCTATTATAAGGCCTATAAGGCATACCATAATATAATAAAACATTTCAAAACATCTTAGAACATCCAAAACACATCACTATATGCTTATATGATTACTTATAATATATGGTATTATAATATGTTTTAGGGTTAGGGTTTATGGTATTCAAATCTCTAATAGTCAAGGGAAAGTCTCTTGAAGACATTTTCTTTAGCCACCATAACTATGTTAGGATTAGGTCATTCTTTAGATCTACTCTTAATTACATCTTTATTCAAGATTTAAGGTTTAGGGTTAGGGTTTATGGTTAGTTTAGGGTTAGGTTAGGGTTATTTTATGGTTTATGGTTTAGGGTTTAGGGTTTGGGGTTTAGAGTTTAAGGTTTAGGGTTGTAGGTTTTAGGGTTTAAGGTTTAGGGTTTTAGGGTTTAGGGTTTAGGGTTTAGGGTTTAGGGTTTTAGGGTTTAGAGTTTAGGATTTAGGGTTTAGTGTTTAGGGTTTAAAGTTTTTATGATTTATGGTTTAAGGTCTATGGTTTAGAGTTTAGGGTTTAGGGTTTAAGGTTTTTTTTAGAGAACAAATTCATATTTAGCATTTCTTCTTTTTGATTTTATCAACCAAGTAGAACACCAAGTTTTCTTAGGGATAAGCGATGACATAGATAAAAAAATAAGCACCCATAGAGAAAATCAAAAATCCTAAATAAGTAGAATTGTCTATACTATAAAGACACAATTCCATAAGTAACATCGATGTTCTTGATTTCCCTAGTTTCCATAGAACCACCCCAGAGTGGATTTTCCATCATATCCTCGATATCTTCCTTTGCCACCCATTTGTAACCTCCATCTCCCCCCACATCCACCTTTGCTGCCTACCTCCATCCACAGACCTCGGATCCCCACCACCTGTGATAGCCACCCCTCCCTTCTACCTCACTCTCCATCTAGGCGAGCTTGGTTATGCATGTTCTTGCCATCATTCTTTCTTAGGGTTTAGGGTTAGTTTAGGGTTTAGGGTTTAGCATTAGTTTAGGATTTAGAGTTTAGGCTTTAGGGTTTATGGTTTAGGATTTAGGGTTTAGGGTAGAAGGTTTTAGGGTTTAGGGTTTGTGGTTTATGGTTTTAGGGTTTAGGGTTCAGGGTTTTAGGGTTTAGGGCTTAGGGTTTAGGGTTTAGGATTTAGGATTTAGGGTTTAGGGTTTAGGGTTTAGGGTTTAGGGTTTAGTATTTAGGATTTAGGGTTTAGAGTTTTGGATTTAGGGTTTAGATATTTTTTAAAAAAAAATTAAGAAAACTGGTAAGTTTTGGTTTATTTAGTTTATTTTTTATTTATTTGAGTTTATTCTATTTTTTATTTTTATTTTGGTTTATTTTTCTTTATAGTTTAGTTTATTTATTGTAAGTTTATTTATTTTAGTTTAGGTTTTATTTTAGTTTATTTTAGGTTTAGGTTTATTTTGTTTATTTTTTTATTTTTTTAGGTTTAGGTTTTATTTTTATTTTAGGTTTAGGTTTAGGTTTTATTTTATTTTTTTTTATGTTTGGGCTTTGGTTGTTATTATTATTTTAATTTTTTATTTAATCTTAAGTTCATTTTTAATTTATTTTATTTTATTGAGTTTAGGTTTAGGTTTAGGATTAAATTTTCTTTATTTTAGTTTACTTTATTTTAGTTTAGGTTTAGGTTTATTATAATCTATTTATTTTATTTTGATTTTAGGTTTAGGATTTTTTAGTTTAACTTTGGTTTTAATTTTTTATTTATTTTAGGTTTATTTTTATTTTATTTATTTTATTTTATTTTATTTTATTTATTTTTATTTTATAATTTAATTTTATTTTATTTTATTTTGATTTATTTAAGTTTTAGGGTTTTAGGGTTTGGGGTTTAGGGTTTATGGTTTTGTGTACTTTAGTTTAGGGCTTTGAGGTTTAGGTTAGTATTTTATGGTATACTTTAGGGTTTATTTTAGGGTTTAGGTTTATAATTTGGTTAGTTTAGGGTTTACTTAGAGTTTTAGACTTTATGGTTTAGGGTTTAGGTTTACTTAGGGTTATGGATTCTGATTTAGGGTTTATAGTTTATGGTTTATGGTTTAAATTAAATTTAGGTTTTAGGATTTAAGTTTTAGTAATTAGTTTAGTTTAGGTTTAGTTTTAAACTTTAGTTTAATTTTGAAAGTTTAAGTTTAGGTTTAAGTTTAGGGTTAACATTTAGAGTTTAGGTTTATTGGAGGTTTAGTTTAGCTAGGGTTAATTAATTTAGGTTTAGGATTTTTAAGTTTAAGTTTAGGGAGTTTTAGGTTTAGTTTAGGTTAGTTTGGATTTAAGTTTAGGTTAAATTAGTTTAGGATTAGTGTTTAGGTTTTAAGGTTTAGGTTTTAGGTTTTTTTAAGATTTAGTTTTAGGGTTTAGTGTTTAGGTTTATTTAGTTAATTATAGTAAACTTTAGGTTTAGATTTTAGTTTAGTTAGTTTATTTTATTTTATTTTTTTATTTTTTAGGTTTATTTTTTATATTTATTTAGTTTAGTTTATTTATTTTAGTTTTATTAATTTTAGTTTATGTTTTTATTTTAAGTTATTTTTTTTAGATTTAGGTTTAGCTTTATGTTTATTTTTTTTTTTTTATTTTTATTTATTTTTTTGGTTTAGGTTTATCTTTTTTTTTTTAGGGTTAGGTTTAGCTTTTATTTTTTTTTTAGGTTAAAGTTTTAGGTTTAATTTTAGGTTTATTTTTAGGTTTTATTTTTTAGTTTAGGTTTAGGTTTATTTTTAGTTTGCTTTATTTTATTTTATTTATGGTTTAGGTTTAGTTTATTTTAGGTTTAGGTTTCGGTGTTATTAATTTTAGTTTTATTTTTTTAGTTTAGGTTTAGGTTTATTTTATTGTATTTATTTTTGGTTTAGTTTTATTTTTTAGCTTAGGGTTTAGGTTTTATTTTTTATTTATTTTTATGTTTTCTTTTTAAGTTTATTTTTTAGGTTTAGGTTTGTATTTAGTTTTAATTTATTTTATTTTAAGTTTATTTTTATTTTATCTTTTTTTTTATATTAGTTAGGTTTTTTTTTATTTTAGGTTTATATTATTATTTTTAGTTTAGTTTAGGTTTTTATTTATAATATTTTAGTTTGGTTTATATTTTTTATTTTATTTTATTTTAGGTTTAGGTTATAATTCAAGTTTTTACTTTTTTAATTTTTTAATTTATTTAGTTTAGGTTTATTTATCTATTTTATTTTTTGGTTTTATTTAGTTTAGGTTTAAGTTTTTAAGTTTATAGGGTTTAAGGCTTAGGGTTTAGCATTTAGGGTTTAGGGTTTAGGGTTTAGGGTTGTAGGTTTTAGGATTCAAGGTTTAGGGTTTTGGGTTTTGGGTTTTAAGGTTTAGGGTTTAGGGTTAGTTTTAGGATTTAGGGTTAGCAGTTTTTTATTTTTGTTTTTATTTATATATTTTATATTAAGTAAACTAGGTTTAGGTTTAATTTAGGGTTAGGTTTAGGGTTAGGTTTAGGTTTAGTTTGTTTAGGCTTTAGGGTTTAGGTTTAGTTTAGGTTTAGTTTAGTTTAGGTTTAGGGTTTAGTTTAGCTTTTGGTTTAGGATTTAGGGTTTAGGGTTTATGGTTTTAGTTTTATTTAGGTTTAGGTTTAAATTATTTAGTTTAGGGTTTTGGGGTTAGTTTAGGTTTAGGTTTTAGGTTATGATTTAGGTTTAGGGTTTAGGTTTTAGGTTTAGTCTAGGGTTTAGTTTAGGATTTAGGTTTAGTTTAGGGTTTATTTTTAAACTATGGTTTATTTTAGTTCATTTTATTATTTATTTTTATTTATGTTTATTTTTATTTTTCTTTATTTTAGTTTATTTTTTTTATTGTAGGTATTTTTTTTACTTTATTTTTTAGGTTAAGGTTTTGGTTTAGTCTTATTTTTATTTTATTTTTTAGGCTTAGGTTTTATTTTTTTATTAGGTTTATGTTTAGGTTTTTATTTTATTTAATTTAGTTTAGGTTTAGGTTTAGCTTTAGGTTTAAGTTATTTTTATTTTAGTTTAGTTTATTTTAGTTTAGGTTTAAGTTCATGTTATTTTGTTTATTTTATTTTCATTTTAGGTTTAGAGTTTAGGAGTTATTTTTTATTTATTTTTAGGTTTATTTTTTATGATTAGGTTTTTATTTTAGGTTTTGTTTTTATTTTATTTAGGTTTTTTATTGTTAGGTTTATTTTATTTTTTAGATAAGTTTAGGTTTTTATTTATTTTAATTAAATTTAGTTTTTATTTTGTATTTTGTTTTATATTTACGTTTAGGTTTAGGTTTAGGTTTTAGTTTAGGTTTTTATTTTATATATTTTCTTTTTTTATTTAAGTTTAAGGTTTGGGGTTTAGGGATTATGATAGTAAGTTTTAGTGTTTAGGGTTTAGTGTTTAGGATTTAGGGTTTAGGGTTTTAGGGTTTAGGATTTAGTGTGTAGGATTTTGGGTTTTAGGGTTTAGGGTTTAGGCTTTAGGCTTTAGGGTTTAGGGTTTAGGGTTTAGGGTTTAGGGTTTAGGGTTTAGTATTTAGGGTTGGTTTTTTTTTAAAATTAAGTAAATCGGTAAGTTTTGGTTTACTTTGTTTGTTTAGTTTATTTTTTATTTATTTGAGTTTATTTTATTTTTATTTTTATTTAATTTAGTTTATTTATTTTAGATTTATTTTTTTAGTTTAGGTTTATGTTTTTATCGAGTTTTATTTTTAATTTATTTTTTAGGTTTAGGTTTTATTTTTATTTTTAGTTTTAGGTTTATGTTTTTATTTTATTTTTTTAGGTTTAGGTTTTAGGTTCTTTTTTTTAGGTTTATTTTTGGGTTTAATTTTTTAGTTTAGGCTTAGGTTTATTTATAGTTTCTTTTATTTTATTTAGATTAGGTTTTGGTTTAGGTTTTATTTATTTTAGTTTAGCTTATTTTTTTAGGTTTAGGTTTATTTTAATTTGTTTATTTTACTTTAATTTTAGGTTTAGTTTTTTTAGTTTAGGGTTTAAGTTTTTTTTAGGTATTATTTTTAGGTTTATATTTTAGATTTAGGTTTTTATTTAGTTTTTATTTATTATTTATTTTTTATTTAGTGTTTAGGGTTTTAGGGTTTAGCGTTTAGATTTAGGGTTTAGGGTTTAGGGTTTAGGGTGCAGTGTTTAGGTTTTAAGTTTTTAGGGTTTAGTTTAGGGTTTAGGGTTAGTTTAAGGTTAGTTTAAGGTTTAGGCTTTAGGATTTTATAGTTTAAGTTTAAGTTTAGTTAGTTAGGGTTTAGGTTTAGGGTTTTAGTTTAAGTTTAGTTTAGTTTAGGTTAGGAGTTTAAGGTTTAGGTTTTATATGATTTAAGTTAGTTTAAATTTATAGTTTAGTTTTAGGTTTATAGTTTAGGGTTTAGGTTTTTTAGGGTTTAAGGTTTAGATTTAAGTTTAGGAGTTTAAAGTTTAGGTTTAGGTTTAAGGTTTAGGTTTAGGTTTTAAGGTTTAAGGGTTTAGGTTTTAGGTTTAGGGTTTAAGTTTATGAGTTTAGTGTTTTAGTTTAGTTTGGGGTTTAGGTATGGGTTTAGGTTAGTTGAGGTTTAGGGTTTAGATTTAGTGTTTATGGTTTTTTTAGGTTTAGAGGATTCAAGGTTTAAGGTTTCTTAGGGTTTAGGGTTTATGGTTTATTTTACTTTTAGAGTTTTTTTTAACTAAGAAAACTAGTAGGTTTATGTTTATTTAGTTTATTTTTTATTTAATTTAGTTTTTTTATTCTTTTATTTTTATTTAGGTTTGTTTTTCATACTTATTTAGTTTAGTTGATTTATTATAGTTTAGGTTATTTATTTTATCATATTTTTTAGGTTTAGGTTTAGGTTTATGCTTATTTTTTTAGCTTAGTTTTATTTTTATTTTATTTTTTTTAGGTTTAGGTTTTTTTTTCTTTTTTAGGCTTTGGTTTAGGTTTTTATTTTACTTTTTTAGGTTTAGGTTTTAGGTTTTTATTTTTTCTTTATTTTTTGGTTTTATTTTTTAGTTTTTCTTTAATTTTAGTTTAGGGTTTAGGTTTAGTTTATTTTAGGTTTAGGTTTAGGTTTTATTTATTTTAGTTTAGTTTCTTTTAGTTTCAGTTTAGGTTTTTTTTATTTTAGGTTTAGGCTTTTTTTTTTAGTTTATGGTTTAGCTTTTATTTTTTTTATTTTTAGGTTTAGGTTTTTATTTAGGTTTATTTTATTTTATTTATTTTTAAGGTTTAGTTTTTATTTTATTTAATTTTTTAGTTTTTTAATTATTTTATTTAGTTTAGGTTTTTATTTATTTAATTTTAGTTTATTTTTTATTTTTATTTTATTTTCTTTTTTGGTTTATGCTTATGTTTAGGTTTAAGTTTAGGTTTTAGTTTAGGTTTTTATTTTATTTTGGTTTAGGTTTATTTATTTATTTTATTTTTAGGTTATATTTAGTTTAGGTTTAGCTTTTTAGCTTTTTAGGGTTTAGGGTTAGTTTAGAGTTTAGGGCTTAGGGGTTTGGGGTTTGGGGTTTAGGGCTTAGGGTTTAAGGTTTAAGGTTTAGGGTTTAGAGTTTAGGATTTAGGGTTTAAGGTTTAGGGTTTGGGGTTTAGGATTTAGGGTTTAGGGTTTAGGGTTTAGGGTTTAGGGTTTGGGTTTTAGGTTTATGGTTCAGGTTTTTGTATAGGGTTTAGGGTTTTTGGTTCTTTTTTTTAACAGAGAATGAATTTAGATTCAACATTTCTTCTTTTTGATTTCATCAACCAAGTAGCACACCAAGTTTTCTAAGACATAAGAGACAATATAGATCAAATTGAGCACATATTTCAAATCAAAACAGATAAGTAGAACAATCTTTCTTATAAAGACAACGTTCCATAAGCGCAGTCGGATCGTGGTTCTTGATTTCTCAGTTCCCATCAAAACCACCCTAGCCTCTCTGTAGTGGGATCCACCATCATATCCCCAATCTCTTCCTCTCCACCATCATGGTAACCTCCGTCGCTCCTCCCGCCTCCATAACCACTAGTGCTCCGACCACCACCTCCATATCTACCTATACCTCTAGATCCCCCACCACCACTATGATAACCACCGCCTCTCCCTTCGCCTCTACCGCTAGATCTAGACTAAGCTTGGTTGACGGTGATGTTCATATCATCAAGGTTCTGCCCATTCTTAGGGTTTATGTTTAGGTTAAGGTTTCTTAGGTTTTAGGTTTATTTTTTAATTTATTTCGTTACTATAGATTTAGGTTTATGGTTAGTGTTTACGGTTTAGGGTTTTAGGTTTTAGGTTTTATGCTTTGAGGGTTTAGGGTTTAGTGTTTAGGCTTTAAGGTTTAGGGTTCAGAGTTTAGCGTTTAAGGTTTTTAAGGTTTAGGGTTAGTTTTGGGTTTGGGGTTTAGGGTTTTAGGGTTTAGCGTTTAGGGTTTAGTGTTTAGGGTTTAGGATTTTGTTTTTTAGAAAGTTAGAATTTTATTACCATAAAAGGAAAATATATAATGTCCTTAAAAGGGGAAAAGCTCTAAAATTCTACTGCTCTTAGAGCTACAAGAAACCTAAAGAGCTAAACCCCCATCTAAGCACATTAGAAAAACAAAACAAAATAAAATAGCAAATGCAATAGATAAAAATCATAAGAGAAAATGACACAGAGTAAGAATAAAACTAATCTTGAAAATAATAAAATGATGAGTCAACAGCAGTTTATGATTCCTTTCAGAAAGCAAGATAAACAAGACGACTACAACAGCACTTGGGTTGACTGAGTAACGACCAATCCCTCTATAAAGTTCCAACTTGTAAAAGAAATTTGCAAAACATTACAAAGGCAAAAGTCAAAGATAAAAAGGATAAGGACGAAGAAAGGAAAAGGAGAGAGCTGAGAAAGAGAAGTCTTAGGTTCATTTAGGGTCATCTCAAGGGGCAATAATACATATGAGCATCAAAACTTCATAAAGAAGGGTTACGATCGTATGTAATGCTACCAACAAGAGAGAAGAGGTGAGTAACATCAAACCTATCATAACCAGAATACCTGATATAAGCAAACATCCCAAGGCCAGTAGTTAATAGAGTTCTAGATCTTGCACCATTAAACAAATAGCAACGGACTAGCAACTAGCTACCAGCCAACCAAACAAAAACCACAATAGACTAACAAAACCAGAGAGGCTAGAACCAGTCGAACACCAACAATAGCCATTATCTAATATCTAAGCTCCAAACAAGAGAAAAGTAGAACTAACCATCAGCAAGCATCAGACCAATCCCAATTAATAGAGAAATAGCCAACAAAACCAAAATAGGAGCCCTCAAGCCAAAGTCCCAATAAGTAGCAATCACCAAGACAAACCAGGGTGAGCAACCACAAATGACTAAATAGCTTCAAATGAAAACCATCAAAGGAAACATAAGTCAGGCAAAATCACCCAAGATAAAATAATCACACAAAATGGGGCTAAAGGTTGACACCAACGACCAGAAACTAAAAATTCTAATCCAAAAAGACCAACAAAGGTTTAGCAATCATAACAAAAGGCTCCAACAAATTATTCGAGAAGAAGGAAAATACCAACAAGGAAAAAATCAAGAAACCAAGATTCCTAGGACAACTAAAAGTCCTCCAACCAAACCAGCTAAGTAAAATAGCCATAAGGTAACCATAGAGAATAGCCCATCATAAGTAACCAATAAAGGAAGAATCTTTAATAGCCAAGGAAATGTAGAAAACTAACAAAGTACCACACAACAAAGGTACAAAAGTAGCACAACGACCATACAAAGGCAACAACAACATCTAGCCAGGACTAGTCGAAAAATAAAACTTGCCCAACTACAAAGTCTAACCTGACAGGAAGTATAATAACAACACAAAATGTTCAAAACAAAGACCAATGTAGTTAATCCTAGAGAATAACCAAACACAAAACTAAGGAAATATCCAACAAATAATGAGGAGAGAGGAAACCCCACAAAAAAGTAAAGAAGACAAAGAACCACCAGCCAAAAAGCCAAGCCAACAGTCGGAAGATAGAACCATGTAGCTTTATCACCAGCCAACTCAGCAAGAGGCCAAACATAGCCAAGCCAGCACAAAAGTGAAAATATTTTATTTATTGCAGGGTTGGTTGGTATTTGGGTTGGGTTTAGTTTCCTCAGGGTTTAGGTAGGTAGTTTAGGGTAGGGTTTGGGTTTATGGTTTTAGGGTTTAGGGTAGCGAGGATTTAGGGTTTGTGGTTGGGTCAGGGTTTGGGTTTTTGTGGCATGGGTTTTAAATCAGTTAACTGTGTAGGTTTTATTAAGTTTACTTAGTAATTTATTTTATCTAGTTCATGTTATTTTATTTTTATTTAGTTTATTTTATTTTATTTAGTTTAGTTTATTTTATTTTAGTTTAGGTTTTTTATTTTAGTTTATCTTAGGTTTAGGTTTAGTTTATGTTTATTTTTAATTTAGTTTTATTTTATTTTATTTTGTATAGGTTTTATTTTGACTTAGGTTATGTATTCTTTTATTTTATTTAGGTTTAAGTGTGGGTTTTATTTTATTTTATTTTAGTTTGTTATTTTAAGTTTAATTTATTTTTAGTTTAATTTATTATATTTAGTTTAGTTTAGTTTTTATTTTATGTTTAGTTTTGGTTTATTTATTGTTTAGTTTATTTTAGTTTAGTTTAGGTTTATTTTATATTGTTTATTTTAGTTTAAAATTTTGTTTAGTTTTATTTTATTTATTTTATTTTTTTTAGTTTGGGTTTATTTAGTTTTAGTTTATTTTATTTTAGGTTTTAAATTTTATTTACATAGTTTTATTTTATTTAGGTTTTATTTTAGGTTATATTTAGTTTATTGATTTATTTTATTACTTAGTTTTATTTTATTTTTAAGTTTAGGTTTAGGTTTAGGTTAGTTTAGGTTTTATTTCATTTAGAATCAAGTTTTTATTTTATTTATTTTTTAGGTCTTTATTTTAGATGTGATCAGCCAGCCAGGTTAGGGTGTGGTGGTAAGGCCTGGGGTTGTGGATTAGGCTCAGTTTAGGTTGTATTTGGGCTCAGTGCTCATTTGGTAGGTTTGTGCTCAGTGGTCAGGGGTCTTTATTCTCATTTTTATTAATTTATTTTAAAATTATACAAACCAAGTTTAGTTTATTTAGTTTATTTTATTTTATTTTATTTTATTTGTTTTATTTTATTTATTGGTTTGTTTATTTTAGTTTTAGTTTTCTATTTTGTTTATTTTTTTAGGTTTATTTATTTAGTTTTATTTTATTTTATTTATTTTTGTTAAGTTTAATTTTTAGGTTTAGTTTAAGTTTTATTTTATTTTTTTAGTGTAGGTTTTAGGTTTTATTTCATTTATTTGGTTTATTTTTTTTTAGGTTTAGATTTATTTTTTTTGTTTATTTTATTTATTTAGTTTAGGTTTCATTTAGTTTATTTATTTAGTTTAGGTTTTATTTTTATTTTTTTATATTTTTAGTTTTAGTTTAGATTTATTTTATTTTTATTTTAGGTTTAGTTTTTTTATTTTATTTATTTTTATTTTATTTTTTATATTTAATTTTAGGTTTAGGTTTTATTTAGTTTTAATTTATTTTAATTTTATTTTAGTTTAGTTTATTTTATTCAGGTTTATTATTTTTTTAGTTTTATTTAGGTTTTATTTATTTAATTTTTACTTTTTATTTTTTATTTTATTTTATTTTATCTAGGTTTAGGTTTAGGTTTTAGTTTAGGTTTTATTTTATTTTATTTTATTTTATTTAGGTTTATTATTTTTTAGTTTTGTTTAGGTTTTTATTTATTTAATTTTACTTTACTTTTTATTTTTTATTTTATTTTCTTTTTAAGTCTAAGTTTAGGTTTAGATTTTAATTTAGGTTTTTATTTTAATTTATTTTTTATTTTATTTTGGTTTCAGATTTTTTATTTATTTTATTTGTAGGTTTAATTTAGTTTAGATTTAGGTTATTAGCTTTTTAGGGTTAAGGGTTTAGGGTTTAATGTTTAGGGTTTAAGGTTTTAGGGTTTAGGGTTTAGGATTTAAGATTTAAGGTTTAGGGTTTCTAGGGTTTAGGGTTCAGGGTTTAGGGTTTAGGTTTTAGGTTTAGGGTTCAGGTTTTAGTTTAGGGTTTAGGGTTTTTGATTCTTTTTTTTTAACATGGAACAAATTTAGATTCAACATTTCTTCTTGGGAGCACCCCATAACTAGAACTATCTCTACTATAAAGACACAGCTCCATAAGTAGTAGATCGATCGACATTCTCTAGTTTCTCCCATCGTAACCACCCTGCCTCTCGAGTAGTGAGATCCACCATGATATTCCATCTCCTCTCGCCACCACCACTTGTAAACCTCCGCCTCCTCCTCCTCCATAACCACCACTGCTCTGACAACCACCTCCATATCCACCATCACCTCCAGATCCCCCACCACCACTGTGATAACCACTGCCTCCGCCATCGACTCCATCGCCAGATCTAGACTAAGCCTGGTTGATGATGATGTTCTTATCGTCAAAGTTCTGCCCATTCTTAAGGTTTAGGTTTAGGTTTATTAGGTTTTAATGTTTAGGTTTATTTTTTTAATTTATTTAGTTACTTTAAGTTTAGGTTTAGGGTTAAGGTTTAGGGTTAGGGTTTAGTTTTTAGGCTTAAGGATTTAGGGTTTTTAGGGTGTAGGGTTAGTTTAGGGTTTAGGATTTAGGGTTTAGAGTTTAGGGAATTAGGGAATAGGGTTTAGGGTTTAGGGTTTAGTGTTAAGGGTTTAGGGTTTAGTGTTTAGGATTTGGGTTTATTTAGGTTTAGGGTTTTAGGGTTTAGGGTTTGGGGTTTTTTTTGTGTGGGGGGTGGAGTTAGAATTTTATTACCATAAAGGAAAAGATACAATGTCCTTAAAGGGGTAAAGCTCTAATATTCTACTGCTCTTAGAGCTATAAGAAACCTAAAGAGCTAAATTCCCATCCAAGTACATTAGAAAAAAAAAAAAAAAGCAAATACAACAGCTAAAAAGCATAAGAGAAAAAGACACAGAGTAAGACTAAAACAAATATTGAAAATAGTAAAAGAATAAGTCAACAGCAGTTCATGATTTCTTTAAGAAAGCAAAATAAACATGATCCACAGCAACAACACTTGGGTTGACTGAGTAATGACCACTCCCTTTGTAAAGTTCCAACCTATAAGGGAAATTTGCAAAACACTACAAAGGTAAAAGTCATAACTAAACAGGATTAGGATGAAGAGATCAAATGAGAGAGCTGAGAAAGGGAAGGCTCAGGCTCATTTAGGGTCATCTCAAGGGGCAACAATACATATGAGCTTCCAAACTTCATAAAGAAGGGTTACAATCATATGTAATGATATCAACCAGATAGAAGAGGTGAGTAATAACAAGACTATCATAGCCAGCATACTTGAATAAGCAAACATCCAAGGCTAGCAGTCCGTAGAGTTCTAGATCTTGCACCATTAAATAAAGAGGAACTAGTTAGCAACCAACTACCAGCCAAACCACTAAACAAAAACCACAATAGAATAATCACAATAACCCAAAGAGAGGCTAGAACCAAGTCAGAACACCAATAACAACCATTATCCAGATACCCATCCAAGCTACAAACTATGGAAAACTAGAACCAATCATCAGCAAGCACCAAACCCATGTCAATTAACAGAGAAAGAGCTACCAAACTAAGATAGGAGCCCTCAAGACAAAGTCCCAACAAGTAGCAGTCACCAAGCCAAACCAGGGTGAGCAACCACAAATGACTAAATAGCTCAGGAATGGAACCATCAACTAAAGGAAACA
This sequence comes from Cymbidium sinense, assembly GCA_021442155.1. Lineage (NCBI taxonomy): Eukaryota > Viridiplantae > Streptophyta > Magnoliopsida > Asparagales > Orchidaceae > Cymbidium > Cymbidium sinense. The sequence continues at coordinate 81,437,838 of CM038214.1, read as the reverse complement.
TAAGTTGCAACAGTGCAAATGACCAGAAGACAAAATAGTTACACAAAAAGGGGCCAGAGGCAGTGACCAACCACCAGAAACCAAAAAGTCCAATCCAAAAAGATCAACAAAGGTTTGTCCAGCATAACAAAATGCTCCAGAAAATATTTCAAAAAGAAGGAAAAGACCAATAAGGAAAAAACCAACTAACCAAGATTCCAAGGACAACTAAAAGTCCTCCAACCAAACCAGCTAAATAAAATAGCCATAAGGCAACCACTAGAGAATAGCTCATCATATGCAACCAATAAAGGAAGCATCCATACGGAAAAAGACAATAAAGTACACACACAATAGAGGTCCAAAAGATGCACAACAACCATAGAAAGCAGGGTAGCTAGCGGGACCAAAAAATAAAACATCCCCAGCAATAAAGACTAAATCGACATGAAGCATAATAACAACACAAAATGTGCTGAAAATAATGAACCCATCAAAGGTTAATCCCAGGAGAATTTCCAAACACAAAACCAAGGCAAACGAAGCATCCAACAATAAACAACAAGGAATTAGGAGGCAAACCCAAAATAGTAGCCAAGAAATTCTCCAAAATAAAGCCTAGAAAGGCAACAACCAACAACATTTCCCATTAGGAAGGCCACCCATCCAACCATGAAAAACCAATAAAAAGTAATTTGATTTAAGAAGAGCCAACAAACCAACCAGTGTAGAAAAGAATAAAAGCGAGAAACCATCTCATCCAAGTAACAAGGTAGAAAGACAATGTAGTAGGTGAAAAAACCAAACCAACTGAAAAAAGAACCACCTAAACCAAAAAAAGAGGTTAAAACATAACTTTCAAGAAAAAAAAGTAAAAATAAGTTTAGGATTTAGAGTTTAGGGTTTAGGTTTAGAGTTTAGGGTTAGGGTTTAGGGTTTAGGGTTTAGGGTTTAGTGTTTAGGATTTAGGGTTTAGGGTTTTGAGGGTTTAGGGTTTAGGGTTTAGGGTTTAGTTTATGGTTTAGGGTTTAGGGTTTATGGTTTAAGGCTTCAGGTGTAGGGTTGTAAGGGGGTTTAGGGTATATGGTTTAGTGTGTAGGTTAGTTTAGAGTTTATGGTTTTTTGGGCTTTAAGGTTTAGAGTTCAAGGTTTAGGGTTTTAAAGTTTAGGGTTTAAGGTTTAGGATTTTTAGGGTTTAGGGTTTAGGGTTTAGGGTTTATTTTAAGTTTAGGGTTTTTTTTTTAAATTATGTAAACTGGTAGGCTTACATTTATTTAGTTTATTTAGTTTATTTTTTATTTATTGTAATTTATTTTATTTTTTTTTTTTATTAGGTTTATTTTTAATTTTTGTTTAGTTTAGTTTGTTTATTTTAGGTTTATTTATTTTAGTTTAGGTTTTTTTATTTTAGTTTATTTTTTAGGTTTAAGTTTACTTTTTTTAATTTAGATTTATTATTATTTTATGTTTTAGGATTAGGTTTTGTTTTATTTTTAAGATTAGGTTTAGGTTTTTATTTTATTTTTAAGGTTTAGGTTTTTGGTTTTTATTTTAAGTTTACTTTTATGTTTTATTTTTTAGTTTAGGTTTAGGTTTAGGTTTTATTTTTTATTTATTTTAGGATTATTTTAAGTTTAGGTTTTATATTATTTTTATTTTATTTTATTATTAGTTTATTTTATTTTTATTTTATGTTTAGTTTTTTTTTTCTTTAACTTTTTTAGTTTTAGGTTTATTTTATTTATTAGTTTAGTTTAGGTTTTTATTTATTTTATTTTAGTGTAATTTTAATTTTATTTTATTTTATTTTTTGGTATAGGTTTAGGTTTAGGTTTAGGTTTAGGTTTTTAGTTTTTGTTTATATTTTTATTTTATTTTATTTATTTTATTTATGTTTAGGTTTTTTATTTATTTTATTTTTAGGTTTTATTTAGTTTAAGTTTAGGTTTTTAGGTTTATGGTTTAGGGTTTAGGGATTGAGATTTAGGGATTAGGGTTTAGGGTTGTAGGTTTTTGTGTTTAGGGTTTAGGGTTTTTTTTATTTTTGTTTAGGTTTTTTTTTTTTTTTATTTTTTAATTAAGTAAACTGCTATGTTTAGGTTTATTTAGTTAGTTTTTTTTTATTTTTTTTTAGGTTTATTTTATTTTTATTTAGTTTAGTTTATTTATTTTAAGTTTTATTTTAGTTTATTTTAAGTTTAGGTTTAGGTTTAGGTTCATTTTTAGTTTATTTTATTTTTATATTTTTTTTAGGTTTAGGTTTTATTTTTATTTTAAGTTTAGGTTTAGGTTTTTATTTTATTTTTGTTTAGGTTTAGGTTTTTTTATTTAAGGTTTATTTTAAGGTTTTATTTTTAATTTTTTGGTTTAGGTTTATTTTAGTTTATTTTATTTTATTTAGTTTAGGATGAGGTTTAGGTTTAGTTTATTTTAGGTTTAGGTTTAGGTTTTATTTATTTAGTTTAGTTTATTTTATTTTATTATTATAGTTTTGGTTTATTTATTTATTTATTTTTAGGTTTATTTTTAGGTTTAGGTTTTATTTAGTTTTTATTTTATTTAGGTTTTTTAATTTTTAGTTTAGTTTAGGTTTTTATTTTTTAATTTTAGTTTAGTTTTTTTTTCTTTATTTTCTTTTAGGTTTAGGTTTAGGTTTAGGTTTTAGTTAAGGTTTTCATTTTATTTTATTTTTTTATTATATTTTGATTTAGGTTTTTTATTTATTTTATTTTTAAGTTTTATTTAGTTTAGGTTTAGGTTTTAGCTTTTTATGATTTAGGGTTTAGGGTTTAGGGTTTGGCATTTAGTGTTTAGGTTTTTTTTAAGGGAAAGTTAGAATTTTATTACCATAAAAATATAGGATACAATGTCCTTAAATAGTAGTAAAGCTCAAAGTTCTACTGCTTATAGAGCTACAACAAACCTAAAGAGCTAAGCCCCATCTAAGTACAATGGAAAAAATATTTAAAGAGCAAATACAACACCTTAAAGAAAATGACAAAAGACACAAAATAAGACTAATATAACTCAAGAAAGTATAAAAGACTAGTCGTGACTCATGATCCCTTTGAGAAGTCAAGATAAGCAAGATCCACATCAACATTACTTGAGTTGACTAAGTAAAGATCATTCCATCTGTGAAGTTCCAACCTGCAAAAGAAATCTGCAAAACACTACAAAGGCAATGGTCATAGCACAAAGGAAAAAGATAAAGTAAATAGTTTAGAAAGAGTTGAGAAAGAGAAGGCCTATTCTCAGTTAAGATCATCTCAAGGGGCAATAATACATATGAGCATCCAAACTTTATGAGAAGAGTTACAATCATATGCATGCTACCAACTAGAAAGAAGATATAGGGAAACATCAAGGCCATCATAGCTAGCATACCTAATATAAGCAACCATCCAAGGAAAAATAGTCCATAGTGATCCAGTTCCTATACCAAACAAATAAATAAAAATAAGCAGCTAGCAACCATCCAGCAGCCAACCCACCAACCAAAACCCACAACTAACGAATCACTTAAAGCCAACATCCCAGAAGTTACAGCAGGATTAGTGGTCAAGCTAAAATAAACCAAGCAGTAACTCCACCGAAGTCACCACCAATAGGAAGAGAAACATGAAAAGGGGAAGTCAGCATAAATAGGGGGAATAACACAATCGAGCAAAATAGTCTCAAAGGAAAAATAACAACCCACGACTATCTCTAGAGCACTAGCAATCCAAATCCAAGGGAAAAACCTTCGCCCAAATAGCAAAATAGTAGGAGATAAAGCACTAGAGGAAAGCCATAGTATGTGGAGGCCAAGAGGGCATCGAGAAATTACCATCAAAACCACCACCAAGGAAAAGAAATCCACCACCACCAACCAAGAGGCAAAATGTCAGAAACAAGGAGAGCTAAATAAACCATATGGAGTCAATACCAATAAACATAAATCCCAAAACACCAAGTCATGACACAAGCATCCAAGGCAAGATAGCACCATAAAAACCCCTCAGCGTAACCCAGAACAACAAGTCCTAACAGGGACCAAAAAAAAAAGAGTTCATATCCTCCACCAACAAAATAACCAATAAAATAACCGGGCCCAGCAACCAAGATGAGCGGCAGAAGAAATTAGAGTAGCAGACAAACCAACACCCAAACTGGGAACAAAAATAAAGGAAAAGTAGTAGCACCCAAGAGAGGATAACCAACCCAGGAGTAAGCGAGAAACCCAATCAAACATAGCCAACACATCCATGACCAACCACTACCAAAATAGCAAACCAACTAGTCAAACAAAACCAACCAATAGACAAAGCCAATACAGAGCCCAAAAAAAAGGGAAAGAATAGTATAAGATAAAACCACAACCCACAGATCTCCAAAATAACCAAGAAACAAAATGGTAGTCACCCAGACAAAGGCCAAGGGACCACCCAACCACAAGCAAAAGCGTAAAGGAACAAGGCCAAAGGAAAACAAAACCCCTTCCAAATCCCAAAGAGTAGATAGTCACCATGAAGGAGAAAATAGGAAGACAACAACCACAAAGCAACTACCTCCAATCCACAAGGCAGAGGGAAAAACCAACCAGCAGAAGCCACCTAGGCAAACCAGGAAAGGAGAACATCAACCACCAAAAAACCCAAAACTAAGCCAAGCAAGAGGCCAACAACATGAAAAAATAACCACCAAAATAGCGGAAGATGGAAGAAGCAAATAATAACCAAATTAGAACAACAATTATTAAAATCCAATTTAATAAGGCCATAGCAAGCAAAACCAAGGCAACCCCAACATCCATTAATAAAAGGGGTAGCCAAAAATGGCACATCCACAACCCAACAGACCCTAAAAAATCTATCAGAAAAAGAAGCATAGCATGAGCCATAGAAAGAAAACCATAAGTCTCGAGGATAGGAAACCAATTAAAAGCTAATAAATTCAGTATAGAATGGGGTTAAGAGGAAGGGGGTTTAAGTATGAAAATAAACTCAGGAAAAACCACTTCCTGGTGAGTGAAGCATAAAATAAACTACCAAAAAATAGTCTAAATAAAACCACCATAGCAAAAGATCAACAAAATATTAGAAGGTGTCAAGGCAATCGGTGTTATCCAGTTAAGTAGACCATGCTGCTTAGGTAAGCTATGGTTATCAAATAAAGTGAGCTCATTTAATTCTCCCCCTAAATTAGCCAGGAAATCAACAAGCATTACCTTCATGAAGATTGTAAAAAATTTTGTAGCAAACTTATGAAAGAATCTTTTTAGTGTGACTAAGAAGATAAAATAAGTTAGCAATCCCCATTTTATTATTGTTGAGCATATCAAGTAATACAAGAGCATCAACTTAAATCCAAATATTAAAGAGGCATTTGCTTTAAAAAATATCAATAGGTGTGTTAACAACCATGAGCTCAGCATAAATAATTGAAGAAGCTTTGAGGGGGTAGGCAAAAGCATAAATAATAGTACCTTTAGGATCACTAAGATTTCCACCACAACCATATTTGTTTGGGAAAACAGAACCATCAGTTTTAATGTTAATAAAATTCTCTTTAGGTTTAATCCAATGTATAATCCTAATACTTTTTTAGGAAGGATCATCATGCAAAGTGATACCCAATTGTTTAGCCACAAATTTATAACCTCTAAAGTGAAGATTAGTAATTAAATTTGCACTAAGCAAAACATGAATTTCTCTTTTGTTCTAGCAAGGATCCTTTTAGGGTTCATATGGATACCATGCTATTTAGCATCATTTCTATCCATCCAAATGAACCAAATAATGGTAATAGTAATTAAAACTTTGATATGACTTTTCACAGTTTTATGGAAACAAAGTTCAAGAAGTTGATATAATGAAAGAGCCGTGAAATTAGTTAGTGTTAAATAAATCATCATACCATATCCAATGTTTGAAAGCAATAGCACAATTGACAAAAACTTGATTAACATTTTAAATATGAAAGCAACAATAGCACTTAGAAGGTAAATAAAACCCATTAAGCTAGGGCAAGGAATCAACAGGGATGAAGTTATTCAAAATCCTCCAAGCTAAAATAGAATAAGAAATGGGAATGATATTGTTCCAAAGTTTAATGAAAACATTAGAGGTGTTTTGTTTATTTCTAATAAAATTCCAAAACCTCTTTAAAAATGAAATCACCATTGTAAGAGAGCCTGAAAAGAATAAGATCCAGTTTATTAGAAAAGATAGCTATGTTGCAAAACTTGTCAAAAAAAAAGAATGTAGTTCTCAAGTTTATTTTCATTCCAATTGTTATTAAGCCAAAAAAGTTAACTTTGATAGAAGCGGTAGAGTGTGTAGATAAAGAGTCAATAGAGCCATTGCCAATCAATTGTCTTGCCAAAGAAAGAAGAAGAATGAATACCCCAAGATTAAGGATTCAACAACTCATTTTATAAGTAAGACTTTTCCAAATTGGAGTCACTTTATAAGCACAAGTAAGAGGGTGTCTACCTTGGCAATATTTTTCCATCATAAAATTACTGCAAATGCTATCATTCTTTCTAAAATTCCACCAGAACTTATGAGAGAATACATTGATAGCTTCACGAATAGGTTTGCAACCAAGACCACCTTCACCCAAAGGACCACAACATTTATGCTAGGAAGTCCAATGCATTCCTTTAATAGAATTATTGGACCACCAAAAAATTTATTGAGCAAGTGATCAATTCTGATAAGAGTAGAATTAGTGGGAATAATAGTTTGAATCAAATAAATAGGCATTGAATTGAGAGTGCTTTTAAGAATAGTGAGCCTGCCACCAAAGGAAAGTTAATGGAATTCCCAAATAGAAATTTTATTTAAAATTTTTTGAATTAACTCATCAAAAAGGTGGGATCATTTTGGACCTTTAAAAAGAGGAGCACAAAAGTACTTAAGAGGTAAGTGTTGATGTTTAAAATTAGTGATATGCAAGATTTGATTGATTTTATTATTGGAGATACTTGAAGAAGTAATAAAATAACTTTTGTTAACATTGATAGAAAGACCACTTTCTCTACCAAATTTATTTAAAAAAATCTTGAGGTTCTTGATATGATGAATACAAGCATCACAAAAAAAATAATAAAATCATCTGCAAAACTTAAGTGGAAAATAAGAAGACCACTAAGTTTTTAGTACATACTATGGTGTTTAAGAATAACTCATTGATGCTCTAGATAAGTAATCAACATTAATAATAAATAAAGCATGAGGAAAGATCCCCTTGTCTTAAGCCATGGGAAGAAGGAAGAAGCAAAGCTTCCCATTAAGCAAAATAGAGAACTAGGAATTATTAATACAATTTTTAATAAGAAAAATAAATTTAGCAAAAAACCCAAATAAATTTAGAATATGGAAAAGGGAATCACAAGAGATTATCAAAAGCTTCAGTAATATCTAATTTGAAAAGAATGTTTCCACCTCTAGTCTTACCATCTAAATCATGAATTAATTCTTGGGAAAGTAAAATGTTCTCAAAAATAGATTGACCTCTAATAAAACCAGTTTGGTTGAGAGAGATAATCTTATGAAGGACTAAGCCTGTTGGCAAGAATTTTTGAAATCAGCTTGTTGGAGAAGGTGCAAAGACTAATAGGTCTAAAATCACTCCAGTAGTCAGGGTTATCTTTCTTAGGTATGAGAATAATAGAAGTTCTTGAAAAATATCTAGGAAAATGATTACCATTAAAAAAATCAACCACAACCTCAATCAGATCATTTTTAATAATAAACTAATATTTTTGGAAAAATTGGTAGTGAAACCCTCGAGACTAGCAACAGAATCTATGTTCATGCTCTTAAGAACTTTAAAAATTTCATCTTCATTAGGCACAATGGTAAGAAAATTATTGTCATCATTGCTAATAATAGAAGGAATTAAGTGTGATTTATAAATAGCTTCATAAGCGCAACTCTTATTAAGCATATTTCTAAAGTAATTAATGACTAAATCCTTAATATCATTATTCTCCATAATCCATTCTCCATTGTAATTTTTAATTTTTGAATATTATTTAAGGCTCACTTTTTATTAACTAAAGCATGGAAATAGCTCGTATTCCTGTCACCATCCATAATGTGTTTACTAGAAGCTTTTTGGCGCTAATAAGTCTCTTCCATATTTTGAAAATTAACAAGCTTATCTTTTGTCTCAATCAATTCCTTAATCTTAGAAAGAACAAACATAACAGAGACTTCAAGATCACAAACTAATTTTTCCATATCTTTGATATTAGAAAAAAAGTTTTTAAAATATTGCATGTTCCACTAACCCTAATTTTGTTTAGGCCTTATAAGCTTAAACCAAAGTCTATTCATCACCATAATAGAATTATTAGGATGGAATAGAGCTTTCCAAATTGTTAGCCACAACATTAAAAAAATTAATATGCTGAATCCACATATTCTAAAATCTAAGAGGAGGGACATTTTTTAATCTATTAGGATTATCTTTAATAGAAACCAAAAGAGGAGCATGATTAGAAAAGGTTCTTTTCTAATTTTCAACAGAAGTAATATGCCATTGAGTAATCTAATGAGTATTAAAAAGAATTCGGTCCAACCTTTATCAAAGTCTAGAGTTTTGCCAAGTATAATTAGAACCCTTAAACCCAATATTAATCAAATTCAATCAAGGATCATATTGGGAAATTCTTCCATGGAATGAATATTAAGAGAGAAACCACCACTTTGTTCAGAAGAGAACAAAATAGTGTTGAAATCAGCACCAACAAACCAAGGTTTATTTACAGAGGTGGCAAAATTAGTCAAGTTATCCCAAAGAAGAATTCTACCAGATCTATTACAAGATGCATAAACAAAAGAGCCCAAAACACAATAATCACCATAAGAGAATTGAGCATTGACATCTTGATGAAAATCATCAAGAATAGAAATGTCTACAAAGTTATTCCAAAAACACAAAATTTTATTACTAACATTAGAGAAAAATTTATTGAAACATATCATTCTAGCAACATGGTTAATTTTATTAGCATGAATAAAGCGCTCAAGAATAATAAGTAAAGAAATATTATGGATCGACAAACATTTCTAATATTATGAATAGAGAAGGTACCAATCCCTCTAACATTCCAAACTAAAAATTAAACATAAGGAAAAGAAAAGAGTGGGGTAAAAGTTAATTAAGAGAAGAGGGAGGGCTGATCTAGTGTTTCTTGGCAATTTGGGAGGAAAATTTTTAACATTTTTTTTCTTTTTTGAATAGATAGTTTGGAAACCATTTTCTTTTCCCTTTAATCATCATCCAAAAAGGGTTTAGCAACATTAGTCATAGATTTAGGATAAATCTCTTGATGAGAAGTGAATTCTCCTTCTTCCAAGACACTAGAATTTATTAAAGATAAATGAGCTTCATGAATAGCACGGGAGGGAGCAAAAATTGATTTTTTAAGAAGGCAAGTGGGAACACCGAACCATTCCTCATCTTTAGCCAAATTATTAGATAAAAGCAAATCTTTTTGAGAAGTTAAATCATCATGAATTTGTAATATGGAATCAGGTTTATCAACGATTATCATGGTATTAAAACCATATTCTCCATTAAATTAGAATGATGCATAATATTAAATTCCTGATTTATGTTCTCCATTAAAGCTTCATTTTCATCTACCAAAGCCATCAAGGATGTATGGATCAAATTTGAGGAAATAGAATCCTTATTTAAAAGTTTAGAAAAGCTATTATTGTTCACATTAGAAGCCTTCAATTGCTAAAAAAAAAGTAAAAGGTAAATTAGCCTTATTAGGAACATTCAAAGAATCCTTTTTTTCAAAGTAGTTTTTGATATTTAAAATTGACTAGGGTTAGGAACAAAGCTTCCTTATAGGATTTTCTTTTTTAGGTGAGGTTGAAGAATGAAACATTCAAAATTATCATGCACGTGGATTTTGCAATAAGAACAAAAGATAGGGAAATTTTCAAATTAAATTCTTTGCTTATAATTGTAATTTTTAGATCCCAACCAAATTTCTTTAGGGTGTTTTTTGGTAATGTCCAATTCAATAAGGATTCTAGCCACTAAAAGATGAGATTTTGTAGCTGTTGCTTGATTAATTTGCAATGATCGACCAAATAAGGCACCCACAGTAAAGAGGAATTCATGGTTAATGAAATGAATTCACATACTAGGGAGAGAAATCCAAACATTAATTGATTCTTAATATCAATAGTGGAGTCCATTTGCAACCTCATTTGGGAATTGAAAACAAAATAAGAATGACTAGAGAAAACACAAGAGTAATCCAAATCATTCATCAACTGAATCAAAATATGGCAGGATCAATTAAACCAATTACAAATGCATGCAAAAGTTTCAAAATATGAAAGAAAGAGTGAATGTTTTCCAAATTAAGCATACAAAGAGTAAACTTTCCAGCCAAAGTGAATTCAAATGGCTTAGCAAGCTTTTCCACAATCAGATCAGAGCAGATAACCATAGGCATGCCTTGAAAAGAAGTTGAAATCCATCCTTAGCAGTGAGAATGTCTTTGAATGATTTTGAAGTAGCCAAAGCAAGGGTAGATGATGCACTAGCAGGATCCATAGGATCTTTTGGTTTTTCCTTGGAATCATCAAAGAAGATGACAAGCCGTGACATCACTCCAAGGAAGATACAAAATTGGCTATTGATCATCTATTCCAGAAGGAATCCAGTGAGAATCATTCAAAATAGCCAGCAAGCAGCATCTAGAAAGCCAAAAATGAGAGGGGGAAAGGAAAATCGCCAGAACACGAGGAGAGGGCTCGGGCAGCGAGGTTTTTTCCCTTTAATTTTTTAATATTATTAGGGTTTAGGGTTTATGGTTTAGGGTTTAGGGTTTAAGGTTTAGTGTTTAGGTTTTAGGGTTTAGGGTTTAGGGTTTAGGTGTTTTAGGGTTTAGGGTTTAGGATTTAGGGTTATGGTGTTTATTTTTGGAGGTGAGACACCACGTAGATCTTAGGGGGTTTTTATTGAAGTGATCGAGTACTACATTAAGGTATGATGCACTATCTTGAAAGATAAAAATCATCACCCTATAATGGACTGAATCACCTAATAAGGACTAAAGCATGATGGGTCTTCAAATGAGAGATCTTTTCTACTTTACTTGAAAAAGTAAAGTAGGGTTTATATTAAGCAGGTTCATTGAGTTCCCTATGGAGGCAAGCCTCCATAGTTAATTACATTCTAAGGAATGAGAATTCCATAGGAATACTCTCGATTAAAGTAGAAATTAAGGTCTCCAAAGATTTCAAGATTAGACTATCAAAGGATTATTTATATTAGAAAATTGAATGGGATTGTTCAAAGAGAAGACTTAATATCGAAGCCAAAGAGAATCAGTAGGAAATGTTCATGATACTAGGAAGCCTAGTGAGCATTCCAATCTATCCTATGGTTGGCCTTTATATGTTTGAAGTTGAAGAGATTAATTTTATTAAAGTTGACATTTTATTAGAAACCTAGGAATTATAATCCAACAACACATGATTGTGGAAATGCATAAGAGGTAAGGATTTATGTTAGTAGCCCGAAGGAAATAACTACCTCAGATCCTAAATCTTAGGAGCTTTGGCATAAGCCAAAGCATGACCTAAGTCTAGCGAAGATGGATATATGGTTTACCTCCATAAGAGGATAAACCACCATTTAGCTTGGCGAGTGGTAGCCTAACTCCTCCTATGCTTTAAATTCATTATAGGTAAGTCTTATGAGTTGCAAGGTAGCTAGGGTAGTTATTATTTAGAAAGTGACTAGAGACTTTAAACTCACTCCCTAGAAGACTAAAGCATGAATGCTATGACTAATGACTTAATCTACAATTGTAAAATATTTTTAAATTTTATTTCAATTTTGACACTTCATTTTGATAAAGGCTTTAGGATTTTGATGCTTATATGTATGATGAAAATAGTTATTGGCCAAATCAGCTAGAAGAAGGTGTTCTCCACCACAAGGGATGCCTCATAGATTAAGCATTCCCTGTCATTATAAGGATGGTGATCCTTCATGTTCAAGAGGAAAGATTTTGCATGCATGTTGTGAAAAATTCAGCCATTTAGCTATGGGGTTGCTAAATCTTTTAATTATCTTATTTAAAATAAAGGCTTTATGGTGAGGTTATGAATTATTTTAAATTTTAATTACGAGTTATTAATTGGGGTAGAGAAATTAATTTTATCCTAAGAGCCTAATTGCATTTAGGCCACACAATAAAGCATCAAGCATATAAGAAACTAAGAAAATCATATTGTTTATAATGTGCAATCTAAACACAACATCAAATAATTTTATAGACTACCATAAAATAATAAAAGGCCAGTGCTGTTGAGTTCTACCATGCAACCCGAAAAGAGAAAATGGGTAGCCGAGCTCTACCTTTATACAACCCAGTATATAAAAGAATAATTACAAATACAAATAATAAATGTTATGGTGGGTCTTCAAGTTTTTATTATTCATGGGTCCTTCATTTCTTCGTATCTTTGCTTTTTTTGGTGCGGTATGCTTCAAGGCATCACATGGCACCTAAGAGTAAGCCTTCTAGTCAATGCTCATCCTAAACCCCCATAGAACTAATCCTAATTCCTATTGAAAAAATACATTAAAATAAAAAGTAAATCTAACACACGCAAAATATGTGTTAGCTAAACAAACATACCCAAGTAGTTATATTTATAATTGATTAATGTTTAGGGGTAACCAATCCCACCTATCCTAACTTGGATTATGCTTAGGGGCTTAAGGAACCTACAAAGAGAGCATTTATATTTATTTTTAAGTGGCCCCTTAAGCACAATCCCACAAAAAATAATGTTAGACAATCAACTAACATCCCTCGATCCACATTCTAACATCCTCTAAAAAATATTAAATCACAAAACAAAACACAACATCAACCATATAATCAACACATTGACCTAACCTAATTCTAGGGTCGGTGACCTAGTATTCTAGATTGTGAAAAGGGCTTGTGTGACAAGACTTTACTAGGCTTCTTTAGTTTAAGTTTCAATTTGGGTTTGAATTTGTTTAAAATTTTCCTTTGGGTGGTTTCAATTTAAATGATTTAATGATTTATTTTCCATTTTATTTCACTTTTATTTGGTTAAAGTGATATTTAGCATTTCAAGAATGAAGAGTAGAATGACTTCTATTTTTTGGATGGAACTCACCATACATATCCTAACTCCTAAAAGAGTCTAACTAAGGTCTTTAACTATCTTAATTAGTTCATTTAAATTTATGTGATTGATTTGATTTGATTAATGTTTATTTGATTTAGTTTAGATATTTGGAAATTGAGTTTACTTAATCTTTGTGTATTTTGATATATTAATTTTGGGTTTTATATTTTGATTTAATTAAAATTTAATAATTCAATATCCTTAATATCTAATGAATTTTAAGTTTGTTTAATTTCATATATTCTAATTGATTAATTTTGGATTAGATGTTTTGATTTAATTAAATTTTGATAATTCAATATCCTTAATATCTAATGCTTTACTTTTTTTTAAAATTTTATATGATTATTGTCATTTTAGATGTTTGTTAAAATTCATTGATTTTATTATTTTATTTGAGTTTGATTTGGATTGGTGAATGTATTTTAATTTACTTATGATTTATTTGAAGTTTAATGATTTGTTTATTTGAATTCAATTAAGGGTTTCACTTATTAAATTTAGCCATCTAGTTTATATAAATGATTATCTCTTTAGCTTAATGATTATTCTCTTATCTTAGTTCAATAGGTTTGTTTATTTGGATTTTATTTTTGTTTAATTTATTTTGATATTGATTGAAATTTGGATTAATTGTATATGATTTAATAACTTTAGAGTTTATATTTAATTTTATGTTAATTTGATTTGATTATGATATTTAGAATATGAATTATAAAAGTTTGCTCATCTTTTTTTCTTGACTTCAATTATCTATGTCCTAAGTGATGTGAGTTTATATATATATATATATATATCTATTTTAAAATGTGGTTTGAATTAGTTATGAATTCCTCCAAAATTTTATATGAATAAGTGATCAAATAAAGCTTAGCCAATCATAATAGTTGAGTTAATTATAATTAAGGATATGTCACATAACTAAATTTTCTTTTTCTTTTTAGAATTTACATATATCAATTAGAGATTAAATTGATTTTATAATTGACTTTCATAAATTATGTTCAAACAACTTTTTATATTCGATTATAATATTTGTAATACTGCTGGTTAGTTAATTATTTCCTCTTTTTATACTAAGTTTTTCTTATATTTTATGATAAATTAAGTTGCACTTTTTTTTAATATTTGTTTGATCACATATTATTTCTTTTTTTATTTTATTTAGAATTCTAAAGATTGATTAACTCCTTTTCTTATAGATTTGATTGAATTTTTTTAGATCCGATTGAATTTGATAATAAATAAAATATGGTGGATTAATCGTGATCATTCCATTAAAAATCAAATCACTATGCCATTTGACCTAATCAAAACTATTCATTTAAAACACATAAAATAATAGTTTTGCTTTTGTCTCTAAACTCTCACCAAAAGGATTAAAAAGTAAAATGAATGAGTTCTAAGGTTGGATCCTAACAACCGCATATAACACATCAAACATAAGATGGCTAAGGCTTTCTAAGAGTTTAAGAATTATACTTCCAGCTAATGTTTGGTGGATTCTGACCAAGAGGTGGCTTCATTTAGAAGAAATGAAGCACTATTGAGATGCTTGTTTGATTGGATCAATACTTTAGCTAGCATTCCTTTTCTTTGCTCATATGGTTCACTTTAAACGCCTCCTCACTAATTGAAGGTAGTGTTTGTTGAATTGGTCAATTTGAACAGCTTTTCTGAGACATGAGGGAGCTTCACCAGATGTTTCTAGGCTTGCCTCCTCACCAAGTATCCCATATGCTCACTCACGGCCACTGCTTGCAAGAGCTTTGTCATTCTTGTGGATAGAACAGCTAGAAGCAAGCTGGAGGAAATATCTTCCTTACATGTGCTTGGGTTGTGTAGAGAAGAGTAGTTCAAATGTAGGCTAATGGAGGGAAACCTGGATGGAGAATAGGATGTAATGGAATGCAGGCTACAAGAAGGAAATGAGTTTCAACATATAAGGAGATTAAAGTTGTACAGTATTATTGTAAGGAAATGTGGAGAAGATCAAGTGTTGGCTGTCTAGTCAAGGAAGAGGGTGAGAGGAGAGAAGCTCGATACTATAGCATGATACTATTGAATCAAAAATAAGAGGGGCGAGAAGAATGCCTACAACCGAAAATAGTTTAAAGAGGACTAGATTTTGCATTGAGTTGGAGTGATGAATATTATCAGAATTTATAGTGCCTCTCGACTTGTGGGCTCAAGGATGAAGCTTGCTTGTGGATAAGAGTGACAGGAATGAGTCTCTATCTTGGTCTGCTCGCACAAGGAAAAGAGAGAGAGAGAGGTGTGTGGCTAGCCTTTAATTCAATTGGAGGGGAGAAAGAACCAAACTGGCAAGAGGATGAGATGATGCTCATGTGCGGCTGATACGGAGAGCGAAGACGGATGAACAAAGGGACTCCAATCCTGTGTAGCTAACCTTCAATTGGATCGAATGATACGCAGGGATATCTTTGACTGCTCTTGCATGAAGAAAGATGAGAGAGAGGTCAGGCTTCTCATAAAAAAAGGTGAGGATGAGAGGCTTTGTATGTAAGGGAGAAAAAGCTCTGTTTTCTTATTTGTTCCCGTCTAATTCGTGGGGATGAAAATAGAGGAGGAGATGGTATTCAACAGCATAAAAATGGAAACGAGTCTTGACTCATGACCACTATTTTCTTTAGTTAGGGATGGGAGGCTTTGTATGGAGAGAGAGAGAGAAAAAGAGAGATGGCTCGCGTGCTCTAAGTGACTAAGATAAGATATTTTATTTTATTTTTTTTAAATATGGATAGTAGGTTTTCATTTGAATAGAAAATAACAAAATTTATTTGAGATTTATGTGAAATAAAAAAATTAGACTTTAAGCTTTGCTAGGTTTAATAAAAGAGTGATGCCCAAATTTATTATTATTTTATTTTATTTTTAACTAGATAAATGTGGAGTGAGAATGATAGCATACATGCTTGATAAATATATATTTTTCTCTTGGTTTCACATGACTAAGGATGGAATTTTTTTTGTTATTATTTTTTTAGACATATTTTTTTTTTATAAATCTTCACAATTTTTAATAATTTTGATATTATAGTTTTAATTTAACTGAAGTTTATAAATTATGTATACTATAATTAATGATTATTCAAATTGTATATTTATTATTTATTTAGTAGTTAATTATTTTGATTCAATTTTAATCAAATTTATATTTGATGTTCAAATTTAATTATATTTTTATTTTAATTATACAATGACAACGTTGATTATTTTTGTTTTGTTTTGTTATATGATTGATTTATAATTTTTATAGTTCGATTAGCTTGCTAAATATATTTTATTTCAGTTGGGCTTAATTGATTGAAATGATCAATTTGGCTCAATTATGGTGTGTTTGGGTTACACTCATGTTTGATTAAGTGTTTAAGATGATTTGGAGTAATTGATCTCACTTTATTTGATGTAGATTTAGATTTAAGCCCATTTTAAAAAAAATTGGGCTTAATGGGCCACATTGGACTTATTTGAGTTAAATGATCAAATTTATTAAATTAAACATAATGGTTATCTAAATTTTATCTAATTATAAATTTTAAATGATTTTGGATGTTTGATTTGAATTAAATTTTAATTTATTTTGAATTTAGATTTAATAGGATTCATTTGGGTCTGCTTGGGTTAGGTGGCCAAATCAACCCATTTAGATCTTCATTAAATTTAGAATTATTTAATTTTAGACTCAAACATGTTCATTTGATGATTTTGAGTCTTTGGGTGACTCAATTTGAGCAATTTTAATTTGTTGACTTTTGACTTAGTGAAGCCCATGTGGGTCAACTCTAGGTCAAATGACCTATTTTACTATTTTGTCACATCTTGATTTATTTTTTTTTGTTTGTGTTTATGCATTGATTTCATGTTTTGATTCATATTAATCTGGCTTAATTTTGATTTTATTTGGACTTAGGTGATTTGGAGCTTATTTGAATATTTTGGGTCAAATGGGTTGGGTTAGGTTTAACCTTGGCTTGATTGATTGATTGTAAATTTTGGTATGGCTTGAAGTGATGATTGAAGGATTGATGAATATATGAAAATCAATTGAGTTAGGTTTGATTTGGATGAGATTTGGCTAAGTCCATGAAATTGGCTTAAGGGTTTGGATTTGGATTTGATTTGATTTAGATTTAGGTTTGGATCATGATTTGAAGTTGAGTTTGAGTTTGAATTTGATAAATTGATTGAAGGGTTGAATTGAGCTTTGAGAAAATCAATTGAATTTGGATTTATTTAGATTTGGCTAAGGCTAAGTCCATAAGATAAATCATGGGGCTTAGGGAGGATTTTGATTTTGGATTTGATCATGGGCTTCAATCATTTGATTTGGATTTAAATTTGGATTTTGATAATTGAATTTTATTTGTGGTTTAGTTTGAGAAGGTGAACATAGGTTAGATTTAGGCTATAGAGTAGGGAGTCTCCTTAATCCCTAAGCATAGCCTAATCTATAGTTAACCTTCTAAGTCTCTAGGCTTGGGTTAAGTGTTCACTAATTACGAAGTGTCTTATGACTAAAAAAAGTCTTAGTATCTAGAAGACTCCTAGGTCTAAGAAGAAGAGTTTTAGAACTCACTCCAAAAGTGAGGTTAACAAAAGACCCCCAATAGGTGTGGGTTAACTGACTAGGCACGCCGCACGTATTGGCATTGTTCGAGATGATCAACAATGTCCAAAGGATTTCAAGTACTAACTAAAATGATCTATGCCTAAGTCTGATTGGTAGATAGAATCACGATCTTAGTACAATGCAACTTAACTTATGCCAAGGGAATAAGAGAGCAAAGAAGATTTCATTGGAATTTCATGTTAAGGACATGAAGGAAGATTCGCTAAGGGCTCACACATGCATTGGGCATGACATGTGAGAGCTTTATGCCAAGGGCATAAAAAGAGAAATCCATTGAGGATTGAGTATATGAACCTTCCACCGAAGCGAGGTTCAAGCTATCCGCTGGGGATATGGATTTGAGTTTGATTGTGAATATGATTAGTTTTGGTGTGTATCCACTGGGGATAAGAATCTATAACACACTAGGGATTAGGATTGAATTTATTTTAATTTATTTTATTTTAATTGATGTGGAGGCATATCTGTTAGGGATATGGATTTGAATCCACTAGGGATTGGGAATGTGAACCTTCCACTAGGGAAGCAAGTTTAGGCTATTTGCTGGGGATAAGAGTTTTATTAGATTTCTTATGGCTCCACTAGGGAGAATGATTTTTGAATTGAGGTTATCTGGGGGGACATAAGCCTCATTAAATTTGATAGATTTAGATTTTGATTTAGGCTCCACTAGGGAGACTAATTTGATTGTGCCTCCGGGGTAAAGTTTGGTTTGTTCGATATGTTTAATTTGACTCCACTCGAAGGTTGGTTTGGAATTTGGTTTGTAGTGTGTGATGGACCCACTATGAAGGAGCCATGGAGGCCTTGGACTGTCTTAGATTTATAAATCCAAATGGGTAGTCCACCTACCATAGGGTAGGGCTATCCAACCTAAGGGTTTCCTTTCAGTGTGCTAGGAAGAAAGCGTAGTAGACTTACATCTTCCAAAGTAGGGATCTATCGTTGGGGTGATCTATCGATGGCACAACAAATCAAACCTGACCTAAGGCGACTTTTGAGTGAGTGCCGCTGGAGATCTTACCTCAACTCATGAGTAGTCCTGATGATTAGTTTAATTCATATTAATTTGATTTGATTTAATTTGATTTAATTTGATTTAATTTGATTTAATTTGATTTAACTTAATTTGATGTGTTATGTTATGGACCCTATTTGTGTGCTATGGACCAACTGGGAAGCGGCTATGTCGGCCTTGGCCTATCTCAGATTTACAAATCAAAAGGGGTAGTCTACCCATAGGTAGGACTATCCAACCTAAGTTTCTTCTATGTGCAGGTATAAGAAAGAAAGCGTAGCAGACTTACATCTTCCAAAGTGGGGAACAATCACTGGGTTGACCTATTGATAGCATAATAAATGAAACCCGACCTAAGGAAACTACTGAGTGAATGCCATGGAGACTTATGTCAACTCAAAAGTAGTTAGGATTAATTTCATTTGATGGATCCCATCGGTGTGCAATGGACCGCACTGAAAAGGGGCTATATCGGCATTGGACTATCTCAGATTTAGCTATCCAAAGGGGTAGTTTTTCGGTCGAAAGGTAAGACTATCTAACCTAAGCGGTGCTTTTCAGTGTGCAATGGCTATACCATGAAAAAGTATAGCAGACTTACATCTTCCTAAGCGGACCAGCTGCTAGGGTGACCCATTGATGTACAACAGATTGAACCCGACCTAGGGCTGCCCGTCATTGTGCAATGGTTATGCTGGAAAGAATGTGTAGCATACTTACAACTTCTAAAGTTTGAACAACCGCCAGGGTAACCTATTGGTGGAAAAATAGATTGAACCAGACCTAAGGGGCGATTACAGAGAGAGTCCTGCGGGGGACTTATCTCAACTCAAGAGTAGTCAGGTGATTTCTATAGGGAGTTTTGTTGACACTGCCCTAAAGATAAGATGCCTTTTTTAGAATGGTGGCATTGGGGGCATTAATTCCAAATCCATAAGTGAAAATATATTTTGTTTGTTTGTTATCATGGACCCTGTTGGTGTGCAAGGGACCACACTAAGAAGGGGCTATGTCAGCCTTGACCTATCTCATATTTACTGGACCAAGGGAGAATCTGCACATCCATTGAACAGAATCTCCAACCACAGGGGTGGTTACTAGGAAAGGTGGATTGTCCAATCCAAAAGTAACCTGAGTATTATTTAAATGAGGTCAAAGGACATGAGCCAAGTAGAGTGCCTGCATGGGAGGTACCAATAGGGGTGTTATCCTAATCCCTAAAGAAAATAATGTTTGTAGGTATTTGGTGCCCAACTCAAGAAGAAAGCGTAGCAATCTTACATCTACCAGGAGTGGTGTATCCACCGGGTGGGTCACTGTCAGCATAGCGAACACCAACCAACCTAAGGTGCTCGTCGATGTGCGACAATCAGTCTAGAAAGAAGGTTTGTAGACTTACATCTCCCTAAAGTGGAATTGATTGCCGGGATAGTCATCGTTTCAGGTGCTACTGACCTAGGGCTACCATTGGTGTGTACCTTGACTATACTTAGGAAAGCGTAATACACTTACATCTTGCAAAGTAGGGACCAACCATTAGGGTGACCCATTGATGGTGTAATAGATCAAACTCAACCTAAGAGTGACTACTAAGTAGGGAGTCACAATGAAGGAATAGACCTAGACTTGAAGTAGTCAGGAGGAAAGGAGCCGCAAGGGAACTTATCCTCATCCTCTACTCAACCAAGTCAGTTCATGATGGAAAGTTTAAGAAGAAGCCATAGCAGACTTACATCCTCTTAAATGAATCCAATGTGAGGGTATCTTACCAACCACACAATAAGGTCTACCATTCTAACAAGGAGCTCATCGTGTGGTCAAATCAAGAAAGAAAGCATAGAAGACTTACATCTTCTAAACAAGGGACCACGGGTGATGCACTAATAGGTAACATGTCGGCCCCACTAGAGCTAATGAGTGAGTGCCACATTGGCCATTAACCCACATCAAATTACCCCAAGACAAAAGATGTGTATGTGTGTTTGTGTTGTGAAAGAATGAATAGGATGCCACATGGGTTCTCTTACACCTATTCTAAAACACATCAAAGAATGGATGAAATGATGCAATAGGGGCAATGTGACTACACCAAAAAGGATCTCGGTTCTCTTACACCTAACTTAGTTGTGCTAGTTGAAATAGGATGCCTCTTGGGCTCTCTTACACCTATCTTAATATTTGGAGAATTGTGTGTAGTTTGTATTTGTGTTGATGAAGGATAGGATGCACTTGGATTCTCTTACACCTATCCTAAGTACATCATGGCAAATTTGTAAACAAAAATGCTTTCAGTTTGAAGAGATTGAATTTGAAATGAAATTTTCATTGATGATAATTATTTTCAAACATAATTTTATGGATACTATTTCTTTAAGTAGAGCTCATTGATCAAAAGCATTGGGCACTCTCTTTTATGGTTGATGAGTTGATAAGATCCTCCTTGGTAGGCCTTCTCTATGGAAAAAGTACCTTCCCAAGTGGGTTCAAACTTCTTGTGACAAGCAACAATTGGTCTCCTTAGAACTAAAATAATCTCTCCAACTTGAAAAGCTCTAGAGCGGACCAACTTGTTGTGAGCTTGAATCATTTTGGCTTTATACAATTTGAGGTTCTAGCATGCTCGTAAGCATCTCTCCTCCAAACCTTTGAGCTCTTCTAACCGCAACTTGGCATTCTATTCTGTCATGATCTTGCTACCCATAGCTATCCTTAGTGATGTAAGTTGGACTTCTAATGGTGGACAATGGTAAAATAGCTTTGGACCCTTACACTAAGGAGAAAGGAGTAGATTGAGTTGGAGTTCTATAGGTGGTGCGATAAGCCCATAAAGCTTCAACTAATTACTCATGCCATTGTTTCTTATTATCATCGAGTGTCTTCTTGAGTATTTGAATGAGAGTTTTATTGAAAGCTTCTACTAGACTATTCATTTATAGGTAATAGATGGTAGAGTATCTATAATCTATGTTATATCTCTGAGTGAAGTTATTGATCTTGGTGCGCTTGAATGTAGTACTATTATAAGATATAATTCATCGAGGCACCCTGACCCTATATATGATATGGTTCTTGAAAAATTAGAGCACATCTGGGCTCTGACCTCCCTGAGAGGAATTACCTTTGTCCACTTGAAAAAGTAACCAATAGTAATAAGGATTAATTGATAGCCTTTGGAAGAAGGAGGATCGATCAGACCCACAATATCAGTACCCCAATACTCGAATGGCCAAAAGGCCAATGTTGGATGTAGAATGTTGTGGTTGGTGTAGGACCACTCCATGCTCTAACATTGGTGACAACACTTAGCTACATCCATGTAGTCAATCATTATAGGCCAATAGTACCCGTCTCTTAATCTTAGTCTTCATCTTTGACTGGATTGGTGAGCTCATAATCCCAGTATAGCTCGATCACAATTTTATGGGCTTCGTGCTTGTCTAAATAAGTAACCACATATAATCAAGGATGCAGTATAAGGTTCCATCGATGAGTGCATAGGAAAGAGCTATCTACTTTATCTGATGGGCTTGTGACTTCTCTTGAGGTAGTTTGCCTTTAGTTAGATAGTTCATGAATGGTTGCCTCCAATCTAGCTCCTCATCATTTTTTTCAATGGAAACCTCTCCTTCATGAGAGAATCTCTAGATGAGTTCAATATCAATAAGTGAACTGACTTATCTATTTTGAATTTCTATTGATATGGACTCATCTTCTAGACATGCCAACTCTTTGGCAAGCCTTCCTAGTGCATACGCTACTGCATTCTCTCCTTGAGGGATCTTGTATATGGTAAACTCTGGGATTTGGACTAATAGCTCCATGGTGTACTTGTGATAATGATGGAGCTTAGGCTTAAGAACCTTGTAGGACCTAGCAATTTGGTTGATGACCAGTTGAGAATCCCTAAAGATGTTAATGTTCTGGATGCATAGTGTGACTACTAACTCCAAACTGACAATCAATGCCCCATACTTAGCTTCATTGTTGGTGCAAGGATTGGATAAATGGTATGAGAATCTGATCACATCGTGTTCTTGAGTTAGAATGACTATTCCTACCCCTGTCTTTCCTGGAAGAGTATATTATGGTTCTTCTCCTTTTTGAGAGGAAGCCACACCATCAAAATATAATTTCCATTGGTGATTGCTAGTGTCCCCCAAGTTCTTAATTTATTCATCGAGATCTTCATTAAGCGAGAGAGTGGGTGTGGCTAAGAATTAAGCTAATGCTTATCCTTTCCTTTACTACGGAGTACAAAAGTAATGTCAAACTATGAGAGAATCATGGACCACCATGTCAACCATCTGGATAGCATCGACCGTGTCATGAGATACTCCAGTGGATTGACTCTAGAGATCATGTTGACTTTATGAGAAAGCATATAATGTCATAGCTTTTGGGATGCAAAGATTAAAGCTAGGTAATGTTTCTCAATGGATGGATAATTGGCTTTAGTAGGGATTAGATGATGATTGAGATAGTAGAGAGCATTCTCTTTCTCTTCATCATTGGCTTAGGCCAACAAAATGCTAAGGAGTCATTTATTGTAGTAGTGTAGAGGATGAGTGGCTTGTTTGGGAGAAAGGCTGCTAGAATTGGTGGCGCCATCTTGTAGTGCTTGATGTCTTCAAAGGCATGTTGACACTTATCATTATAGTTGAACTTTGCATCCTTTTTGACAAGTACTAAAAATGTATTGCACCATCTTGATAGGTTGGATATGAAGCATCTTAGATACGCCAACTGCCCTTGAAATGATCTGAGTTGAGTTAGACTTTTAGGGGGTGGCATTTTTAGTATTTCTTTGATCTTCTCTAGATTGATCTCGATTCCCTGATGTCGGACAACAAACCCAAGGAACTTCCCAGAAGCTATGCCGAATGCACACTTTAGGTCATTCATTTTGAGGTTAAATTATCTTAACCATTTGAAAACTACTCTCAAGTCAAAAAGGTGGACTTCCATTTCTTTACTTTTGACCGAGATCATCATAATAAGTCAACTTGATGATGAATGAGTTCACCAAAGATTTGAGTCATACTTTGGTATACTAGCTTTTTAAGGCAAAAAGTCCTGACCTTATAGTAACAAATTATGATTGAGTTTTGAAAAGCAGTATTTTTCTCATCTTCATAAGCCATCTTAATTTCATTGTAGCCAGATGAGCCATCCATGAAAGAGAAGACTGCATCAGATGAGGTAATGTCCACCATCAGGTCTGGGATTGGTAGTGGAAATTCATCTTTTGGACATGCCTTATTTAAGTCCCTAAAGTCGATGCATATGCAAATTTGTCCCTTCTTCTTTTGAACTGGGATGACACTGGCCAACCAGGTTGGGTATTTCTTCCCTGATGATGCTTGCATCGATCAATTTCTTGACTTCAGAAATGACCTATTGTTTGATGTCTAATCGCATGCGTCTAGGAGCTTACTTGATAGGGTTAGCACTAGGCTCTATCGCTAGTTTGTGAACTGCTACATCAGGAAATAAATTAGGCATCTCTTCATAACTCCATGTGAAATAGTCATTAAACTTAGTCAATAGCCCAACTAAGTCATTAGTTTTAGTTTAGTTCAATAAAGAATTGATGTATGTTGAGCGTAGATCTTCTTCAATCCCTAAGTTTATTTCTCTGAGTTCATCAATGGTTGATTAATTTCTTCTTCAAACTCTAGCGGTGCATCCTTTACTTGGAAATTATCTGGGTCATCTGATGTTTCTAAGCACTCCTCCTTATAAGAGTTAGTGTGATTTGAAAAGAACCTATCAAATTCTAAGAGATTAGTGATGGATCCACTATACTGAATCTTAGTGCTGGTCTTGATTGAGAATGTTTGTATTTATTGTCCCATAATCGATTGAAGTAATTTGACATGTGTTTAGATCAAGTATATGGGATTAGTCCCTTATTTGCTAGATTAAGAACATAAGGTGAGTACCAATCAAAAGAAAATTTTATTAAATCTTTATATGAATCATCCTCAAGTTCTACATCAACTTCTTAACTTGAGAATGATGCTCCTAGAAAGAATCTTTGAGTCTTCATATCTATGGATGACTTAGGGGCTTCCTTAACTACCAAACCCTCAACATTTTGTGCGGAAAGTGGGGTTAGAGCTATGGTTCCCAACTGATGCCTGACTGTTTCACATTTAGACTCAGATACACTCATGCTATGCTTTGGAGCCCGATCTTCATCACTAATTGGCTCAAGTGTCACCTCGAAAAAAATCTACTATTGAGAATAGTTGGCTGGTGTGCTAACCATATAGAGACTCATCCTTTAAACTAGATTCTAAGTCTCTATGGATAATAGGTGTACTATTGGTAACTAGGACATAACTCTTTTTGGGTGGCCAATAAGGAGGTCTTCCATATCTATGGCTGCCTCTAGATCTACCTCTTCCTCTGCTTGGTGGAGGTCGAGTCATCCTACCCATATGTTCAAATGGAGTAACGAACTATGGGTGGAATCTAATCTCAGGCTCTAATTCCTCCTCCAAGTCTATTTCTCACTCCCTTTTATTTTCAATCTTATGTTCATTTTTCCTTTCTTTTCCTTTTTTTTATTTTTTTTCTTTTATTTTTAAGCTTTGGCCAAGTTCACAAGAATAGACTTGTTAATTTTGATAGAGGTAGTAGGTTGCATCCTCATATATGCTGACCTTATAAATTGTAAATGGCTTGATATCTCCTTTGATATAGTACTCGGTCCCACCTCTCATGAACTTGATGCACTAATGCAAAGAGGATGGGACCATGTTGGTCTCACACAACCATGGTCTCCCTGGAAAAGCATTGAAAGATATATTTGAATCTATAATGTGAAACTTGGCTTCAGTCTACCACTTGTCAATCTCCATTGCCAACACTATGGAGCCTAAAGCCCCCTCACCTTGCTCATTGAATCCTTTCAATATCATCCTCTCTAAATTGAGTTTAGAGATGTCAATCCTCAGTAGCAAGTGCTTTAGACTCATAATGTTGGGCTACACACACAGGTCAACCAACTTCTGGATAGCACGAATGTTCCCATGTCACTATGATGTAGAGGGGTTGGTTGATGGTCTCTAAAAGCAAGTCTTCATCGAAAGTGACTCAGTATGTCCCTGCGAATAGTGAGCCTCACTCGAATGGTCGAGCTAGCATATATGGATCAAGAAGAGGCTTGATTAGAGGTTCTCTTATCTCTTTAGATAAGATGAGAGCATCATATATGCTTAACTTAGGTGGCAACTTTCTAAGGTGAGCTAGAAAGTTGTAATCAACTCGGGGTCCTCACAAGCATATCCATAGGTGAAACATATCTAAGGGGCTATCTTCACCGGAACCAATGACTTGCTTACCATTATCCGGCTACCCTAGTGTAGAACATCACCACTATGTAGGTCAATTTGTGGACTTCATGTATGCAAAAGTTCTACCGCTATTGGGTATACTACGCCTTACAGACCCTTAGAGTTAACTCAAGTAAATCTTAATGGGTGAACTATTGATTTAGTAAAGGAAAGTTTGATTCAATTGGAAGAGAAAGGATCAAAATTATTATAGCTATTATTTTCTAGACTTGGAGAGCTTTCAAAGGAATAAAATCTAGAGCATTAAAATGGACAAGATGTAAGTGGATATTTTCTTCATTGATTTCTTTTGGTGAAGGTACATGATATAAATCAAATAAAGTAAGTGGGGTAAGATTTTACCTTGTCTATTGATACAACACTCTTGGATGAAGAAGATGAAGTAAGGCAATGGTGGAGGGAATGCTAGAGACCGATGGTTGCTCTACTAAACTATCAGCAAGTGTGGACTACTTTGTTGTGCTCTAACTTTCCTCATGTTGTCTTTGGTAACTTGAAAACCTCCTCATTGATTGAGTCTTTTAAAACTGTAAGGAGAGTTTCTTAATTTTAGAAATCTTTTTAGAGGTTTGGGAAAAGAAATATCCCAACCTTCTTTTATCTTGAGAGGATCATGTATCCCCAAGGATTACCCAAACAAAACAGATGGTTCTAATAAGGAAAATTATGGCACTTGTTCTCTCGCCGCCCTTGAAGGTGATGCAATCCTCTTAGACATGGCCTAACATGCTATGGTAGGGAAAAGTTAGGATCATTGCTCTGCTCCCTCCATTCTAAGCTATAGTAGCTAGAAATTAGGCTTCTTTAAGAGGTTTTAAAAAATTTTTCCCTCCTCCTCGAATAAATATATTTGTTTAGTTTGTCCGAAGAGTGTGGGTAATAGCTACCATGTGGATAGAGTTTATGTGGGTATACTATTGAGGAGGTGGTGGTCATTAAGGTCATGGTGGCCCAATGACTCAAGGTGGTGGCAGGTGGATGCGGAGGTTGTTTGGCTATGTCTATCAACCAACTCTTCCTCCATTAATTGATGCCACCTCTAGCTTCTTTTCAAAAGCTCAAGATAGCTTGGATGACTGGTCTTGGAAAAGTAACTATTTATCTTCTCCTTGTAGACTAGCCACCTTATTGATTAACTTCTTAAAGGTTTTGATAGTAAATCTTTTGAGCATGAAAGCAATCGAGCCATGAATATTCTTAAGAAGAATCTCTATGGCATGTTGTTCAGATAGCTGTGGTTCTCATTTCATGCTCAAGTTTCACCACCTGAGAATTTAATCAATGAGGGCCTCACTAGGGTTTTATTGTGCTACAATGAGATAGCCACATCCCCTTTGCCAACAAATATCTTAATGAAAAGTTTCCCAACTCAACAAATGTCTTTACCAATCATTGGGTAGTTGATACCAATCAAATGCAATCTTGAAAGACAAGCAAGAGAAGTGCATCGCTACCATCTAAGATTGCAATACTAGCTCAAGTGCTCTATATGCAACAGGGTTCCACCGCCATCAAAAAATCTTAAAAGAAGGTGGCAAACCTTTGGGATACCAACTATATCAAATTCCTCTAGGTAGTGGTCTACCCTTTGGAATGGATGAGGTACCTCGCCAGTAATGCTTCTCTCACTCCTATTCCACCATTTTGAGGTGTCCTCCCATGGAGGTGTTATATGACATTTTTATGTAGGCTTCCAGCCCTGATCTACAGAGGAAATGTTCTAAGACATCTAAATGCAGCCCATAGGCTAAAGTGTAATGTCAGAGCTTGGTTATGAAGTGTTACTACCTAACAAATCCTCAACCTTCTTCCATCTTGTGGATTTGATCATCCTTCTCAAGCTATGAGGAGGAGGTGTTGGGTTGAATGGAGATCATCTTCTTCAACCACAAGACCTTCCCCGGCTCATGGTCTGGGTGGAGGAAGCTTGAGTATCTACCATGTGGACTTCCAATCCTCTAGAAGATCATTATCAAAAAGCTTTCTCCCCCCAATCTCAATGATGTTTACCAATCATCTCTTCTTAAAGTCCTTAAGATATCAAGTGAATGATCTCTTACTCTTGACCGAATAAAGACTCACCCATGGCCAACAGAACTATGCTCGCTTTGAATCTATGCAAGACGCCTACAATAGACATTCAGGAGAGATCGATTTGGGAACTTTAGTGTCCCATCCTCCTTATTATCACTATTATTGGTGGTGATTTGTGTGGTTGTGGTGGTGGATAATTAGGTGATAGTTGACTTTCACCACCGGGAGGTGAATGGGAGAGCTAACCTCACATTTGGAGTGATGAGTGGATCCTAGTAATAGCAAATTTGGGTATGCTACAGAGAGATCCAAGTGCATGTTTGAAAATATTTTTGAAAATATCTTTATTGTTTGTCATGTATTTGATTTGTTTTGATTTGACAATGTGATCTTTACTTAGCAAATTTAGGTATGCTAAGTGATTCCCAATGTGTTTGATGTATTTTGATTTGATTTTAAAAAATAAGACCCTTACTTAACAAATTTGGTATGTTAAGTAGGACTCAAGTGTGTTTAATATAAAAGTGAGATTCTTACCTAACAAATGTGGTATGTTAAGTAAGATCCAAAATATTTGATGTTTTGTTTTGATTTGAAAAGTGAAACCCTTACTTAACAAATTTGTTATGTTAAGGTGGCTCAAGTGTTTTTTGTTGCTTTGATTTGAAGATAGGGCTCTTACTTAACAAATGTGGTATGTTGAGTAAGGTCCAAAATGTTTTTTATTTTAATTCAAAAGTGGGATTCTTACCTAACAAATGTGGTATGTTAAGTAAGTATCACTTGGTATTTGTTTCATTTTGAAAGAGTGAACTCTCATTTAACAAATGTGGTATGTTAAATGGAGTTCAATTTCATTTTCATGATGATGTTTGATTTTATAAAAAGGAGATTCTCATTTGACAAATTTGGGTATGTCAAATGGAATTCAATTGTGTTTAATTTGTTTGTGATTTGAAAAAGAGAACTCTACTTAGCAAATGTGGTTATGTTAAGCAGAGTCCAATTTGTTTTGATTTTTAAAAAGTGGGGAATTCTCATTTGACAAGTTTGGGTGTGTGAAATGGAATTCAAATGTGCATTGATTTTTTCATAATTTGAAAGAAGGCACTCTACTTAGCAGATGTGGGTATGCTAAGTAGGATCCAATTTATTTTGGTTTTTGAAAAAGGGGAACTCCACTTAGCAATTTTAGGTATACTAAATGGAGTTCAATTATTTGTGTGTGGTTTCTTTTGAAAATAGAACTCTCATTTGAAAATTTGGGTATGCCAAATGAGATTCAAAATATATATCTTGAAAATAGAACTCTCATTTGGAACTCTAACTTAACAAATTTAAGTATGTTAAATGAGCTTCAATTATATGTTGATTTTGATTTTTTATTTTGATTTTAACTCCATTTAACAAATTTGGGTATGTTAAATGGAATTGGTTAATTAATTTTATTTAAAATGTGCTTTTTGAAAATCTTTGAAAGGGATTTTGTTGATTGTAAATTTGATTTTGGTTTTTTGAAAGAGGACCCTCATTTAACAAATTTAGGTATGTTAAATGAGGTTTGATTGCCTTTTATTTTAAAGAGATTTGAAAAATTTATATTTTGCAAACTTCATGTAGAGTGAATTTAAAATGATTCTATTTAGGAAAAGTGCTTTTGAAAATATTTTTCAAAAGACTTTAGTTATTGGAGTTTTCTTAAATGTGGGATAAACCTTACCTCACCAAGCTAGTGGTAAAGAGGTTCAAAATTTGTATTTTGTCATCTCCTTTATTTATTTAGTTTACTTTTACCTATTGGGGACTCAATAGGGATTTTAAGACCTACACAGAGTGAGGTCCTAAAACCTAAAGGATGTTGGCTAGGTTTGCTTAAGGATGATGTCTACTAGAGATGGAGAGAGGAATCCTCCCCAGCAGAGTCTCCAAAAAAATCTGTGGTGTTTATTTTTGGAGGTAGAACACCACATAGATCTTAGGGGTTATTTATTGAAGTAATCGAGTACTACATTAAGGTATGATGTACTATCTTGAAAGATATAAATCATCACCTTATAATGGACCTAATCACCTAATAAGGACACCTATGGCATGATGGGTCTTCGAATGTACCAAAGATCTTTCTTCTACTTTACATGGAAAAGTAAAGTAGGGTTTAAATTAAGCTAGGTTCATTAAGTTCCCTAGGGAGGAAAACATCTATAGTTAATTACATTATAAAGAATGAGAATTCCTTAAGAATACTCTCCATTAAGCTAGAAATTAAGGTCTCCAAAGATTTCAAGGCTAGACTATCAAAGGATTATTTGTATTGGAAAATCAAATGGGATTGTTCAAGGAGAAGACTTATTATTGAAGCCAAAGAGAATCAGTAGGAAATGCTCATGATACTAGGAAGTCTAGTGAGCATTCCAATCTATCCTATGGTTGGGCTTTATATGTTTGAAGTTGAAGAGATTAATTTTATTGAAGTTGACATTTTATTAGAAACTTATGAATTATAATTCAACAACACAAGATTGTGGAAATGCATAAGAGTTGAGGATTTATGTTAGTAGATCGAAGGAAACAACTACCTAAGATCCTAAATCTTAGGAGCTTTGGCATAAGCCAAAGCATGACCTAAGTCTAAGCGAAGATGGGTATATGGTTTACCTCCACAAGAGAGGATAAATCACCCGACTGTTGGGCTTACAATTGCCTGGACTGGTAGCCAGCTAACACCTCGTATGCTTTAAATTCATGTAGGTAAGTCTTATGAGTTGCAAGATAGCTACGGTAGTTATTATTTAATAAGATACTAGAGTCTTTAACCTCACTCCCTAAGAGATTAGAGCATGAGTGGTATGAGTAATGACTTAATCTACAAATGCAAAATTTTTTCAAATTTTATTTCAATTTACACACTACTTTTTGACAAAGGATTTAGGATTTTGATGCTTATATGCATGATAAAAATAGGTTATGGGCCAAATCAACTAGATGAAGGTGTTCTCCACCACAAGGGATGCCCTCACAGGTCAAGCATTCCCTATCATGCAAGGATGGAGATCCTTCATGTTTAAGAGAGAAAGAATATGCATGCATGTTGTGAGACATTCAACCATTCAGCTAAGGGGTTGCTAAATTTTTTAATTATCTTATTTAAAACCTAGTCTTTATGGTGAGGTTATAAGTTGTTTTAAATTTTAATTGTAAGTTATTAATTGGGGTAGAAATTAATTTTATCCTAAGAGCCTAATCACATCTAGGCCACACATTAAAGCATCAAACATATAAGAAACTAAGAAAAGCATGTTGTTTCTAATGCACAATCTAAACACAACATCAAATAATTTTATAGACTACCATAAAAAAAAAGGTGGTATGGTCGAAGTTCGCATACACCGAAAAGAGAAAATGGGTAGCTGAGCTCTACCCTTATATAACCCAGTATATAAAAGAATAATTATAATTATAAATAATAAATGCTATTGGGGGGGGGAGCAGTCTTCAAGTCTTCATTATTCATGTCTTCTTCATTTCATTATATCTTTGCTTCTTTTGATGTGGTAGACTTTGAGGCATCACATGGCACCCTACGACTAAGCCTTCTAGCCAATGCTCATCCTAAACTGCCATAACACTAATCGTAATTCCTAATGCAAAATTACAATAAAAATAGGAAAAGTAAATCTAACTACACCAATAAAATAACTGTTAGCTAAACATGCATACAACCCAAGTAGTTATATTTATAATTTAGACTTAGCACCCTGCACATGGGTATCCAAGCCTACCTGTCCTAACTTGTATTATGCTTAGGGGCTTAACCAACCGACAAAGATAGCATTTATATTTATTTTTAGGCAGCCCCTTAAGCACAATCCCTTGCAAAAAATAATTTTGACTATCAACAATCTAACCTCCAACCAACGCTCTACATTCCTAACATCCAGTCTAAAAACATTACATCATAAAACAAAACACAACATCAACCATACATTCAACACATTGACCAAATTCTGGGGGTGACCTAGTATTCTAATGTGTGAACTGAAGAAGACTTTAGGCTTCTTTAGTTTAAGTTTCAATTTGGAGTTTGAATTTGTTTTAAAATTTTCTTTGCTTTCAATTTAAATGATTTAAT
This sequence comes from Cymbidium sinense, assembly GCA_021442155.1. Lineage (NCBI taxonomy): Eukaryota > Viridiplantae > Streptophyta > Magnoliopsida > Asparagales > Orchidaceae > Cymbidium > Cymbidium sinense. The sequence goes on along the minus strand of CM038214.1, from coordinate 81,405,464 downwards.
TATTTATTTTCTATTTTTATTTCACTTTTATTTGATTTAAGTGATATTTAGGTTTCAAGATTGAAGAGTAGAATGAATTCCATTTTGAATGGAATTCACCATATATTTTAACCCCAAAGAATCTAACTAAGGTAAACTATCTTAATTAGCCCATTTGAATTTATGTGATTGATTTTATTTGATTAATGTTTATTTGATTTCATTTAGATTTTAAAATTTGAGTTTACTTAATCTTCATGTATTTTGATTGATTCATTTTGGATTTGATATTTTAATTTAATTAAATTTTGATAATTCAATATCCTTAATATCTAATGAAGTTTAAGTTTATTTAATTTCATATATTCTGATTGATTAATTTTCTATTAGATGTTTTGATTTAATTAAATTTTGATAATTCAATATCCCTAATATCTAATGCTTTTCTTTTTGTTTGTTTTTATTTCATGTGATTATTGTCATTTTGATGTTTATTTACATTCATTGATTTTTATTATTTTATTTGAGTTTGAATTAGTTATGAATTGCCCAAAATTTTATATGAATAACTAATCAAATAAAGCTTAGCCAATTGTAATAGTTAAGTTAATTATAATTAAGGATATGTCACATAACTAAATTTTATTTTTTATTTTAGAGTTAACATATAATAATTAGAGCTTAAATTGATTTTATAATTGACTAGCATAAATTATGTTCAAACCACTTTTTATATTTGATTATAATATTTATAATACTATTGGTTTAGTTCATTTTTTTCTCATTTTATACTAATTTTTACTTAGATTTTATGATAATTTAATTTGCACTTTTTATTTTCTTTGATCACATATTATTTCTTTTTTTTTGTGATTCTTTTTTAGATCTGATTGAATTTAATAATAAATAAAATAAGATAGATTAATCATGATCATCCAATCAATAAAATTAACCATGAGTTAATCATGGCTTCATAGGTGGAATCAAATCACTATGTCATTTGACCTAATCAAAACTATTCATTTCATACATATAAAATAAATATTTTTCCTTTTGTCTCTAAACTCTCGCCAAAAGGATTAAAAAGTAAAGTGCATAGGTTCTAAAGGTTGGATCCTAATGATGCTTGCATTCAACACATCAAACATTAGATCCCTAAGAGGTGGATTCCTACTAAGAGGTGGCTTCATTTAGAAGAAACGAAGCCCTATCGAGATGCTTGTTGGGTTGGATCAATACTTTAGCTAGCATTTCTTTTCTTTGCTCATATGGTTCAAATGCTTCTCACCGATTGAAGACAAGTGTTCGCTAAATTGGTCAATTTGAATAGCTTTCCCGAGACACGAGGGAGCTTTGCCGATGTTTCTAGGTTTGCCTCCTCACTAAGTATCCCATAAGCTCACTTACAACCGCTTGCTAGCTTCATCATTCTCATGGACAAATAGTTAGAAGCAAGTGAGGATCCTTACATGCGCTTGGGTTGTAGAGAAGAGTAGTTCAAATGCAGCCAATGGAGGGAAACCTTGTATGGAGAATAGAGGTAGTGGAATGCTAGAACAAGGAAAAGAGGTTCAAAATATAAGGAGATTATAGGGAAATGGAGAAGATTAAGTGTTGGCTATCTAGAAGAAGAGGGTGAGAGAGAGGCTCATGTAGCATGATAATTGAACCAAAATTGAAAGGGATGAAAGAATGCCTTCAAAGAAAAGAGTTTAAAGAGGTGGATTTTTATTGAGTTGGAGCGATGAATATTCTAAGGTTTATAGTGCCTCAATGGGCTCTGGGATGAATCTTGCTTATGGATAAGAGTGTCGCATGAGTCTCTAGCTTGGTATGCTGACAAGGAAAAGAGAGGGAGGAATTCACTGAGGGGGAGGAAGAACCAAAATAAAGAGGATGAGATGTGCATGATATGGAGAGTGAAGACAGATGAACAAAGGAATCAATCTGTGTTGCTTGCCTTCAATCACGGAATGAGATGTAAGGATGGCTTCATTGCTCTGCATGAAGGAAGATGAGAGAGAGATCGGCCTCTTAATAAAATGAGATGAGAGGATAGCAAGGGGAGAAAAAGCTCTTTCTCTTATTCTCATCCAGCCAGGGGATGAAAATGGAGGAGGAGATGGTATTCGATAGAAACTAAATGAGTCTCGGCCCATGACTTTGTTTTTTTAGTTTGGGGATGGGAGGTTCTAGAAGGGAGAGAGAGAGAGAGAGAGAGAGAGAGAGAGAGAGAGATGGTTTGCATGCTCCAAGCAAGATAAGATATTTTATTTTATTTTATTTATTTTAAAGAGAGAAAGTTTTCATTTGAATAGAAAATAAAAAAATTATTTGTGATTCAATGGAAATAAAAAAAATAAGACTTGATGCTTTTGCTAGCTTTAATAAAGAGTGATGTCCAAATTATTATTATTATTTTATTTTTTTTAACGGGATAAATGTTAATGAGAATGATAGATACATCTTTTGATAAATATAAATATATATATATATATATATATATATATATATATATATATAGATATAATATATATATATACATATCTATATAATTTTGATATTATATTTCAATTTAATTGAAGTTTATAAATTATGTATACTATAATTAATGATTATTCAATTTGTATATTTATTATTTATTTATTAATTAATTATTTTGATTTAATTTTAATCAAATTTATATTTGATGTTCAAATTTAATTATATTTCTATTTTAAATACAATGAATGTTGATTATTTTTTGTTATGATTGATTTTCCAATTTTATAATTATTTGTTTGTAATTATATTTTGTTTCAGGGCTAATTGATTCAAATGATCAATTTCTCAATTATGGTGTGATTACACTCATGTTCAATTATAAGATGATTTAGAGTAATTGCTCACTTGATTTGATGTAGATTTAGATTTAATCCCATTTTGACAAAAATTGAGCTTAATGGGCCACATTGGACTTATTTGAGTTAAATGATCAAATTTATTAAATTAAACCCAATGGTTGGCTAAATTTTATGTAATTATAAATTTTAAATGATTTTGGATGTTTGATTTGAATTAATTTTCAAAGAAATTTGATTTGATAAGATCCATTTGGGTCTACTTGGGGGTGGCCAAACCCATTTGGATCTTCATTAAATTTAGATAAGTTTTAGACTCAAACATGTTCATTTGATGATTTTGAGTCTTTGAGTGACTCAATTTGATCAAATTTTAATTTGTTGACTTTTGACTTAGTAGAGCCAATGGGTCAACTCTAGGTCAAATGACCTATTTGCTATTTTGTGTCCCATCATGATTTATTTTTTAGTGTTTGTTTTATGCATTGATTTCATGTTTTGATTCAATTTAATTTGGTTTAATTTTGATTTAATTTTATTTTATTTGGACTTAGTGATTTGGAGCTTATTTGAATATTTTGGGTCAAATGGGTTAGGTTTTACCTTGGCTTGATTAATTTGATATTTTGGTATGGAAGTGATGATTGAAGGATTGATTAATTTATGAGAAAATCAAGTTAGGTTTGATTTGGATGAGATTTTCTAAGTCCATGAAATTTAAGAGTTTGGATTTGGATTTGACTTGATTTGGATTTAGGTTTGGATCATGATTTAAAGTTGAGTTTGAGTTTGAATATGATAAATTGATTAAAGGGTTGAATTGATCTTTGAAAATCAATTGATTTGGATTGATTTGATTTGGCTAAGGCTAAGTCCATAAGATAAATGATAGGCTTAGAAGGATTTTGATTTTGGATTCATCAAGGGCTTCAATCATTTTATTTGAATTTGAATTTGATTTTGATATTTGAATTGAGGTTTGGTGAGAAGGTGAACATAGGTCGATTTAGCCTATGAGTAGGTGTCTTAATCCCAAAGGCATAATCCTATGGTTAACCCTTCTAAGTCTTAGGCTTAGGTTAAGAGTTCACCTATCTAAGAAGAAGAGGTTGAGAACTCACCCAAAAGTGAGGTCAGGTTTGGGGTGGTTCAAGTTTAGATTAGGTTTTTTAATAGAGAACAAATTTATTCAATATTTCTTTTTTTCAATTTCATCAACCAACTAACACACCAATTTTCTAAGACATAAGTGACAAATAGATAAAAATGATGAATAGAGCAAATCAAAAACTCTAGATAACTAAAATCATCTCTATAAAGACATAGTTCCATAAGGATCAGATCGCCATTCTTCGATTCCCATCAACACCTCTCTCAAGTGTGATCCATCATCATATCCCCGATCTCTCCTCTGCCACCACCACGGAGTCCATGTCCACCCACCTCCATAACCACTACTGCTCTGACCATGACATCCATATCAACCAACGCCTCCATATCCCCCACCACCACTACGATAATCGTCGCTCTTTATCACCACATGATCTTGAAAGCCTAGGATTTGATGTTCCCCATCAAGGTTTTGCCCATTCTTTGGGTTTGGGTTTAGGTTTAGTTTAGGTTATTAGGTTTTAGGGTTTAGGTTTAATTTTTATTTATTACTAGTTAGTTTAGGTTTTGGGTTTAGGGTTTAGGGTTTATTTTTAGGTTTATGCTTTAGGGTTTAGGGTTAGGTTGTTTTGTGGGTTAGGGTTTAGGTTTAGGTTTGGGGGTTAGGGTTAGGTTTTGTTTAGGCTTTTGGGGTTGTTAAGGTTTGTAGTTTAGGGTTTTAGAGTTTAGGTTTAGGGTTTTTTTTTGGGTTATATGGGAATTTTATCCACAAAAGGGTTATAATGTCCTTAAGAGGGGATAAACTCAAGAACTATACTCAAAGTTCTAATTAGCTAGAGTAAATCCCCATCTAAATACAACCAAAATAAGAAAAGGAAAAATAAATAAAAAATAGCCAATGAACCAAAAAAAGCAAAAGAAGAGAGCCATAGATACCATCGAAAAGTCAGGAAGATAAGAGCACATCCAGATAAGGAAAACACCAACCCACTAGAAAGGAATTAGTAGTAAACAAAAGTAAAATTAATGAAAAGCCAAGGAGAAGAAAAGGATATTTAGACAAAAGAGTGAAGGAAGGCTTATGAATGGGCAACAAACATGAGCATCCAAACTTCCAAAGAAGGGTTGCATCACAAGTGCTGCTACCAGCCAATTTATGAGGGAAATCATCCCAGCCATGATAGCCTACATACCTAAGGGGGAGACCGCCATTGGTTGGAAAACAAATGTTCTTTAATACCTACATACCATGCACTAGAAGAACAAAATATAGAGGGAATGCCACCGTTAAGCAAGTCAAAAAGTTTCCACCACCCTCATTAGACAAAAGCATCAATAAGTACCCCAACCAAGCTTAATATGGAGCAGCCAACAAAATACACCCATCAACATAGCTTGATATGAAGTAGCCAATATACACCCTGAGGATCAACAAGGGAAACCAAACCAATGATGAAAGCTTTAAAAAAACCAGAGAAAATATCAACCTATTTATCACTATAAGAATTATCCAAGGTTTGATATTACCTCAACCGGTAAAAGCAACCAAGGCAAGTAAAAGTAAACCAAGTAATCAACAAACAAAACAAATGATAGAAATCAAATAGAATTTCAACATTGTTATTAATCCATTTAGGTAATACAAAGAAACCAAAGAGTGGAGCAAACAGAGGAGAGAGTAAGCAAATCCATAACATAAAATATTCATAGGAGAATTCAAAGAAAAATAGCCAAAACATCCTTAGGGTAAACTTCCAAAGAACTAAGCAATAAAACCCAAAGATAACAAAGTGAAACCTACCTGGCAATTAATAATAACAACAATAAAAGAGAAAGAGAACCAATAACCATAATAAGCACCCTAAATAATCATGAGGGTTGAGGAAAAGAGCAACATAAGGAGATCTAGTGAAACGTGTCCCAACTAGGTAAAGAATTTATAACTAGAATGAAGGGCAAAAATAATAGGTATTAGAGGATAAGCCAACATATGTGGTTTTTTTTTATTTTAGGGTTTAGGTATTTAGGTGGGTTTAGTTTAGGGTTTATATTTTTTTTAAGGTTTATTTTTAGGTTTAGTTTAGAGTTTAGGGTTTTATTTAAGTTTTTTGGTTTTTATTTTAGGTTTGTTTTAGGTTTAGGTTTAGTTTTTTTAGGGTTTTAGGGTGTGGGTTTTTTTTTAGGGTTTAGCTCATTTTAAGTTTAGATTTAGGTTTTGGGTTATTGGTAGGTAGTTAGGTTTATTTAGTTTATTTTTATTTATTATATTTTATTTATTTAGGTTTAGATTTATTTTTTTTAGGTTAGTATTTAGATTTATTTTATATTTATTTTATTAGTGCTTTATTTATTTATTTAGTGCAGGTTTATTTATTTATTATTAGGTTTATTTAGCTCAGGTTTATTTTATTAGGGATTTATTAGATTTAGTGGAGGTTTAGGGTTTAGGGTTTAGGGTTTATTTGGTGGGGTAGGTTTAGAGTAGTTTAGATTTTAGGGTTTAGGTTTAGGTGGGTTTTAGGTTTAGGGTTTAGTGGGTTAGTTTTAGTGTAGTTTTTTTTGGGTTTGGTTTAGGTTTAGGTTTTAGGTATAGGTGGGTTTAGATTAGGGTTGGTTTTTGGTTTTAATAAAGAACAAATTCAAATTATATTTCTTCTTTTGATTTCATCAACCATAACATACCAAATTTTCTAAGACAAGTGACAACATAGATAAAAATGAGCACTCATAGAATAAAAAAACCATATAACTATACCATCTCTAAGACACAAGCCATAGTAGGGATCATTTTTAGTTTCTCTAGTTTCAAGCACCTCTCCTCTCAGTAGGATCCACCATCATATCATCTCTCACCATGGTTTTAACCACTATCACTCCTCATCTACCACCACTTTTCCAAGCAACACCTCCATATCACACCAGACCTCCATATCTTCAACCACCACTGCGATAATTGCCCTCCTCCTTGCCTCTAGATCTAAACTAACCATTGGTGATGTTCCTATCGGTTCTCCCATTCTTGGGTTTAGGTTTATGCTTTATTGGATTGAGGGTTTAGTTTATTTTCTAATTTATAGTTACTTTATATTTAGGTTTAGGTTTGGGTTTGGGGATTAGGGTTTGGGTAATTTAGCATTTTAGGTTTATGCTTGGTTTAAGGTTTAGGGTTTTAGTTTTAGTTTAGGGTTGTAGGTAGGTTTATGGTTTTAAATTATGAACAAGTAGGTTTGGTTTATTTAATTTATTTATTTTATTTTTATGTTTTTTTATTTAATTTTATTTATTTATTTTTTATTTTTTATATTTATTTATTTAGTTTATTTATTTTAGTTTTTTATTTTAGTTTATTTTTAGGTTTAGGTTTAGGTTTAGGTTTATTTAGTTGAGTTTTATTTTTATTTTAATTTTTAAGTTTAGTAGGTTTTATTTTATTTTTTGTTTAGGTTTTATTTTATTTAGTTTAGGTTTAGTTTAGGTTTTTTTTTAGTTTTTTATTTAGTTTAGGTTTAGGTTTATTTATTATAGTTTAGGTTTAGGTTTTTATTTTGTTTATTTTATTTTATTTAGTTTTTTTTTTTTAGTTTTATTTTTTTTATTTTTAGTTTATTTTTTATTTAGGTTTTTTTTAGTTTATTTTATTTTATTTTATTTTATTTTTTATTTTTAGTTTTATTTATTTATTTTATTTTTTTTTTATAGTTTTTTTATTTATTTTATTAGTTTTATTTTATTAGTTTTATTTTATTATATAGGTTTTAGTTATTTTATTTAGGTTTAGTTTATTTATTTATTTTATTTTTAGGTTTATTAGGTTTTAGTTTATTTTTAGGTTTTTTTTTTTATTTTTTTATTTATTTTTAGGTTTTTATAGTTTATTTTTATTTAGTTTATTTTATTATTTTAGTTATTTTTATTTTATTTTTTTATTTTATTTTTTATTTTTAGGTAGTTAGGTAGTTTATTTTATTTTTATTTTTTATTTTTATTTATTTATTTATTTTAAGTTTAGTTTTTAGTTAGGTTTAGGTTTAGTTATTTTTAATTTATTTATTTTATTTATTTAGGTTTTTTTTTATTTTATTTTTATTTTTTTTTTAGGGTTTATTTTAGTTAGTAGTTTTAGTTTTGTAGTCTAGGTTATTCTTTTTTAGTTTTTTTATTTAGGTTTTATATTTTTTTTATGGTTTAGGTTTTAGACTTTAGGGTTGGTTTAACTCTTTGTTCATGTTAGTTTTGAAATTTATTTTGTTTGTTTATTTTTGGTTTTGTTTAATAAAGAACAACAGTTTTAAACAAATTTTTTTTGATTCATCCCAATCTTTACAAACAAAATTTTAACCACAAAGCCATGCTTGATTTGTAATATGGAATGTGTGATAGTAATAAAATAATAATACAAATAAAAATAATAAGTAATCAATAATAATAATATAATATAAATATAATTTTTTATTTTAAATCATAACATTCAACAAATGATTGTTCATGTTCTCCATTTAAATATCGACTTGAAATATCTTCCTCTTCAATGAACAAGTTGAACTCCACATGGTAATATCCCTCACTCTTTTGATCCTAACCAGACTACTTTGACCACCACCTCCATATCCACCACCTCCATCCACCACCACCATTATGATAGCCGCTCCACCTCTCCATCACCAAGATCTTGAGCGGTAGACGGTGATGTTCTTGTTGTCAAGATTTTGCTCATTGTAAGGGTTTAGGTTTATTAGGTTTTAGGGTTAAGCTTTAATTTTTAATTTATTTTTACTAGTTTAGGTGAGGGGGTTTATGGGTGGAGGTTTAGAGTGGTGGTAGTTTTTAGGGTTTAGATTAAGTTTAGTGGGGGTTTAGTGAGATTAGGGTTAGGAGTTTAGGGTTTAGGGAGTGTGGTAGTTAGATCAGGAGTTAAGGGTAGTTTAGAGTGGGTTTAGGGGTAGCCAGGTTTAGGGTTTAGGAGTTTGGGTTTAGGGTTTAGGTGAGGTTTAGTGTTTAGATTTAGGGTGGGTAGTTAATGGTTTAGGGTTTTAAAATTACAAACCCAGGTTTTATTTTAATAGTTAGTTTATTTTATTTATTTTATTTTATTTTATTTAGGTTTATTTTATTTTTATTTTTTAGTTTATTTATTTTAGGTTTATTTATTTTATTTGGTTTTTTTATTAGTTTATTTTTAGGTTTAGGTTTATGTTTATTTTTTAGTTTAGTTTTAGTTTTATTTTATTTTTTAGGTGTAGGTTTTATTTTTTATTTTTAGGTTTAGGTTTAGATTTTTATTTTATGTTTTTAGGTTTAGGTTTTGCTTCTATTTTAGGATTATTTTTAGGTCTTTTTTTACTTTAAGATTAGTTTTATTTTTAGTTTATTTTATTTTATTTAGTTTAGGGTTTAGGTTTAGTTTATTTTAGGTTTAGGTTTAGTTTATTTTAGGTTTAGGTTTAGTTTATTTTAGTAGGTAAGTCTCCTTAATCCCTAAAGCATAGTCTAATCTTATGGTTAACCCTTATAAGTCTTTAAGCTTTGGTTAAGTGTTCAACCAATTACTAGAAGTGTCTTTTGACTAAGAAAGTCTTAGTGTCTAGATGATACCTAGGTCTAAGAAGAAGAGGTTTAGAATTCACTCCAAAAGCGATGTTAACAAAGGAATCCCCAATAGGTGTGGGTTAACTAACAAGGCACACCATACATATTGGCGTTGACTGAGATGATTAACAACGTCCAAAGGATTGCAAGTACTAACGAAAATGATATATGCCTAAGTCTGGAAGGTAGATAGAGTCACGATCTTAGTACAATGCAACTCAACTTATGCTAAGGGCATAAGAGAGAAAAGAAGATTTGGTTGGAATTTCATGTTAAGGACATGAAGGATGATCTGCTAAGGGATCACATATGCATTAGGCATGACATGTGAGAAGTTTATGCCAAGGGCATAAAAGAAGAAATCCATTGAGGATTTAGTATATGAACCTTCCACTAGGGAAGCAGGTTCAAGCTATCCACTAGAGATATGGATTTGAGTTTGGTTATGATTATGATTAGTTTTGGTGTGTATGCACTTGGGATAAGAATCAATAACCCACTAGGGATCAAGATCAAATTAATTTTAATTGGTGAGGAGGCATATCTGCTAGGGATATGGATTTGAATCTGGTAGGGATTGAGAATGTGAACTTCCACTAGGGAAGAAGGTTTGGGCTTTCCACTAGGGATAAGAGTTTGATTGGATTTCTTATGGCTCCATTGGGGAGAATGATTTTGAATTTAGGGTATATCCACTGGAGACATAAGTCTGGTCAAATTTGATAAATTTAGATTTTGATTTAGGCTCCACTAGGAGACTAATTTGATGTGGGTGAAGTTTGGTTTGTTCGATATGTTTAATTTGACTCCACTAGGAAGGTTGGTTTTGAATTTGGTTTGTTATGGACCCCGTGATGGACCCACTAAGAAGGAGCCATAGAGGACTTAGCCTATCTTAGATTTACAAATCCAAAGGGGTAGTCCACCTGCCATAGGGTAGGGCTATCCGACCTAAGGGTTGCCTTTCAGTGTGCAATGGCTATATTAGGAAGAAAGCATAGTAGACTTACATCTTCAAAAGTAGGGATCTGTCATTGGAGTGATCTGTCGATGGTACAAAAAATTAAACCTGTCCTAAGGCGACTATTGAGTGAGTGTCGCTGGGGTTCTTATCTCAACTCAAGAGTAGTCCTGATTATTAAATTAATTTATATTTATTTGATTTGATTTAATTTAATTTGGTGTATTATGTTCTGGACCCTTTTGGTGTGCAATGGACCCACTAAGAAGGGGCTATGTCGGCCTTGGCCTATCTCAGATTTACAAGTCTAAAGGGGTAGTCTATGAGAGACAGGGTAGGACTATCCGACCTAAGGGTTGCTTTTCGGTGTGTAACGACTATGCTAAGGAAGAAAGCGTAGTAAACTTACATCTCCCAAAGCAGTGAATAACTACTGGGAGACCTATTGATGGTGCAACAAATCAAACCTAACCTAAAGGGACTACTAAGTGAATGCTGCTGGGGACTTATGTCAGCTCAAGTGTAGTCAAAATTAATTTTATTTGATGGATCCCATCGATGCAATAGACCACGAGAAGGGGCTACTTGGCCTATCTTAGATTTACCTATCTAAAGGGGTACTCTATTGGGGGTAAGACTATCCGACCTAAGGTGTCTTTTGGTGTGCAATGGTACCATGAATAAAGCATAGACTTACATCTTCCAAGTAGGACCACTGGGTGTCCCATTGATATACAACGATCAAACCCGACCTAGTGCTTCCATGGTCGCTAGAAAAAATGCATATCAGACTTTCATCTTCGTAAGTGACAACCATCGGTAACGTTGGTGGCAAAATAGATATAACCCGACCTAAGGGAGACTACGAGAGTGTCATGGGGACTTATCTCAACTCAAGAGTAGATTCTATAGGGAGTTTTGCGACCGCCTCTAAAGATAGGATGCCTTTGTAAAAGGTGCCACTAGAGGATTAATTCCTAATCCACAAGTGAAAATAAATTTTGTTTGTGTGTTATCGTGGACCTGGTGTGGACTACACCGTGGGGCTATGTCGCCTTGACCTATCTCGATTTACTAGACCAAGAGAGAATCAGCATCCATCAAAATCTCCAACCATATGGGTGGTTATTAGGAAAGGGGGACTATCCAATCCAAAAGTAACTCGGGTAGTGTCTAAATGGGCTCACAAAGAATGTGAGCCAAGTAGAGTGCCTGCAGGGAAAGTGCCACTAGGGGTGTTATCCTGATCCCTGAAGAAAATAATGACTGCAAGTATTCGGTGGCCAACTCAAAGAGAAAGTGTGGCATTCTTACATCTACCAAGAGTGGTGTACTGGTGGGTCGTCACATAACAACACCAAGCAACCTAAGGTGCCCATCGGTGCAAATCAATCTAAAAGAAGGTTTGTAGACTTACATCTCCCTAAAGAATTCATTATCGATAGTCCATCGACTCAAAGAAAAGAGAGGCGACCTAGGTGCATTATCGAGAAGAAAGTATACTTGTAGGAAGAAAGTATACAATTTACTAATCCAAAGTGGACAATCAAGGTGACCCATTAATCTTAGTACTAGATAAACTTACATCTGGATTAGTCTAAAGGTCTATCCTAACAAAACCATCAGTACCAAAATCAAATCAAGAAAGAAAGGTAGTGACTTACATCTTCTGAACAAGAGACCATAGGGACACATAAGATACATCCCAACCTAAAGTTAATAATTGAGTGCCACAGGGGACATTATCCCATATTAAAGTAGCCCGAGATAAAAGATGTGTATGTGTGTTTGTGTTGTCAAAGAATGAATAGGATGCCACTTGGTTTCTCTTACACCTATCCTAAAATATGTCAAAGAATGGATGAAATGGTGCCACAGGGGGAATGTAACTCCACCAAGAAAGGATGTCGCTTGGGTTCACTTACACCTAACTTAGTTGTGCTAGTAGAAATAGGATGTTTCATGGGTTCTCTTACACCTATAGTAATACCACTAGAGAAATGTGTGTAGTTTGTGTTTTAGTTGATGAAGGATAGGATGCTGCTTGGGTTCTCTTACACCTATCCTAAATGCATGGTGTATCAGATGAAAGTTCTTTCGCTTTTGAAGAGATTGGATTTAAAATAAATTTTCATTGATGATAATTATTTTCAAACATAATTTTATGGTAATATTTCTTTAAGTAGATCTCGCTGATGAAGCATCGGACGCTCTCCTTTATTGTTGATGAGTTAATAAGATCCTCCTTTGTAGGCCTTCTCTATGACAAAAGGGCATTCCAAGTGGCTTCAAACTTGCCTCCCATCTTGTGGCGGGCAATAATTGGTCTCCTCAAAACTAAAACAAGCTCTTCTACTTGAAAAGCTCTAAGGTGGACCAACCTGTTGTAAGCTTGAATCATTTTGGCTTTGTACAACTCGAGGTTTTGGCATGCTCGTAAGTGTCTCTCCTCCAAACCTTCGAGCTCTTCTAACCGCAACTTCACATTCTGTTCTATCATGATCTTGCTACCCACAGCTATCCTTAGTGATGGAGTTGGGCTTCTAATGGTAGAGCGCTTCGGACCCATACACTAAAGAGAAAAGAGTAGATTTCTATAGGTGGTGTGATATGCCCATAAAGCTTCAACTAACTACTTATGCCATTGTGCTTGTTATCGAGTGTCTCAGTATCCAATGAGAGTTTTATTGAAAGATTCTGCTAGACCATTCGCTCATGGGTAATAGATGGTAGAGTATCTCCAATCTATGTTGTATCTCTAAGAGATGTTGTTGATCTTGGTGTTCTTTAATGCAGTACCATTATTTGATATAATTTGTTGAGGCACCCCGAACCCAAAAATGATATGGTTCCTTAAAAATTGGAACACATGCTGGGCTTTGACCTCCCTAAGAGGAATCGCCTTTGCCCACTTGGCAAAGTAATCAGTAGAAGCAATGATGAATCGATGAATTTTAGAAGAAGGAGGATCGATTAGACCCATAATGTCAATACCCAACACTAGCCAAGAGGCCAATGTTGGATGTAGAATGTTGGGTGGTGTAGGACAACTCCATGCTCCTAAGATTAGTGACAACACTTGGATACATCCATGCATGATAATCAGAAATAGTACCTAGTCTTTGATCTTAGTCTTCATCTTCGACCGCATGAGCTCTATAATCTTGAGTAAACCTCATTTTATGGGCTTGCTTTTCTAAATACAATATGATCAAAGGACCATCGGTATAAGGCATTGATGAGAGCATAGAAAAGTGCTCTCTTCATCCGATAGGCTTGTGACTTCTCTTGAGGTAGTTTCCTTAGCTAGATAGTCCATGAATTGTTCTCCATTCTAGCTTCTCTTTTTGGAAATGGCAACCTCCCCTTCAAGAGGAATATGATGAATTCGTAATCAATAAGAGATAGACTTGTCTATTTTGAATCTTTATTGATATGGACTCATCTTGACATGCCAACTCTTGGCAAGCTTTGCTAGTGCAACTACTACATTCTCTCCTCGAGGGATCTTGTATATGGTAACCTCTGGATTTGGACTTGTACTCCATGGTGTATGATGAGCTGGCTTAAGAACCTTGTAGGACCTTGATTTGGTTGATGACCACCGAGAATCCCCAAAGATGATGTTCTGATGCATAGCATGATTACTAACTGAGGCAATCAAAGCCTCATACTCGTTGTTGGTGCAAGGATTGGATAAATGGTATGAGAATCAAATCACATCATGAGTTAGAAGGACTATTCCTACCTGCATTTCTGGAAGAGTAGATGGTTCTTCTCCTTTTGAGAAGAAGCCACACCATCAAAATACAATTCCCATGATTGTGTCTCCCAAGTTCATGATTTGTTCATCGGAGATTATCATTAAGTGGAGAGTCGAGTGGGTGTGCTACTTTCCAAATGCTTGTCCTTTCATCTCATAGAGGGGTATGAAAGTAATGTCAAACTATGAGAGAATCATGGACCATCATGCCAACCATCCGGATAGCATCAGCCATGTCATGAGATATTACATTGGATTGACTTTGGAGATCAAGTTGACTTTATGAGAAAGAATATAATGTCGTAGCTTTTGGAATGTAAAGATTAAAGCTAGGAAATGTTTCTCAATGGGTGAATAATTGGCTAAAGTATGGATTAGATGATGGCTGAAATTATAGAGAGAATTTTCTTTCCCATCGTCATTGGCTTGCACCAACAAAGTGCTAGTCATCTAATGCGTAGAGGATGAGTGGCTTGCTAGAATAGGCTACTAGAACCGCTGTGATCTTCAAGTAGTGTTTGATGTCTTCAAAGGCATGCTGACAAGTATTGAAAATGGCTAGCACTTTCCTGATAGGTTGGATATGAAGCATCTTAGATATGCCAACCGCCTTGAAATGATCTAAGTTGAGTTAGACGTTTAGGGGGTGGCATTTCTAGTATTGCTTTGATCTTCTTTGGATTGATCTCAATTCCCTGGTGTTGGACAACAAACCTAAGGAACTTCCCTGAAGTTACTCTGAATGCACACTTTAGGGGATTCATTTTGAGATTAAATTATCTTAACCATTCAAAACTACTCTCAAGTAAAAAAAAAGGTGGACTTTTTTCTTTACTTTTGACATGAGATCATCGACATAACACTCGACTTGATGATGAATGAGTTCACCAAGATTCGAGTCATACCGGTATGTACTAGCATTTTTAAGGTCGAAAGTCATGACCTTATAGCAATAAATTCTGATCGAGGTTCAAAAAGTAGTATTTTTGTCATATTCATAGGCCATCTTAATTTCGTTGTAGCTAGATTAGCCATCCATGAAAGAGAAGACTACATAAGATGAGGTAATGTCTACCATCAGCTCTTGGATTGGTAGTGAAAATTCATCTTTTGGACATGCCTTATTTAAGTCCCTAAAGTCGATGTATATGTGAATTTAGCCCTTCTTCTTCTTTCGATGATGACCGCCAACAGGTAGGTATTTTTCTTCTATGATGACAACATAATTGACTTGACTGAAATGACCTATTGTTCGATGTCTAATTGCATGCCTAGAGCTTGCTTGATAAGGTTAGCACTAGGCTCTATCACTAGTTTTATGGACTATTATGTGAGATAAACCGGGCATCTCTTCATAACTCCATATGAAGGCCCTTAAACTCATTCAATAGCCTAACTAAGTCATTGGTTTGGTTCAAAGAACTGAATGTATGGCATAGATCTTCTTTCCCTAAGTTGATTTCTTTGAGTTCATCAATGGTTGATTTGATTTCTTCTTCAAACTCTGTGGTCTATCCTTGACATGGAAATCATTTGGGTCATCTAAAGTTTCTAAGCACTCCTCATTATAAGAGTGATTTGAAAAGAACCTATTAGATTCTAAATGATTGGTGATGACTAGGTAGTAATTTTCATCATCGATTGGACCTATTATATTAAATCCTAGTCTTGGTCTTGATTGAGAATGTCTGCATTTGTTATCCTAAAACCTCTTGAAGTAATCTATTCTCTGTTTAGACCAAGTATGTGGGATTAATCCCTTCTTTGCTAAGAACAGGCAGTACCAATCAAAAGGAAATTATATTAAATATTTATATGAACCATCCTCAAGTTCTACATCAACATCTTGACTTGAGGATGATGCTCCAAGAAAGAATCTCTAAGTTATCACATCTGTGGATGACTTAAGGGCTTCCTTAACCACCAAGCCCTCAACTTTTTGTGATAAAATTGGGGTTCAGGTTCCCAACTGATGCCTGACTGTTTCACATATAGACTTGGATACACTCATGCTTTACTTTAGAGCCCAGTCTTCATCCTGCCCAGCTCAAGTGTCACCAAAGAAATCCACAAAAGGGGTGTGCTAACCATATAAGACTCATCCTCAACTAGATTCTAAGTCTATGGATAGTAGGTGTACTCCTGTACCTAGGACATATCTCCTTTGGGTGGCCAATAAGGAGGTCTTCCATCCCTAGGTCTGCCTAGATCTAACTCTTCTTTTCCTAGTGGAGGTCGGGTCATCCTACCCATATGTTTGAATGGAGTAACAAACTATGGGTGGAATCTAATGTCAGGCTCTAGTTCCTCCTCCAAGTCTATTTCTCTCTCCCTTTTATTTTTAATCTTATTTTCTTTTTCTTTGTTTTCTTTTTCTTTTTCTTTCTCCTTTATTTTTGAGCTTTGGCTAAGTTTGCAAGAATAGGCTTGCTGATTTTGAGAGAGGTAGTATGTTGCATCCTCATATATGCCGACCTCATGAACTATAAATGGCTTGAGATCTCCTTTGACACAGTACTCGATCCCACCTCTCATGAACTTGATGCACTGGTGCAAAGAGGATGGGACCATGTTGTTATCACATATTCATGGTCTCCCTAGAAAAGCATTGAAAGATGTATCTAAATCTATATTATGAAACTTGGCTTTAGTCTTCCACTCATCAATCTCCATTGGCAACACTATGGAGCCTAAGGCCCTCTTACCTTGCTCATTGAATCCATTCAACAACATCCTCTCCAAATTGAGTTTGGAGCTATCAATCCTCAAGTAGGCAAGGGTCTTTAGACTCATCATGTTGACTACTGCACCTGGGTCAACCAACACTCTGGATAGCCTGAATTTGCCCATGTACACTATTATGTAGAGGGGACGGTTGTGTCTAATCATCCCTAAAAGCAAGTCTTCATCACTGAAAGTGACTAGCTAGATGTCCTATGAATAGTGAGCCTCCTCTCCAGTAGCGGTCAGCTAAGCTAAGCATATCTCTAGATCAAGAAGACTCTTGATTAGAGATTCCCTCATCTCTTTAGATAAGATAAGGGCATCATATATGCTTAACTTAACTGGCAACTTTCTAAGGTGAGCTAGAATGTTGTAATCAACTCTGGCTAGTCCTCCACAAGCATATCCATAGGTGGAGCATCTGTGGAGGGGCTATCTGCTCACTAGAACCAATGACTTGGTTACACTTATCTTGAGGTGCTACCCTAGGAGTAGAACTTACCACATGACTTCGTGAGACTTCATGTGGCGTTGGAGAAAAGTTATACTTGCTCATCAAGTATACCTATAACTTCTCCTATGGGACCTCAGAGTCGGTTGACTCTAAGTCAATCTCAATGGGTGAACACAATTGATTTAGAAAAGGAAAGTTTGACTCTAAATTGGAAGAGAAAGGATCAAAATTATTAGAATTATTATTATTTTCTAGACTAGGAGAGCTTTCAATAGGAATAAAACCAAGAGCATCAAAAATGGACAAGATGTAAGTGGAATCTATTTTATTCATTGATTTCTTTTTAGGTGGAGGTACATGATAGAAATCAAATAAAGTAAGTGGGGTAAGGGTTTTAGTGCCCTTATCTACTGATACAACACTCCTGTTAAAAGAAGAAATGGATGAAGTAGTAGCTGCAATAGTGGAGGGAATGTTAGACTTGATAGATGGTTATTCTACTAAACTATCCGAGAAAAGTTTGGACTACTGCTAAGCTCCCACTTTCCTCAAGTTGTCTTTGGCAACTTGCAAGCCTTCCTTGATGTTGGAGATTTGAGCTACCTCAAGCACATATAAGGAGAGTTTCTTAATCTTAAAAATAATCATTTTAGAAGTTCGGGATAAGGAAATATCCCTTCATCTTTTATCTTGAGAGGATCACATGTATCCCCAAGGATTACCCAAATAGAACTAGATGGTTGTTCTAATAAGTAATCCTTAGGGATAATTATGGAACCCGCGTTGCTCAAGCCTTGAAGGTGATGCCAAGACATGGCCTAACATGTGGTGGAAAAGTTAAGATCATTGCTCTTGCCCACTTTCTTCGGCCTCTTAGGCTCTAGTAGCTGGAAATCAAGCTTCTTTAGGAGGTTTTTAAAGATTTTCCTGACTATCTCCATCTTGAATGAATATGGCTTGTTTAGTTTGTTCAGAAGAGTAGGTGGGTAATAGCTACCTAACGATAGATAGGAGTACTGCTGCGGGGTATACTACTGAGGAGGTGGTGGTAATGGCTGTTGAGGTGGCTGTGGTGTCAGGTATGACGACTGAGGTGGTGGTAGAGGCAAAGGATGTGGAGGCTATTGAGCTCTAGGTCTCTCAAACTGAACTCTAAGTGGTTACTTCTCCCTGTCAACTGATGCCACTGCCACTGGCTTCTTTTCAAAAGCTTTCTACAGCTTAGGCTTGTACGACTGGTCTTGGATAAGTAACTATTTGGCTTCTCCTTGTAGACTAGCTACCTTGTTGATTAACTTCTCAAAGGTTTTGATAGTAAATCCCTTCAGCATAAAGAAACCAGGCCATGAATATTTTTAAGAAGAATCTCTATGGCATGTTGTCGATATGGTTCACGCTCATACTGTTTCCACCTAAGAATACAATCAATGAGGGACTCATCGAGATTTTATTATGCTACAATGAGATCAACCATAGTTACCCTTTGCTGAGCTCTAGCAAATCTCTTAATAAAAGTTACCCAACCCAAGAATGTCTTTATCAAACTATTATACCAATGAATGCAATCGAAAGACTAACAAATAAGCAGAGAATGCATAACAAAATAGTTGGCAAAGCTAGATTCCACCGCCATCAATCAAAGAAGGTGCACAAATTGGGATACTAACTATCAAATATTAAATGAATGAGGAACGTAACGCTTCTATCACTTGCCTCAATCTTGAGGTCTCTAAGAGGTGCTATCAAACCTTCTAGATGCTACCACTTATCAAAGAGGTACTCTTTTTCTAAGACATGTAGAAGCTACCTTCTTGTGGATGTAATGCTATACTTTGAATGCTGTGACCTCTAACACTCAACCTTCTTCCACCATGGATTGTTCATCTCTCCTACATTGAGGTGTTTTGAATGGATGACATTCTTCCCACAACACCTTCCCACCATGGTTTCAGAGCTTACACCATGTGGACTTCTAGAAGATCATCCTTATTAGGTCGCTACCTTCCTCCCATTTCAATGATGTAAGTCATCTCTTAGCAGTTTTAAGATGTCTAGTGAAATCTACGCTAACAAATCTCGACTCACCATCCATGGAACTATGCTCATCTCAATCTATGCAATGGATGCTTCTAAGGGAGTTGAGGATCGACTACCATGGAACTCATGTCCCTTCCCTTCGACTCATTGGTGGTGGAGATGTTTTATGGTGGTGGTACACCATGATGACTTTGTCACCACTTCATCATCCTATGGGAGGTCAAAGAGCTACCTCACCCCTGGAGTAATGAATGATCAATCACCAAAGTCATCTCTTAGAACAAAAGCCACCACAAGATGTCATCGATGAACGATCTCTTAGCTCTTTGGGTGAACAAAGACTCCCGGTGGCAATGAAATCAACTAACCACCATCTGATCTATTCCTGGAGCTTGCAACTCCCGACCCCTCACCGAATGGATGCGATCACTACCATGAACTAATGCACTATGAGTGTCCCTTCTCTACTCTGGTGGTGAATGTTATGCTATGTGGTGGCATGATAATGATGATTCTCTAACATCCTCCCTCCATAAATAAAGAGGGGGGGGGGAGAGCTACTACCACCCAATGGGGAGGAGTAAATGGAGAGAGCAAATGTCTTGATCTTCTTCTTTTGTTGAACGCTGGGTGTGGAGAGTCGTGGAGCTAGAACCTACTTCGAAGGTAGGGGAGAATATCTCAGATGCTAAGATAGCCTTCCCCTTTAAGAAGACCGAGGAGGAGGTAATAGCTCACACCAGAGTTATAGTAGAAATAATAGAAGTAGACTGAATTGGCACTGCATGGGAGGGACCTCCCCCTTCCTCTTAGAGAGGGAAACTTCGGTCAACTTATTAAAGCGGAGAGTTTTTTTGCCACCACCTCCTCCCTATTGACAATTGTGAGGGCTGCCCCCTCATAGGTAATTCTAAGCCCCTCGAAGCCACGACCAAAGTAAATCAGGTGGGTGGCCTCAGTCATGGTGAGATTGGCCTGATCCAAGGCCAAGTCTACATCAAAGGGGAAAGAGATAACAAACTTGCTAGGAGCCATGGTAATTGTACTGACTAGAGACTGAGCTTAACTGATTGCTCTAATATTTCTACATGTGAAATATAACTAAATCAGGCTTTGACCTTCATATTTTCCTTTAATCACAAATTTTTGATTTGAAATCGAATTTGAACCCACACTCAACAAATTTAAGTATGCTAAGTGGGGTTCATTGATTTGGAGAGATTTAGAATTTTGAAGAGAGACTTTGCCAAAAGAATTGGTTTGTTGATTTTGGAACCTTCATCTAATAAATTAGGATATGTTGAATGAGGTTCCTCCATTTGGAGAGATTTTTGGAGATGATTTTGTTTTACTAATCCTTATTTTGAGATTTTGATTTTGGAACTTTAACTTAGAAAATTTTGGCATGATAAGAGAGATCCAATTGCATGTTTGAAAATATTTTTGAAAATATTTTTATTGTTTGAGATGATTATTTATCATGTATTTGATTTATTTTGATTTGACAATGGGATCTTTACTTAGCAAATTTAGGTATGCTAAGTGAATCCCAATGTATTTGATGTATTTTGATTTGATTTTGAAAAATGAGACCCTTACTTAACAAATTTGGTATATTAAGTAGGACTCAAGTGTGTTTAATATATTTGAAAGTGAGATTCTTACCTAACAAATGTGGTATGTTAAGTAAGATCCAAAATATTTGATATTTTGTTTTGATTTGAAAAGTGAAACCCTTACTTAACAAATTTTTTATGTTAAGCAGGGCTCAAGTGTGTTTGTTGCTTTGATTTGAAGATAGGGCTCTATGGTGAAATTTTATATGTAATTTCTAAGGAAGTTAAAATATATACTTCCATCTTCGGTCTATGAGGATTAAATGAAGATGGAAATATACATCTCTTATTTTTATGCATTTTTAACACCATGTAGATCCATAGATATTCTTATTGAGGGTGATCGGGTATGACATTGAGGAGAGGTTACTATCTCAAAAGATAGAAATCACCACCCTAATAGACTTAATCACCTCAATAAGGACTCAAGGATACAATGGGTGTACCAAAGATTCTTCCCTACTTTACATGGAAAAGTAAAGTAAGGTTTATTTTAAATTGGGTTCATTAAGTTCCTAGGGCAAGCCCACATAGTTAATTACATCCTAAGGGATGAGATCCCTTAGGAATACTCTCGATTAAGGTAAATGATCATTGTCTCTAGAGATTTCAATAGGTAGGACTATCAATCATTTAGTTTATTTTGGAAGATCAAATGAGATTGATTAAATAGATAGAGCTATTGTCAAAGTCAAAGAAAGATAAGTAGGAAATGCTCATGATGCTAGGAAACCTAGCGAGCATCTTAAACTATCTTATGGTTTGGCTTTACATTTTTGAAGTTGAATTATTCCTTTGAGTTGACTTTTTTTAATTAAAGTTTAGGACTTATAATTCCATAATACAAGGTTATGGAAATGCCTAAGAGGTGAGGATTTATGCTTATGGCCCATAGAAGGGAGAAGCAACCTTAAAACCTAAATTTAAGGAGCTTTAGTGAGGGTGAAAGCACAACTTAAATCTAAGGAAAAAATGGGTATTTGGTTTGCCTCCATAAGAGAGGATGAACCACCTGACTACTTGGACTTACAACTACCTAGGGGTGGCCACCAACTAACTCCTCCTATAATTTTAAATTCATGTAGGCAAGTCATATGCTTTATGCAAGATAGCTAGGCTATTATTTGTTTAGAAAGAGACTAAGTCCTTAAACTCACTCCCTAAAGAGACTAGAACATGTTAGGGCATGCTTCAAATGACTTAAATCTAATGTAAATCATTTGACTTAGGCTTATAGGATTCATATGCCTAATTCATGCAAAGTAAGATTATTGTCTAAAATCAATGAGAATGGAGGAGGTGTGCTTCCACCATTGCTCTCAAAGGTCAAGCGAAGTTTTTCTGGCAAAGGTCAAATCCCTCTAATCAAGAGTGAAAGTAATATGCATTTGTGCATAATGTTATAAAAGAAATACTCATTTAGTTAAGGGATTGCTATTTCTTTTATCTTGACTTTTAGCCTAAGCTTTAGGTGAGGTTATGAGTTCTTTATTTTAATTTTGAATTATTAAATTTGGTAGAAGATTTATTTTTCCCTAAGAGTCTAATCTACATCCGGCCATACATCAAGCAAGGAAGAAACTAGAAAAGGATGCCATCTAATGCACATGCTAAAAAATCATCAATCAATTTATAAAGCTAACGAAAAGAATAAGAGGCCATTTGTGGTGACCACCACAAACCAAAACAAATTGAGTAAAGCTCTACCCTTATATAACTGAATTACAAATGAATTAAGTACAATTAAACAATGGAATTCATTGTTATGGGGTCTTCAAGCTTTATTCTTTCATTCTTCTTATTTTCTTCTTTCTTCTTTTTTGTTCCTTCTTTTGATGGTTGGAAGGTGGTTGCTCAAAGGCTTCTCATGGTGCATAAGATGAGATCTTATGACCAATGCTCATCCTAATCCCCCATAACAATCATTCAAAATCCTAATTACAAAAATACATGAAAAGGAAAAGTAAATCTAACTAACACTAAAGATTAGCTAAAAAACCATACAAGCATGTATATTGGACTTAGCACCCACACATGGGTAACCAAGTCAACTGCCTATTGGATTATGCTTAGGGTATACACCGCATAAAAGTAGTTATATTTTACTACATCACCCCTTAAGCACAATCGCAGAAAATAATGATTAGACTAAATCATCCTACCATTCATTCTATGCACATTCACCATAACATCCGACTAAAATAGAACATCAAAAAGAAAAGCAAAACATCAAGCCATGCATTGCCTCTAACCTAAGCTAAGAGTGGTGTATAATGGTGACTTAGTATAATGGTTTATGTGGTATGCTTAGCTATGGTTTTAAGGTTTGGATTTTCTAAGTGTGAAGATGTTCAACTTAGATGGGTGGTTTCTTCCAAGTGTTTAGTTGATTTGGGTTGATTTTACTTTGTATTTTGGTTTGCTTTAAATGAATCCTACAATTAATTACTAAGTTTTAAAGAGATGGAAAGAGAAGAGAACTTCTCTTTCCTTCCCTACCATAATTAATTTTTAAAGTGGATTCATGTTTAGTTTTGTTTAGTGAATGTTTTATTATGTGTTTTAATTAATCCTAAGTTTGGATCAATTCTAAACAAACCAATTCAAAAAGAAAGGTATTTTAATATCAACTAAATTCACAAAATGACATCACTTCATATCTTTCCCAACATGTATAACATGCATATGAATGAATCCTAAGCATATATATATATATATATATACATACAAATGAGAATGTTTAGTACACTTTATGATGAATGCTAAGTGGTTTACTTAAGAAAATTTGAATACTTTATGATGCATGATTTTCATTAAGTAGGAAAGAGGTTTTCTTGTCCATTCTTCACATGCACACATGTATGTATGAAAGGCATAAGTGAGTACAATGCCATTTTTAACCAGGGGTGTAAGGTACAAGACCTACTTAGGGCTACTTAAAGCCTCACAATCCTGGGGTTGTCCAGACTAATATACCACTTTCCTTAAATACAAGCATATGTACAAAAGAAATGAATGGAAAAGAAAGGATGCAAAAAAAGTTATACTTGATTGTTTCATTTGTTTATGCAATTTATATGTGTGAATATGAAGATCCTTCTTAGGTTATAACATGGAAGGGGATAAGAGTATATTTGAGCAAGTGTTATGTTCTTTTAAAAGAATCATACACTTTGCAAATCTTATTCAAATCCATGTTAAGAGGAAAGAAAGGAAGAAAACACAAAACACATTTTTATATTCACATGCAAACTTATAAATAAAGTATAAGTAACAAACTTTCAATTTTGGTAATTGATTCATATATTTTGAAAATAATTTGGAATTTAATAGTGATAATAGCCATTCATATTTTTTACTTTAGCCAAAACATACAATTTGACATAAAGAAAATATTTCACTTTCATTTTGATTTTTGAAAAGAATGAATGCATGAAATTTATATAACATACACATTTAGCATGTTAGGAAATAATTAAAGTGATAAAATCATATAAACACATTCACCATAATTAATTCTAAAGACAATCTCATGAAATAAGAAAGTTTAACATAAATCTAATTATTTTTAAGGAAGGTTTGATTATGTTTTGAGTTTGATTTAATTTAAGAAATGTGAGGTGAGTTTGCTATTCCTAACCCATTCCAACATATGTTGGTTATTTTAGTTTAATTTTAGGTGATTAGATGATTTTTATATGTTATGGTATGAATTAAGTATGTTAATTACCCTTACCTATACCTCATTAGCATAGTTAACGATATAATTATGAGCCAATGAGATGACATAAAATAATGCAAGGAATTTAAATCAGCAATGCACCTAGTAAGAAAAGGGCCTAATGCATTTGGCTCATGATTAGTGATTAATTAAACTAAGGGGTTTTAACTTAAGTAATTTCATAACCCCCCTCACACATGTGAGTTGAGTTTTGATTTCCTTAATGTTCTTAGGCTCTTCAACACCTAAGCATCTACCCAAGATAGATTAATTGAGTTCTAAAGTTTAAGAATGAAATTAAATTAAGGGGTAATTAGTGAATAACCCTTAATTAAGGATGGATTAAGGGAGAAAAGGGGTTTAGGAAATATCTCAAGGGAAATACCCCAAAATTATTCCCTAAACCTCATACTCACTCAATCAAAACTTAATTGACTCAATCAAAGGGTTAAACCACTAATTATGCCCTTAATTAAGCTAAATTATATTAAGGGAGTGATTAAGGAATGAACTAGCAATTTCCTAATTAAGCCACCAATAAATCCCAAGAAAATTAGGCAGGAGTCATCCCACTAATTAAGCACAAAATGTTTGGGATTAATCACTGAAGTAATTAAAGGGTAATTAGCAAAATGACATTCCCAATAAAACCCAAATTTAGAGAAAAATACTATTCAAAATCCATTAAAATCAATTTTAAAATATTCTATATTTAATTATCTATCCAATGCAATTTATTTTATATTTTTTTATTTTCTAGGCTTAGATATGAATTTTAGAAGTTTCCATAATTAATTAGAATATTTAACTATCATAATTAACTAATTAATCCCGTCGGCGCCACATGGGCCGCTAATGAGACTTGCGCTTTCCACGTGCCGTGATGGGATTGGCTCTTTAACCTATCACATTGTAGTGCGCGGCGGCAGCATTCGCTACCATCCGATCAAGGATCGATGATGGTGATTAAAGGCGGATAAGAGGGTAAATTGTGGATCTATGTTCTAATCTCGGTCATCCATCCAAAATGCACAGATGGATGGCCAGAGATTCATCCCTGCCACTCTCTATGTAAAAGGGAGACCATCCATCTTTGAGGCCATGATCGAAGCTTGATTGAGCTTGAAATGAAAATTAACCAACACCATCTAAGCATGAGTACAAGTACATCTAATGGCTAGATCAACATAAGATTGAATTCCACTTCACAAAATGACCAACATACATTGAACTTAAGCTGGTTTAATGGCATACCTCAGAGTGATCAAATCCTCGGAGAAGCTGCGTTGAGATGAATCTTTGTTGAGAGTTTGAGCTCTTGAGATTGGCTAGTTGCTTCTAGAGACCAACTTCCCTTTACCTTGAGCTCGGTCTTGATCAAAGTGACTCCTCCCTAGCCTTAGAAACTTAGGGAAGAGCTTGGGTGAGTTCAATTGAGCTCACTGATGGATCTTGCAAAAGGAATTGCACTGGTTTTGAGTGTGAAGTCAATTTGATTTTGAGTGGAGCTCCCCTATTTCCAAGCTGTGAAAATCAAGAAGTGGGATTTTAATTTCACTCTAAGATGCTTAGGGAGGCTGGGGAATGGATTCTTTGACTTCCCTAGGTTCATTTGAATTGAGGAATGTTGGATTGAATTCAAATCAGGGGGAGTATACCTCCCCCTTTGGCAATCGGATGGTCGAGCAATGCCTTACCATTTTGATCCAATTAACCATAAGGAGTGAGTTTGTTAGGCTGTTTAGGGTGTCCTTGAATTTAGTTTTGGCTAGCGAGTGGAATGGTGAACTTCCATGTGCTTGAATTGAGTGTAAGGAGGATTCCATGTGCTCCCTTTCAAAGCATGTGGTTAGTTTGGCCATTGGCTGCTAACCCAAACCCATTGGGATGGGTGCACCACACTCCCTAGTGCTCACTTGATCCATTAAGAGGGTGCCAAGTGGTTATGGAGAGGATTTGACCAAAGTCCAAATGGATTTGGAAAAATTTACCCTATGGCCTAGGGGTGAAATGGTCATTTGACCTTGATTTCAGTTTGAGTATGTTTGATATGATGAGAAAATAGGTTTGTCCAAGTTTCATTGAATTTGGAGTTGGTTTGATGTGATTTGGCTCATGTTGACCCATTTAGGTCAAAATGGGTCAACTTGGGTCAAGTTGACCAAATGGTCAAATTGGGTCAAACCAAGGGTTGGGTCAAGTTCATATGACCATTTGAAATGTTTTGGTGGCTTTGGTTTGATTCAATTTGGTTTAGGTTTGAATTTGGTTCATTTGATTTCATTTAGGTCAAATGGGTCAAGTTGACCAATTTGACCCATTTGACCATTTTTGAGCTAGGTCATGGGTAGGTTTAGGTTTGGTTGGTCATATAAAAAGGGATTGGTATCTTGTTTCCAATCAATTTTGGTTAAGTTTGAATTTGGCTCAATTTGACCCTTTAGGTCAAGTTGAGTTCATGTTAAATTGGGTTAGGTTGGCCAATTGCTTTTTGGTCAAGTTCAACAATCATTTTGGAATGAACTTGACCCATTGGTTTCAATTAATTTGGCTTAGATCAAATTTTGACATTTTGACTTTTAGGTCAAGTTGGGTCAACTTGGGTCAAGTGCCCAATTGGCTAGGTTAGCTCAAATGTTGACTTGGTCAAGTTCAAACATTGATCATGAATGAACTTAGATCATTGGTTTCAATCAATTTGGCCTATGGTGGATTTTGGTATGTTGTTTCATTTTGGCTAAGTGTTGACTTGGTCAACCCTTAGGTTTGACTTGTTAGACCCAATTTGATTTGATTGATCATCTCATGATGATGACCATGATGAGAAGTTTAGGTGGGCTTAGTTCAATTCAATTTCGTTAAGATTAGAATTTGGCTCATAAGGGTACTTTAGGTCACTTTGGATCAAGTGAGCCTAAGTGGGTCAAATGGCTTGGTCAAAGCTTGATTTGAGTTTGATTGAACTTACATATGGACTTATGATTGAAATATAAATCCATTTGCAAGTGGTTTGAAGTCAAATGGGTCTTGATTTATTTGACAATTTCAAGTTCAAAGGGTGAACATGAAATGGATTTTGACTTGATTTTTGAATTGAGTTTTGGTTAAGTGATTGAAGTTTGTATTTATACTTGGATTCATGATTGAAGAATTGATTGAATCATGAAGAAAAATCAAGAGTTTGGCTTGATTTGAAGTTGATTTGGCTAAGTTCAAGAATTTGACTTGAAAGGATTAGGTGGGATTTTGATTGAATTTGAGTTTGATTTTGAGTTAGTTTTGGTTGTTTTAATTTATATTTCATTTATATATGTGAATATAAATGAGTTATGAGAAAATTTCATGAGTTTGAAGTGATTTGAACATGATCTAGGCTAAGTCCTTAAGAGAAAATAAAGGATTTAGGAAAGATTTTGAACATGGAATTGAATTTCAAATTTAGTTTGATTGATTTGAATTTATATTTCATTTATATATGTGAATATAAATGAGATTATAAATGAGTTGTGAAAAAATTTTATGAGTTTGAATTGATTTGAAGATGATTTAGGAAAGATTTTGAACTTAGAATTTCAATCATGAATTTCAATCATGGGTTTCAATCATGTGGCATTGATTTGAGTTTGGAGAAAATCATTTAGGCTGGAATTGATTTGGAGTTTGACTTGAGGGAAGGAAGTGAGGAATGTGGTTCAAGCTATAGGGTAGGAAAATTTTCTTAACACCTCTAAGGCATGACCTATTCCTATGGCTAACTCTTCTAAGTCTCTAGGGTGTGTCCACCTAATCACTAGAGGTGTCTTAAGACTAAGGGTCCCTTAAAGTCTAAGAGAAGTCCTATGTCTAAGATGGAGGGGTTGAGAGCTCATCCTAAAAATTAGGTCAATAAAGGGCACCCAATAGGCACAAGGAACACATTGGTGTTGACCAAATGATCAACAACATTGAATGATCAAAAGCATTAACAAAGATAATATACTCCTAACCCAAGGTATAGAAAGAATCTAGATCTTAGTGCAATGTGGCTCTACTTATGTCAAGGACATAAGAGAGGGAAGGAGGGATCCACTAGGGATGGAGTATGTGAACCTTCCACCAGGGAAGCAGGTTCAAGTCATCCACAAGGGGATGAGAGGTTTCATTTGATTTGAGTCTCGCTGGAGAGAAATTTGATTTATTTAATTATTTCCCATCGGAGAAGAGGGTTAAATTTGTTTCAAATGTTTTTTAGATTTGTATTTTTGAGATGGACCTTGTTGGTATGGACTACTGAGTAGGAGCCATGGAGGCCTAGACCCACTTATATTTACTAAATCCAAAATGGGTAGTCTAACAAATCAAACCTTACCATTGGTTTGCCATAATCATGCTAGAAAGAATGTGTCATAGTCTTACAACTTTCGAAGCGGAATGACTGTCGGGGTAACCTGCTTGTAAGAAAATAGATTGAACCTAACCTAAGAGTGACTACGGAGTGAGTACTGACCCAGGGATTTATCTCAACTCAAGTAGTCAGGCAATTCTTATAGGGAGTTCTGCTGACATTGCCCTAAAGATAGGATGCATGCTTAGGAAAAGGGGCTCATTAGGGGCTTGAATTCTTAATCCACAAGAAAATTAAATTTGTTTAATTTTTTTAGTTTTTTAATCATGGACCTTGTTAGTTTGGGAGGGATCAAACTGAGAAGGAGCTTATATCAACCTAGACCTATCTCAGATTTATTGAACCAAGGGAGAATCTGTGCATCCACTGGACAAATTCTCCATCCACAGGGGTGGCTACTTGGAGAGGAGGATTGTCCAATCCAAAAGTAACCCAGGCAGCATCTAAAGGACATGATCCAAATAGAGTGCCCATAGGGGATGGGGCCGCTAAGGGCTTAATCCAAAACCCTGGAGGTTCAATCATGACTTGGTATTTGTTTCATTTTGAAAGAGGTGGGATTCATACCTAAGAAATGTGGCATGTTAGGAAAGAATGACTTGGTATTTGTTTCATTTTGAAAGAGGGAACTCTCATTTAACAAATGTGGTATGTTAAATGGAGTTCAATTTGATTTTCATGATGATGTTTGATTTTATAAAAAGGAGTTTCTCATTTGATAAATTTGGGTATGTCAAATGGAATTCAATTGTGTTTAATTTCTTTTGTGATTTGTAAAAGAGAACTCTACTTAACAAATGTGGGTATGTTAAGTAGAGTTCAATTTGTTTTGATTTTAAAAGAGGAACTCATCATTTGACAAGTTTGGGTGTGAAATGAATTCAAATGTTCATTGATTTTTCATAATTTTGAAAGAAGGCACTCTACTTAGCAAATGTGGGTATGCTAAGTAGGATCCAATTTATTTTGGTTTTGAAAAGGGGAACTCCACTTAGCAATTTTAGGTATACTAAATGGAGTTCAATTATTTGTGTGTGGTTGCTTTTGAAAATAGAACTCTCATTTGGAAAATTTGGGTATGCCAAATAAGATTCAAAATATATATCTTGAATTTTTGTGTGATATTGCTTTTCAAAAGAGGGGAACTCTAACTTAACAAATTTAAGTATGTTAAGTGAGGTTCAATCATATGTTGATTTTGATTCTTTTTTTTATTTTAAAAATGGAACTCCATTTAACAAATTTGGGTATGTTAAATGGATTTAGTTAATTGGTCTTATTTTAAGAAATGTGTTTTTTGAAAATCATTGAAAGGAATTTTGTTGATTGTAAATTTGATTTTAATTTTTTGAAAAATGACCCTCATTTAACAAATTTAGGTATGTTAAATGGGGTTTGATTGCCTTTTAGTTTAAAGAAATTTGAAAAAATTTATATTTTTGCAAACTTCATGTGGAGTGAATTTAAAAATGATTCTATTTAGGAAAAGTGCTTTCGAAAATATTTTCCAAAAGACTTTATTTGTTTTAGTTTGAGTTTTCTTAAATGTGGGATAAAGCTTAACTCACCAAGCTAGTGGTAAAGAGGTTCAAAAAGTTGTATTTTGTCATCTCCTATATTTAGTTAGCTTACCTTTTTGCAATTGGACCCAATAGGGATTTTAAGACCTACACAGAGTGAGGTCCTAAAACCTAAAGGATGTTGGCTAGCTTTGCTAAAGGATGAAAAAAGCTAAGTGCCAATGGAAAGAAAGATAGTTTCTCTTTGGGATTATATAAAATATAAGTCCACTATCGATGCTTGGAGATAATAATGTCTACTAGAGATGGAGAGATGAATCCTCCCCAATGGATTCACTAGAAAAATCTGTGGTGTTTATTTTTGGAGGTAGGACACCATGTAGATCTTAAGGGTTACTCTTAAAGTGATCAGGTACTACATTAAGGTATGATGCACTATCTTGAAAGATAGAAATTATCACCCTATAATGGACCTAATCACATAATAAAGACTCCTAAGGCATGATGGGTCTTCGAATGTACCAGAGATCTTTTCTCTGCTTTATATGGAAAAGTAAAGGAAGGTTTATATTAAGTCAGGTACATTAAGTTCTCTATTAAGGCAAGCCTCTATAGTTAATTACATTATAAAGAATGGGAATTCTTTAGGAATACTCTTAGTTAAAGTAGAAATTAAGGTCTCCAAAGAATTCAAGGCTAGACTATCAAAGGATTATTTGTATTGGAAAATCAAATGGGATTGTTCAAGGAGAAGACTTATTATCGAAGCCAAAGAGAATGAGTAAGAAATGCTCATGATACTAGAAAGCCTAATGAGCATTTGAATCTATCCTATGGTTGGGATTTATATGTTTGAAGTTGAAGAGATTGATTTTATTGAAGTTGACATTTTATTAGAAAGTTAGGATTTATAATCCATCAACACAAGATTGTGGAAATGCCTAAGAGAGGAGGATTTATGCTAGTAGCCCGAAGGAAATAGCTACCTTGGATCTTATATCTAGAGAGTTTTGGCATAAGCCAAAGAATGACCTAAGTCTAAGCGAAGATGGGTATATGGTTTACCACAAGAGATGATAAACCACCTGACTACTGGGCTTACAACTGCCTGGAGTGGTAGCCAACTAACTCCTCCTACCCTTTAAATTCATATAGGCAAGTCTTATGAGTTGCAAGATAGCTAGAGTAGTTATTTTTTAGAAAGAGATTAGAGTCCTTAAACCCACTCCCTAAGAGACTAGAGCATGAATGGTATGAGTAAGGACTTAATCTACAAATGCAAAATCTTTTCAAATTTTGTTTCAATTTTGACACTTCTTTATGATAAAAGATTTAGGATTTGGATGTCTATATGCATAATGAAAATAGGTTATGGGTCAAATCAGCCAGAAAAAGGTGTTCTCAACTACAAGGGATTCTCACGTCAAGCATTCCCCTATCATGCAAGGATGGAGATCCTTCATGTTGAGAGAAAGAATATGAATGCATGTTGTGAGACATTCAACCATTCAATTAAGAGGCTGCTAAATCTTTTAATTATCTTATTTAAAACCTATGCTTTATGGTTAGGTTATGAGTTAATTTAAAATTTAATTGTGAGTTATTAATTGGGGTAGAGAAATTAATTTTATCCTAAGAGCCTAATCACATCCAGGCCACACATTAAAGCATCAAACATATAATAAACTAAGAAAAGCATGTTATTTCTAATTTTCAATCTAAACACAACATCAAACAATTTTATAGACTACCATAAATAAATTAAAGACCATAGTCGGTTCTTGAAGAGAAAATGGGTAGCCGAGCTATACTTTTATACAACTCGATATATAAAAGAATAATTATAATTATAAATAATAAAAGCTATGGGGGGCCTTCAAGTCTTGATTATTCATTTCTCCTTCATTTCTTTATATCTTTGCTTCTTTTGATGTGGTAGACTTCAAGGCATCACATGGAACCATAGGACTAAGCCTTTTAACTAATGCTCATCCTAAACCCCCATAGCACTAATCCTAATTCTTAATGCAAAATTAAATTAAAAATTGGAAAAATTAAATCTAACTACACTTGCAAAATAAGTGTTAGCTAAACATACATACAACCTAGATAGTTATATTTATAATTTGGACTTAGCACCATGCACATGGGTAACCAAGCCCACCTATCCTAACTTGGATTATGCTTAGGGGCTTAAGCAACCTGAGAAGAGAGCATTTATATTTATTTTTAAGTGGCCTCTTAATTGCAATCCCTTGCAAAAAATAATATTAGACTATCAAAGCCTATGATCCACATTCCTAACATCTAGTCTAAAAACATTACATTACAAAACAAAACAAAACATCAACCATACAATTGACACATCAAACTAACCTAATTCTATGGTTGGTGACCTAAAATTCTAGTGTGTGAGAAAAGGGCTTGTGTGATAAGAATTTACTAGGCTTCGTTAGTTTAAGTTTCAATTTGGAGTTTGAAATTGTTTAAAATTTTCCTTTGGCTAGTTTCAATTTAAATGATTTAATGATTTATTTTCCATTTTTATTTCTCTTTTATTTAGTTAAAGTGATATTTAGGTTTTGAAGAATGAATAGTAAAATGAATTCCATTTTTGGATGGAACTCACCATATTCTACATCCTAACTCCTAAAGAGTCAAACTAAGGTCTTTAAGTATTTTAATTAGCCATTTTAATTTATGTGATTGATTTGATTTGATTAATGTTTGTTTAATTTAATTTAGATTTTTAAATTTTGACTTTACTTAATCTTCGAGTATTTTGATTGATCAATTTTGGATTAAATATTTTGATTTAGTTAAATTTTGATAATTCAATATCCTTAATATCTAATGAAGTTTAAGTTTATTTAATTTCATATATTCTAATTGATTAATTTTGGATTAGATGTTTTGATTTAATTAAATTTTGATAATTCAATATTCTTAATATCTAATGCTTTTTTTAATTTCATAAGATTATTGTCATTTCAATGTTTATTTAAATTGATTGATTTTTATTATTTTATTTGAGTTTGATTTGGATTGGTGAATGTATTTTAATTTACTTATGATTTATTTGAAGTTTAATGTGTTCTTTTATTTCAATTCAAATTAAGGGTTTCACTTATTAAATTTAGCCATCTAGTTCATATAAATGATTATCTCTTTAGATTAATGATTATTCCCTTATCTTAGTTCAATAAGAATGTTTATTTGGATTTTATTTTTGTTTGATTTGATTATGATATTTAGAATATGAATTATACAAGTTTGCTCTTTTTTTTTCTTGACTTCAATTGTCTATGTCCTGAGGGATGTGAGTTTATATATATATATATATATATATTAAAATGTGATATGAATTAGTTATGAATTCCTCCAAAATTTTATATGAATAACTTATCAAATAAAGCTTAGCCAATTGTAATAGTTGAGTTAATTATAATTAAGGATATGTCACATTACTAAATTTTCTTTTTGATTTTATAATTAACACATAACAATTAGTGATTAAATTGATTTTATAATTAACTTTCATAAATTATGTTCAAACAACTTTTTATATTCGATTATAAAATTCATAGTACTTTTGGTTTAGTTAATTTTTTTTTCTCTTTTTATGATATTTAATTTGCACCTTTTTTATTTTGTTTGATCACATGTTATTTCTTTTTTTATTTTGTTTGGAATTCTAAAGATTGATTAACTCCTTTTTTAGATCTGATTGAATTTAATAATAAATAAAATAAGGTGGATTAATCATTATCATTCAATCAAAAATCAATTGACCCATGAGTTAATCATGGCTTGATAGGTGGAATCAAATCACTACACCATTCGACCTAATCAAAACTATTCATTTCAAACACATAAAATAAATAGTTTTCCTTTTGTCTCTAAACTCTTGCCAAAATAATTAAAATGTAAAGTGCACGGGTTCTAAAGGCTGGATCCTAACGATGCTCATATTGAACACATCAAACATATGATCCTTAAGGCTTTCTAAGTGTTTAAGAATTATACCTCATTGGAGCCATTGCCCAGTGGATTCCAACTAAGAGGTGGCTTCATTTAAAAGAAACGAAGCCCTATTGAGATGCTTATTGGGTTGGATCAATACTTTAGCTAGCATTCCTTTTCTTTGCTCATATGGTTCGCTTTAAATGCCTCCTCACTGATTGAAGATAGTGTTCGCTGAATTGGTCAATTTGAACAGCTTTCCTGAGACACGAGGGAGCTTCACCAGATGTTTCTAGGCTTTCCTCCTCACCATTTATCCCATAAGCTCACTCACGGCCATTGCTTGCCAGAGCTTCGTCATTTTTATGGATAGAACAGTTAGAAGCAAGCTGGAGGATCCTTACATGTGCTTGGGTTGTGTAGAGAATAGTAGTTCAAATGCATGTCAATGAAGGGAAACTTGGATGGCGAATAGGAGGTAGCTGAATGCAGGCTAGAACAAGGAAAAGAGGTTCAAAATATAAGGAGATTAAAGTTGCAGTAGCATTTTTGTAAAGAAATGTGGAAAAGTTCAATTGTTGGTTGTCTAGTAGAGGAAGAGGGTGAGAGGATCAATGCTATAACATGATACTATTAAACCAAAAGTGAGAGGGATGAGAAGAATGCCTACAGCTGGAAAGAGTTTAAAAAGGACTAGATTTTGCATTATGTTGGAGCGACGAATATTCTTGCAAGGTTGTAGTGCCTCTCAACCTATGGGCTTGGGGATGTAGCTTGCTTATGGATAAGAGTTTTGAGCATGAGTCTCTAGCTTGGTATGCTCACATAAGGAAAAGAGAGGGAGGTGTGTAGCTAGCCTTTGATTTGATTGGAGGGTAGGAAGAATCGAATCGATAAGAGGATGAGAAGCTACTCATGTGCAGCTGATTTGGAGAGTGAAGATGGATAAATAAAGGGACTCCAATCCCGTGTGGCTAGCCTTTGATTGAACTGAATGAGATGCAAGGATGGCTTCGACTACTTGTTCATGAGGAAAGATGAGAGAGAGGTCGAGCTTCTCTTAAAAAATGGGGAGGATGAGAAGCTCTGTACACAAGTGAGAAAAACTCTACTATCTATCTTATTCTTGTCTAGTTCTTGGGGATGAAAATGGAGAAGGAGATGGTATTCGACAGCAAAAACATGGAAAGGAGTCTCGGACCATGAATGTTGTTTATTTTTTTAGTAAGGGAAGGGAGGCTCTATATGGAGAGAGAGAGAGAGAGAGAGAGACATAGAGATGGCTCGTATGCTCCAAGCAGGTAAGATAAGATATTTTATTTAATTTTATTTTTTGAAGTTGGAGAGTAGGTTTTCATTTGAATAGAAACTAAAAAAATTATTTGAGATTAACGTGAAATAAACAAATAAGACTTCATGCTTTTGTTAGCTTTAATAAAAGAGTGATGTCCAAAATGGCAGTTTAGGGTTAATTTAGGGTCTATTTTTTATTTATTTTACTTTTTATATTTATTTAGGTTTTTTTTTATTTATATTTAGTTTAGTTTATTTATTTTAGGTTTATTTCTTTTAGTTTATTTTTTTTAGTTCAAGTTTAGGTTTATTTATTAGTTTAGTTTTATTTGTATTTTATTATTTAGGTTTATGTTTTATTTTTTATTTTTAGGTATATGTATAGGTTTTTATTTTATTTTTTTAGGTTTAGGTTTTAGGATTTTATTTTAGGTTGATTTTTAGGTTTTATTTATTAGTTTAAGTTTAGGTTTATTTTTAGTTTATTTTAAGTTTACATTTAGTTTTAGTTTATTTTCAGTTTAGGTTTAGATTTTATTTATCTTAGTTTAGTATTTTTAGTTTAGGTTTATTATATTTTGTTTATTTTATTTTTATTTTAAGTTTAAGTTATTTTTAGTTTAGGGTTTAGGTTTTAATTTTTAATTATTTTTAGGTTTAATTTTTATTTAGTTTTTATTTTATTTTATTTTAGGTTTATTTTATTTTTATTTTAGGTTTAGGGTTTAGCGTTTAGCATTTAGGGTTTGAGGGTTTGGGGTTTAGGGTTTAGGCTTAAGGGTTTATGGTTTAGTGTTTAGGATTTAGGGTTTTTAGGGTTTAGGTTTTAGGCTTAGGGTTTAGGTTTTAGGGTTTATTGTTTAGGGTTTAGGGTTTAGGGTTAGGGTTTTGGGTTTTGGGTTTTAGGTTTGGCATTTTAGTTTGGTTTAGGGTTTAGTTTAGAGATTTAGTAAGGGTTTAGGGTTAGTTTAGGGTTTAGGGTCTAGGGTTTAGGGTTTAGGGTTTTAGGGTTTATGATTTAGGGTTTAGGGTTTAGAGTTTGGGTTTAGGGTTTAGGGTTTAGGGTTTAGGGTTCAGCATTTAGGGTTTAGGGTGTTTAGCATTTAGGGTTTAAGGTTTAGGGTTTAGGGTGTACGATTTAGGGATTAAGGTGTTTAGGGTTTTTATATTTAGTTTTTTATTTATATTATTTTTCATTTAAATTAAGTAGATCGATTGGTTTAGGCTTATTTAGTATATTTTTTATTTATTTTAGTTTATTTTAATTTTAGTTTTTTTTAGGTTTATTTATATTTATATTTTCTTTAGTTTATTTATTTTAAGTTAATTTACTTTAGTTTAAGTTTTATATTTTAGTTTATTTTTTCACCTTATGTTTAAGTTTAGGTTTATTTTAGTTTAGTTTTATTTTATTTTATTTTAGTTTTATTTATTTTTATTTTTAGTTTAGGTTTAGGTTTTTAGGGTTTAGGGTTTAGGGCTTTAGGGTTTAGGGTTTTAGGGTTTAGGGTTTAGGGTTAGGGTTTAGGGTTTACGGTTATCTTAGGGTTTAAGATTTTAGGTTTTAGGGTAAGGGTTTCTGATTTAGGGTTTAAGGTTTGGGTTTTGGGTTTTTTTTTATTTATTTATTTTGTTTTTTTAGGTTTGGGTTTTAGGTTTAGGGTTTAGGGTTTAGGGTTTTAGGGTTTAGGGTTATTTAGGGTTTAGGGTTTATGGCTTTGGGTTTAGGGTTTCAGATTTTGGGTTTATGGTTAGGGTTAGGGTTTGGATTTAGTGTTTAAGGTTTAGAATATAGGGATTAAGATTTAGAGTTTAGGTTTAGTATTTAGGGTTTAGCGTTTAGGGTTTTCATATTTAATTTTTTTAATGTTTTTTTATTTAAATCAAGCAAACCATTAGGTTTAGGTTTATTTAGTTAAATTTTTTAGTTATTTTAGTTTATTTTATTTTTTATTTTTATGTAGGTATATTTTTATTTTTATTTAGTTTAGTCTATTTATTTTAGGTTTATTTAATTTTAGTTTAGCTTTTTTATTTTAGTTTGTTTTTTCTATTTAGGATTAAGTTTATTTTTGAGTTTAGTTTTATTTTTATTTTATTATTTAGGTTTAAGTTTTATTTTTTATTTTTAGATGTCGATATCGTTTTTATTTTATTTTTTTAGGTTTATTTAGGTTTTATTTTAGGTTTATTTTAGTTTTATTTATTAGTTTAGGTTTGGTTTATTTTTAGTTTAGTTTAAGTTTACATTTATTTTAAGTTTATTTAGATTTAGGTGTAGAATTTTTTTATTTTAGTTTAGTTTTTTTTAGTTTAGGTTTATTTTTTTTGGTTATTTTATTTTTATTTTATTTTTAAGTTTTTTTTAGTTTAGGGTTTAGATTTTATTTTTTAATTATTTTAAACTTTATTTTTTAATTTTAGGTTTTTAGTTAATTTTTATTATATTTTATTTTAGGTTTATTTTATTTTATTTTAGGTTTAGGGCTTAGGGATTAGGGTTTAGGGTTTAAGGTTTTTATTTTTAGGGTTTAGGGTTTAGGGTTAAGGGTTTATGGTTTAGTGTTTAGGATTTAAGGTTTTTAGGGTTTAGGGTTTAAGTTTTAAGGTTTATTATTTAGGGTTTAGGGTTTAGGGTTTTTGGTTTTTGGTTTTGGGTTTGGGGTTTTAGGGTTTAGGGTTTAGGGTTTGGGTTTAGGTTTAACTTAGGGATTAGGGTTAGTTTAGGGTTTAGAGTTTATGGTTTAGGGTTTTATGGTTTAGGGTATAGGGTATAGGGTTTGGGTTTAGGGTTTAGGGTTGAGATTTTAGGGTTTTAGGGTTTAGGGTTATTTAAGATTTAAGGTTTAGGGTTTAAGGTTCAAGATTTAAGATTTATGGTTTTTTTGGTTTAGGGTTTAGGGTTTATTTATTTTAAATTAAGTAAACTAGTAGGTTTAGGTTTATTTTATTTATTTATTATTTATTTTAGTTTATTATTATTTTTTTATTCAGGTTTATTTTTAGATTTATTTAGTTTAGTTTATTTATTTTAGGTTCAATTATTTAAATATAGGTTTTTCATTTCTATTTTATTTTTGGTTTAAGTTTAAGTTTAGGTTTTATTTTCTATTTTTAGGTTTAGGTTTAAGTTTTTATTTTATCTTTTTTTAGGTTTAGGTTTTAGATTTTTATTGTAGGTTTATTTTTAGGTTTTATTTTTTAGTTTAGGTTTAGGTTTTTTTTAGTTTATTTTATTTTATTTTGTTTAGGTTTAGGTTTAGGT
Organism: Cymbidium sinense; assembly: GCA_021442155.1. Lineage (NCBI taxonomy): Eukaryota > Viridiplantae > Streptophyta > Magnoliopsida > Asparagales > Orchidaceae > Cymbidium > Cymbidium sinense. Next base: position 81,366,248 of record CM038214.1, on the reverse strand, counting down.
TTAGTTTATTTTAAGTTCAGGTTTAAGTTTAGTTTATTTTAGGTTTAGGTTTAGGCTTTATTTATTTTAGTCTAGTTTATTTTAGTTATGGTTTATTTTATTTTATTTATCTTTTTTTAGTTTAGTGTTTAGGTTTTATTTATTATTTATTTGTAAGTTTTATTGTTAGGTTTTAGTTTTTATTTAGTTTATATTTTATTTTATTTTAAGTTTATTTTATTTTTATTTTAGGTTTAATTTTTTAGTTTAGGGTGTTTAGGGTTTACAGCTTAGGGTTTTGGGTTTAGGGTTTAGGGTTTAAGGTTTAAGGTTATTTAGGATTTGGTGTTTGGGGTTTAGGGTTTAAGGTTTTGGGTTTTAGGGTTAGGGTTAAGGTTTAGTGGTTTAGGGTTTAAGATTTAGGAATTAAGGTTTTAGGGTTTAAGGTTATTTAAGGTTTGGGGTTTAGGGTTTAAGGTTTAGGGTTTAGGGTTAGGGTTTAGGGGTTTAGGTTTTAGGATTTAGGGTTTAGGGTTTTTAGGGTTTAGGGTTTAGGGTTTAGGGTTTATGGTGTTTGATTTTGGATTTGGGGTGTTTAAGGTTTAGGGTTTAGGGTATAAGGTTTTTATATTTAGTTTTTTATTTTTTTGTTATTTATTTAAATTAAGTAAACCAATAGTTTAGGTTTATTTAGTTTATTTTTTATTTATTTTAGTTTATTTTAATTTTAATTTTATTTATTGTGATTTATATATTTATTTAGTTTAGTTTATTTATTTTAGGTTTACTTATTTTAGTTTATGTTTTATATTTTAGTTTATTTTTTTTTACTTAGGTTTAAGTTTAGGTTTATTTTTTGTTTAGTTTTATTTTTATTTTATTTTTTAGGTTTTATTTTTATTTTTTATTTTTAGGTATAGGTTTTTAGAGTTTAGGGTTTAGGGCTTAGGGTTTTAGGGTTTATGGTTTTAGTGTTTAGGGTTTAGGGTTAAGGGATTAGGGTTTTATGTTTAGGGTTTAGGGTTTTTATGATTTAGGGTTTAGGGTTAGTTTAGGGTTTAGGGTTTGAGGGTTTGGGGTTAGTTTAGGTTTTAGGATTTGAGGGTTTAGGTTAAGGGTTTCTGATTTAGGGTTTAAGGTTTAGTTTTTGGGTTTAGGGTTTAAAGGTTTAGGTTTGTTTAGGGTTTAGGGTTTATGGCTTTGGGTTTAGGGTTTAGGATTTTGGGTTTAAGGTTAGGGTTAGGGTTAGGGTTAGGGTTTAGTGTTTAGGGTACAGGGTATAGGGTTTAAAATTTAAGGTTTAGGGTTTAGGTTTACGATTTAGGGTTTAGGGTGTTTAAGGTTTAGGGTTTTCTTATTTAATTTTTTTTATGTTTTTTATTTAAATTAAGCAAACCAGTAGGTTTAGGTTTATTTAGATTATTTTTTATTTATTTTAGTTTATTTTATTTTTATTAAGTTTAGTTTATTTATTTTAGTTTAGGTTTTTTATTGTAGTTTGTTTTTTGGGTTTAGGTTTCTTTTTTAGTTTAGTTTTATTTTTATTTTATTATTTAGGTTTAGGTTTTATTTTCTATTTTTAAGTATAGGTATAGGTCTTTATTTTATTTTTTGAGGTTTAGGTTTTAGGTTTTTATTTTAGGTTTATTTTTAGGTTTATTTATTAGTTTAAGTTTAGGTTTATTTTTAGTTTATTTTAAGTTTACGTTTAGGTTTAGTTTATTTTAGGTTTAGGTTTATATTTTATTTATTTTAGTTTAATTTTTTAAGTTTAGGTTTATTTTATTTTATTTATTTTATTTTTATTTTAAGTTTAAGTTTTTTTTTTAGTTTAGGGTTTAGATTTTATTTTCTAATTATTTTTAGGTTTATTTATTAGTTTTAGGTTTTTATTTATTTCTTATTTTATTTTATTTTAGGTTTATTTAATTTTTTTTTAGGCTTATTTTATTTTTACTTTAGGTTTAGGGTTTAGGGTTTTTGGGTTTAGGGTTTAGGTTTTGGGGTTTAGGGTTTAAGGTTTTTGGTTTTAGGGTTTAGGGTTTAGGGTTGTTTTGGGTTTTGGGTTTAGGGTTTAGGGTTTGGGGTTTAGGGTTTAGGGTTAGGGTTAGGGTTAGGGTTTAGGGATTTAGGGTTTAAGGTTTATGATTTAGGGTTTAGGATTTAGGCTTTATGGTGCTTAGGGTTTAGGGTTTAGGGTTTTTTATTTAATTATTTATTTTTTAACTTTTATTAAAGTTAAGTAAACTTATAGATTTAGGTTTATTTAGTTTATTGTATTTTTATTTTTATTTAGGTTTATTTTATTTATATTTTTATTTAGTTTATTTTTTAGGTTTAGGTTTAGGTTTATTTTTTAGTTTAATTTTATTTATATTTTATTTTTTAGGTTTAGGTTTTGTTTTTTATTTTTAGGTTTGGTTTTTAGGATTTAGGGTTTAGGGTTTTAAGGTTTAGGGTTTAGGCTTAGGGTTTAGGGTTCAGGGTTTAAGGTTTATGCTTTGTGGTTTAGGGTTTTTAAGGTTTAGGGTTTAGGGTTTAGAGTTAGCTTAGGGTTTGGAGTTTGTTTAGGGTTTACAGTTTAGAGTTTGGGGTTTTAGAGTTTAGGGTTTAGGGTTTAGGGTTTAGGGTTTAGAGTTTAGGGTTTTGGGTTTAGGGTTTAGGATTTAAGGTTTAGGATTTTTAAGATTTATGGTTTAGGGTTTAGGGTTTAGGGTTATTTATTTATTTTATATTAAGTAAATTGATAGGTTTAGGTTTATTTTGTTTATTTTTAATTATTTTAGTTTACTTTATTTTTTATTTTTATTTAGGCTCATTTTTTATTTAGTTTAGTTTATTTATTTTAGCTTTATTTATTTTAGTTTAGGTTTTTTATTTAGTTTATTTTTTAGTTTAGTTTTATTTTTATTTTATTTTATAGGTTCAGGTTATATTTTTTATTTTTAGGTTTAAGTTTAGGTTTTTATTTTAATTTTTTATGTCTAGTTTTTAGGATTATATTTTATGTTTATTTTTTAGTTTAGGTTTAGGTTTATTTTTAGTTTATCTTTTTTATTTCATATAGCTTTAGTTTATTTTAGGTTTAGGTTTAAGTTTTATTTATTTTAGTTTAGTTAATTTTAGTTATGTTTTAGGTTACTTAATTCTTATTTGAGGTTTATGTTTTATTTTTAAGGTTTTAGGGTTTAGAGTTGTTTAGGGTTTGGAATTTAAGATTTAAGGTTTAGTGTTTAGTTTAGGTTTAAGTAGGTTTAAGGTTTAGTTTATTTAGGTTTAGGGTTTAGTTTTGTTTAGTTGTAGAGTTTATTTTAGTTTAAGTTTAGGTTTAGGTTTTAGGTTTATTTATGGTTTTGTAATTTTAGGGTTTAGGGTATTTAGGTATAGGGTTTAGGGTTTTAATTTTTAGGGTTTAAGGTTTAGGTTTAGTTTTAGGTTTAGGGTTTTGGGTTTAGGGTTTAGGATTTAGGGTTTCAGGGTTTAGGTTTAGGTTGTTAGGTTTATGGTTGTAGTTTAGGTGTAGGTTTAAGTTTAGGTTTAATTTAGTTTAGGTTTATTTTAGGTTTAGTGTTTTAAATAAAAGTAAACCAAATAGGTTTATTTAATTTATTTATTTATTTATTTATTATTTTATTTTATTCGTTTATTTTATTTATATTTAGTTTATTTATTTATTTTAGTTTAGGTTTTATTTTATTTTATTTTATTTTTTTAGGTTTTATTTGCTTAGTTTATTTTTTTTAGTTTAGTTTATTTTATTTTATTTTTAGGTTTATGTTTATTTATTATTAGGTTTAAGTTTAGGTTTTCATTTTGTTTTAGGTTTAGGTTTGGGTTATTTTTAGGTATATTTTAGGTTTATTTTAGTTTAGGGTTTATTTTAGTTTATTTTATTTTATTTGTTTAAGTTTAGGTTTAGGTTTTATTTATTTTAGTTTAGGTTTAGCTTTATTTTATTTTGTTTATTTTATTTTAATTTTAGGTTTAGGTTTTTTTTAGTATCGAGTTTACGTGTTATTTTTTATTTAATTTTAAGTTTATTTTTTTAGGTTTAGGTTTATTTAGTTTTTATTTTATTTTAACTTAGGTTTATTTTATTTTTATTTTGGGTTTAGTTTTTATTATATTTAAGTTTTTTTTATGTGCATTTTATTTTTTAGTTTAGTTTAGGTTTTTATTTATCTTTATTTTAGTTTAGTTTTTATTTTCTATTTTATTTTATTTTTAGGTTTAGGTTTAGGTTTAAGTTTAGGTTTTTAATTAAGGTTTTCATTTTATTTTATTTATTAGGTTTAGGTTTTAGGGTTTAGGGTTTAGGTTTATGGTTTAGGGTTTTTGGGTTTAGGGTTTAGGGTTTAGGGTTTAGGGTTTAAGTTGTAGGTTTAGGGTTTAGGGTAAGTTTTAGGCTTTAGGGTTTATTTATTTAATTAATTTATTTATTTATTTTAAATTAAGTCAACTGGTAGGTTTAGGTTTATTTAGTTTATTTTTTCATTTATATTAATTTATTTTATTTTTTATTTTTATTTAGGTTTATTTTAATTTTTATTTATTTTAGTTTAGGTTTTTTAATTTTGTTTATTATTTAGGTTTAGGATTAGGTTTAGATTTATTTTTTTATTTTTTAGGTTTATGTTTTATTTGCTAGTTTAGTTATTTATTTTTGTTTATTTTATTTTATTTTTATTTTTGATTTAGGTTTTTTTTTTTAGTTTAGGGTTTATATGTTATTTTTTATTTATTTTTTGGTTTATTTTAGGGTTAGGTTTTTATTTAGTTTTTATTTTATGTTACCTTAAGTTTATTTTATTTTTATTTTAGGTTTAGTTTTTATTTTATTTAGGTTTTTTATTTTTAGGATTATTTTATCTTTTATTTTAGGTTTTATTGATTTTACTTTTGTTTAGTTTTTATTTTCTATTTTATTTTATTTTTAGGTTTAGGTTTAGGTTTAGGTTTAGGTTAAGGTTTAGGTTTTAGTTTAGATATTTAATTTTATTTAGGTTTAGGTTTTTGAGTTTAGGGTTAAGGTTTTAGGGTTTATGGTTTAGGGTTTTAGGGTTTAGGGTTTCGAGTTTTCAGGGTTTATGGTTTAGGGTTTAAGTTTTATGTTTAGGGTTTCGATTTTAGTTTAGGATTTAAGGTTTAGGATTTAAGGTTTTTTTTTTAATAGAGTTTAAGGTTTAGGGTTTAGGGTTAGGGTTTTTTTATTATTGTTTTTTTTTAAAGTAAGTAAAGTGGTAGGTTTTCATTTATTTAGTTTATTTTTTAGTTATTTAGTTTATTCATATTTTATATTTATTTATATTTATATATTTTTATTTAGTTTAGTTTATTTATTTTAATTTAGGTTTTTTATTTTAGTTTATTTTTTTGGTTTTTGTTTTGGTTTATTTTTATTTTTTAGTTTAGTTTTATTTTTATTTTATTTTTTAGGTTTTAGTTTTATTTTTTATTTTTAGGTTTTATTTTTTATTTTTAGGTTTATGTTTAGCTTATTATTTTATTATTTTTAAGTTAGGTTTAGGTTTTATTTTAGGTTTATTTTAGGTTTATTTTTAATTTATTTTAGGTTTATTTTTTTAGTTTATTTTATTTAGTTTAGGTTTAGGTTTAGTTTATTTTAATTATAGGTTTAGGTTGTATTTATTTTAGTTTATTTTATTTTTATTTTAGTTTTAGTTTTTTTTTTTTAGTTTAGGATTTAGATTTTATTATTTATTTATTTTTTAGGTTTTGTTTTTAGGTTTATGTTTTTATTTAGTTTTTATATTATTTTATTTTTTGTTTATTTTATATTTATTTTAGGATTAGCTTTTATTTTAATTTGGTTATTTATTTTTAGTTTTTTTTTATTTATTTTATTTTAGTTTAGTTTTATTATTTATTTTATTTTATTTTAGATTTAGGTTTAGGTTTTAGTTTATATTTTATTTTATATTTTATTTTATTTTGGTTTAGGTTTTTTAATTTATTTTATTTTTTGGTTTTATTTAGATTTGGTTTAGGTTTTTATCTTTTTAGGGTTTAGGGTTTGGGGATTGGGGTTTAGGGTTTAGGGTTTAGGGTTTTTTTGGGTTTAGGTTTTAGGGTTTAGGTTTAAGGTTTATTGTTTAGGGTTTAGGGTTATTTTAGGGTTTATGGTTTATGGTTTAGGTGAGCCTAGAAAATTAGTATTTATAAAACTAAAACATACTACTAAGCAAAAATCTACTTGATAGAAATAGCGAGCTGGGAAGATTGGGATTAGAACAAGTTATTACATGGTTGAAATGAAATTATTTTTAAAAAAATACTTGTATGTATCTTACTAAGATCAATTATTTAGAGTTTAACTCGCTAAAGCAAAAAAACCAAATTTATAAATGAGTACATAAACAAATTTGACATATTGATCTTATCTTCTAACATTAGGGAAAGCTTAAACTAATGTTGTTTACATTTAGACTGAATTGATCCCTAAACTTAAAAGAGACACTACATAAAATTAATTTGCTTATGGCATTTCAACAAACTTTGGATTTCAAATAACATCAAAAATTCTTGCACCTAAAAGAATGTCATCAAATGTAGGTATTTTTCCACCATTAAATCAAATTCAAATGAATACATCTAAATGTAACACTTTTACCAATAAAAGAAAATAGAAAAGATGATAAATACTATGTTGGGATCCAAAATCTCTCTTAAATCATATTTTAGATGTCAACAAAAAATCTCTTAGTGTCCTAAATCTCTCTTAACACTATGCCACCTATTTCTAAGCATTGACTTAGGAGTTTTACTTGAGCTTTCTTGCTTTTGTGTTGAAGTAAATTATTTGTTACATTATGTTGCCGCATTGAGTCTCAAAGTATGCACAATCTCAAAGCATTGAAATCCTATTAGAGAGAGATTTTTAAATCATAGATTTTGCTTTGACATATCACTAAATTGAAAGAGCTTTATTGAGAAGAAAATATTGCTTAGAGGAGTTTTGATGAGATAGTCTATCTTATAGAAGAGGACTACTCACAAATGGACACTAGGTGTGTCGTAAGTAGATTCTTTCTTCATTTGTTACAAACAAGAAGGTTCCCTTCAACATCTCCATGAAACTTGAGAGTACTATGGCATATAAAGCTTATAATTTTATCTATAATAGAGAAATTCAAGCTAATCATTTGTAGCCAAAATCTCTTTTATTTCATTTAGGTTTAGGTTTTTAGTTTTTTAAGGTTTAGGGCTTAGGGTTTAGGGTTTAGGGTTTTTGTTTTTTTTTGGTTTGGGGTTTAGGGTTGTAGGTTTTAGGATTTAGGGTTTAGGGTTTAGGGTTTACGGTTTAGGTTAGGGGTTTAGGGTTTAGGGTTTAGGGTTTTAGGGTATAAGGTTTAGGGTTGTAGGTTTAGGGTTTATGGTTTAAGGTTTAAGATTAGTTTTAGGGTGTATGGTTACGATTTTTATTTTTATTTTGTTTTTTTTATTTTTTAAAAATTATGCAATTTGGTAGGTATAGGTTTATTTAGTTTATTTATTTTTATTTATTTTAGTTTATTTTATTTTTTATTTACTTTTATTTTAATTTTTATTTAGTTTAGTTTATTTATTTTAGGTTTATTTATTTTAGTTTAGGTTTTTAATTTTAGTTTATTTTTTAGGTTTAGGTTTATTTTTTAGTTTAGTTTTATTTTTATTTTACTTTTTAGGTTTAGGTTTTATTTTTTATCTTTAGGCTTAGGTTTAGGTTTTTATTTTATCTTTTTAGGTTTAGATTTTAAATTTTTATTTTAAGTTTATTTTTAGGTTTTATTTTTTAGATTATGTTTAGGTTTATTCTTAGTTTATCTTATTTTATTTAGTTTATTTTAGGTTTAGGTTTTATTTATTTTAGTTTAGTTTATTTTATTTTTATTTTAGGTTTTAATTTTATTTTTAGTTTAGGGTTTAGGTTTTTTATTTTATATTTATTTTAGGTTTTATTTAGTTTTATTTTATTTTATTTTAGGTTTATTTTATTTTTTATTTTAGGTTTAGTTTTATTTTATTTAATTTTTTTTATTTTATTGTTTAGGTTTTATTTATTTCATTTAGTTTATTTTTATTTTTTATTTTATTTTCTTTTTTAGGTTTAGGTTTAGGTTTGGTTTTAGTTTATGTTTTATTTTATTTTGGTTTATGTTTTTTATTTATTTTATTTTTTAGGTTTTATTTAATTTAGGTTTAGGTTTTAGCTTTTAGGGTTTATGGTTTAGGTTAGTTTATGGTATAAGGTTTAGCATTTAGGGATTAGGATTTAGGGATTAGGGTTTATTTAGGGTTGAGGTTTTAGGGTTTTAGGGTTTAGGGTTTAGGTTTTAGGGTTTAGGGTTTTGGGTTTAGGGTTTAGTTTAGCTTTAGGTTTAGGGTTTATGTTTTAGGTTTAGGTTTAGGTTTTAGTTTAGGGTTTAGGGTTTATGTTTTAGGTTTAGGATTTAGGTTTAGTTTAGGGTTTAGGTTTAGGGTTTTGGTTTTTTAATGAGAACAAATTCAAATTCCACATTTCTTCTTCTTGATTTCATCAACCAAGTAACACCCCAAGTTTTCTAAGATACATGTAATGACATATATCAAAAATGAGCACACATAGAGTAAATAAAAAACTTTAGATAACTAGATTTTTCTCTTGTAAAGACAATTCCAGGTGATATAGTATGTTCTTCATTTCTTCAATTATCATAACCACCCTAGTAGTAGCGGATCCACCATCATATCCCCAATCTCTCTCTTGTAACCTTCATCACTCCTAGATCCATAACCACTACTCGCCAACCACCTCCATATCCAGGACCTCCGGATCCCTCGCCATAGATAATCACAGTCTATTCATATGTAGATTAAGCTGGTTGATGCTCGTATTCGCCATCAGGTTATTCTTAGGGTTTAGGTTTAGGTTTAGGTTTGTTAGGTTTTAGGGTTTAGGGTTAGTGTTTTTTTAGGGAAATTAGGGAAATTTTATTTCCACAAAGAAAAGTACAAAGTCCTTAAAGGTAAATCTCAAGCTAATGCTCAAAGACTATAAAATCAAGAGATAAAGCCCTAACAATTATAATAATGAAGTATAGAAAGCAAAAGAAAAAAAAAATAATCAATAGTAAAAAATATATGTGAGCAGTAGCAAACTTCATTTGGTCTTTTTAATACCAACAAGATCCACCTACAAGACTCTCCCAACCTGTAAAAGAAATCTGCAATCTACTTTTGAAAGGATGAATACAATTAAGCTAGTATAAAAAGTAAGAGCAAATAAAAGGAGTAAAGTAAAGAAAAGAATCAGGCTCAGTTACAATAATCTCAAGGAGAAACACTATATGTAAGCATCCAAAGTTCAGAAGAATGGTTACGATTACATATAGAGCTACCAGCCAAAAGAAGAAAGAGTGGAAACATCATGGCCATCATAACCAGCATACCTCATGTAGCCCATCATAGATTCCATCCAAAGGTGGAAAATCCTCAAACAATAAACATAACAAACAAGCCACTAGAACAACCAAGCCCAATAAGGTAGATAATCAACCATCAAGGATAAGCATATAGTAGAGCACCACCAAAGCCACCACCAAAAAGAATAACAAAATCAAAAGGAGCAGCATCATGATAGGGGTAACAACACAATCCAGAGACAAACAAGAGCAAAAAAAAGAAAAACACAAGTGTTCATATCATCCACAAACAAAGTAAGAAAAAAAGCCAGTAAAAATGCCCAACCTAACTGCAAAGGGCAAACAAGAAAAAGGGGGTCAGCTATAGCAAAGAGAGAAAAAATAAAGCAGGAGGAAATAAGAAATACAAGTCACAGAAAGAACACCAGCAAGTTCCTAGAACATTCACCAAAATGAGCAAGAAAAATCAGCCAAAATAACAACCCCTCAACCATTATACAACCAACCAAACCCCAATATCCTCTCAAAATACCATAAAGACCAGTAAAGACCAACAACAGTTATCAAGCCAAAATCACCCAAGATAGCCAAGGAAAGGGTAAAAGCATACAACAGCCTTCAAACACAACAAAGCAAAATAAAATCTGATCCAAGTAAGTAGAACAACCAGCCAAAGACAAAATGGTACAAAGCCATAAGACATACAAACCAACCAACGAATAACATAATAAAGGCATAACCAAACCCTAACAACTTGACCAAAATAATAATCAACCAATATACCCAAACCCAAAGTGTAGCTAGAGAGGAAGGCCAATCAGGAGGAGGTCAAACCATAACCAAAGAAACAAAACAAAAAATAGCAAATTGACCACAAAGTCAACATAATAGAGAAAATAAGACCAACAACAAAATGCCAAAATAAAGCCGGTAAACCACCAACACCCCCAGATCATCCTAGAGAAAATGAAAAAACAACAAAATAATGACCAAATAACTAGCACCAAAACCAAAAGCCACCACACCACCACCATGAATCCAACTTAGGTAAGTTAGCAGAAAGAGGCAAAACCCATATATAAAGAATACCTACAATAGCCATAACAATCAAAGGAGGATATAAAAGAATAGCCAAGGAAAATTATGGTAAACACCAGATAGACATAAGACCAATTTAAAAAAATGAAAACAATCCAGTACTTACAATTGCACAAAAGCAAAAATTAGGATCCAAAAGTAAGAGATCAAAAACATAAGCATTAGCTCAAAGAAAAGAGAAAAAAAGTAGATAACCACAACCTAAAGAGGGTTTTACAAGGGGTAACCAAAAGCAAAAGATCATCAAAAACAAAGCCAAGAATTTATGATCTGAGATAAGGAAATATAGTATTATCCAGATTAATAAAACCTCTTAATAGTTTTGATAAAGTTTGGCTGCCAAATAAAGTGAACTCAGTTAAGTTGGCACCAAAGTTAGCCAAGTAATCAGCACAAGCATTACCTTCGCAAAAGATGTGGAAAAATTTAAAACAAACTTGAGAAAGAAGATTTTTAGTATGATTAAGATGATAAAATAATTCAACATTCCCATTTCTATTGGAATTAAGCATGTCAAGAAGGAAGAGAGCATCAACTTCAATATAGATGTTGAGGAAACCAATATTCAAACAAATTTCAATAGCTTTATTAATAGACATAAGCTCAGCAAAAATAATTGAATAGGCTTTGAGAGGATAGGAAAAAGCACAAATGATAGTACCTTTAGATTCCCTAAGGATACCACCACAACCATATTTATTGGAAGCAACAGAACCATCAATATTCACTTTAATTAAATTATCTTTAGGTTTGATCCAATGGATAATCCTAGCGCTTTTATAAGAGTCAAACTCAGGCAAAATGATACCCAATTTTTTACACACAAATTTATAACCTCTAAAATGAATATTACTAATAATAGTCGCATTAAAAAGAGCATGAATTTTTTCTTTAGTTCTAACTAGGATCCTTTTATTGTTCATAGGAATACCATGATATTTAGCATCATTTTTATCCATCTAGATGAACGGATAAAATAGTAATTAAAAGTTTGATATGACCTTTCACTATATTTTTGAAATAGACTTCAAGAAGTTGATATAATGAAAGAGAATCCTGAAAATAGTTGGTATTGAATAATTTATCATACCAAAACCATAATTTTGAAGCAATAGCACCATTGACTAAAACATGATTTACATTTTCAATATGAAAGGAACAATAACACTTTGAAGGTAAGTAAATCCCATTAGTCTAGAGAAAAGAGTCCATAGGAATAAAGTTATTCAAAATCCTCCAAGCTAAAATTGAATAGGAAATATGAATGATATTGTTCCAAAGTTTAATAAAAACATTAGAGGGGTTATGTTTATCTCTAATGAAATTCCAAACCTCTTTAAGAACAAAATCACCATTATAAGAAAGCTTAAAAAGAAATATCCCATGATATTAAAAGAAATGGGGATATTTCTAAAGTTGTCAAAAAGAAATGGGGATATTTCTAAAGTCATCACCATTAGAAATAGGGATATAATTCTCAAGTTTTCTTTCATTCCAATTATTATTAAGCCAAAAAGAATTAACTTTGATAACAGAAGTAGAGTGGGTAGATAAAAGGGTGTCAATAAGCCATTGCCAATCTAATTGTCTTGCCAAAAGAAGAACTGAATACCTCATGATATTAATGATTTGGCAACCCATTTAATGGAGCAAAGCCTTTTCCAAACCAAAGAGTCACCAACTTTATAAACAGGGTAAGGTGTTTACCTTGGCATATATCATAAAATTAGCCCAAAGGCTATCATTCTTTCTAAAATTCCACCAGAAGTTATGAGAGAAGGCAGTGATAGCTTCACGAATAGGCTTGCAACCAAGAGCACCTTTTCCCAATGGACCCCAACATTTATGCCAAAATTTCTAATGCATTATTTTGCTAGAATTATTGGAGCCCCAAAAAAATTTGTTAAGCAAACGATCAATTCTAATAAGTATAGCATTAGTGGGGATAATAGTTTGAATCAAATAAAGAGGCATTGAGTTGAGAGTGATTTTAAGAATAGTGAGCCTACCACCAAAGGAAAGGACATGGAATTCCCAAACATAAATTTTATTTGAAATTTTTTAAATTAACTCATCAAAGAGATGGGAACATTTTGGACCTTTAAAGACCAGAGCACCCAAGTACTTAAGAGGTAATTATTGATGATTAAAATTATTGATATGCAATATTTGATTGATTTTATTATTGGAGATACTAGAGGAAGTGATGAAATAGCTTTTGTTATCATTGATAGAAAGGCCACTTTCTATAACAAATTTATTTAAAAAAGACATGAGATGCTTGATGTGATGAATAGAAGCATTGCAAAAGATATTGAAATCATCTTCAAGACCACCAAGAGTTTTGTAGTACATACTAGGATTATTTAAGAATAAATCATTGATGCTTCTAGATAAGTACTCAATATAATAAATAAAAGCGGAAGATAAAGGATCCCCTTGTCGTAAGCCATGGGAAGAGGGAATGAAACCCAAGGCTTCCCCATTAAGCAAAATAAAAACTAGGCATTATTAATACAATTTTTAATAAGAAAAATAAATTTATTAAAAAACCCAAATAAATTTAGAATATAGAAAAGGAAATCCCAAGAGATGTTATCAAAGGCTTTGGTAATATCTAATTTGAATAGAATGTTGCCACCTCTAGTCTTGGCATCAAGATCATGAATTAATTTTTGGGCAAGTAAAATATTGTTAGAAATGGATCTACCTCTAACAAAACTAGTTTGGCTGGGAGAAATAATTATATTAAGTAAAGGACTAAGTCTGTTGGTAAGAATTTTGGAAATAAGCTTATTGATGAAGGTGAAATGACTAATAGGTCTAAAATCATTCAAATACTCTAGATTATCTTTCTTAGGTATGAGAATAATAGAAGTACTAGAAAAAAATCTAGGAAAAGGATTACTATTAAAAAAAATCAATCACAGCCTCAATCAAATCATTTTTAATGATAAATTCACATTTTTGAAAAAATTGAGTAGTGAAACCCTTTGGACCAGCAACTAATTCTATGTTCATGCTATTTAGAACATTGAAAATTTCATCTTCATTAGGCATAATGGTAAGCAAATCATTATCATCATTAGTAATAATAGAAAGGAATCAAGTACGATTGAGAAATAGCTTCATAGGAGAAATTCTTATTAAGCATATTTCTAAAGTAATTAATAATCGATTCCTTAATATCATTATTCTCCATAATACAATCTCCAATGTCATTTTTAATTTTTTGAATATTATTTAAAGCTCTCTTTTCATTAAGCAAAGCATGGAAATACCTAGTATTCCTGTCACAATCTGCAATATGTTTACTAGCAGCTTTTCGGCACCAAAAAGTCTCTTCCATATTTTGGAAGTTAACAAGTTTATCTTTCACCTCAGTCAAGTCTGTAATCTTAGAAGGATTAGACATAACAGAGACATCAAGATCACAAACCAATTTTTTCATATATTTAATATTAGCAGAATGGTTTCTAAAATAATGCTTGTTCCACCAGCCCAACTTTAATTTAAGTATTTTAAATTTAAACCAAAGTCCATTCATCCCCATAATCAAATTATCAGGATGTAAAGGAGCTTTCCAATTATTAGCCACAACATTAAAAAAATTAATATGCTGAATCCACATGTTTTTGAAATCTAAAAGGAGAGGGTTTTTTTAGTCTATTAGAATTATCCTTAATAGAAACGTGAAGAGGAGCATGATCGGACAAGGTTCAGCTTAAATGGTCAACAAAAGTAATAGGCCATTGAGTAATCCAATGAGTATTAAAAAGAATCTGGTCCAACCTTTACCAAGGTCTAGAGTCTTGCCAAGTATAATTAGAGCCCTTAAAGCTAATATCAATCAAATTACAATAAAGGATCATATTGGAGAAATCTTCCATTGAATGAATGTTAGGAGAGAAACCACCACTTCATTAAGAGAATAAATGGTGTTGAAAACCACCAACAAAGGTTTGTTGATGACAAAGGTAGCAAAATTCCTCAAATTATCCCAAAGAAGATTTCTACAAGATCTATAACAAGATGCATAAACAAAAGAGCCCAAAACATAATAATTACCATAAGCGATTTGAGCATTGAAAACATGATGAAAGTCATCAAGAATAGAGACCTCAATGAAATTATTCCAAAAACACCAAATTTTATTACTAACATTAGAGAAAAATTATTGAAATTGATCATTTTAGCAACATGGTTAATTTTATTAGCATGAATAAGAGGCTTCAGAATAATAAGAAGGGAAATATTATGAATACGATCAAGATTTCTAATACGATTACAAATAGAGAGGAGTGAGAGGTGTTAGAGGCCGTAGTAGATCTAATATTTTTGAACAATTTGAGAGGAAAATCTTTAACATTTTTTTTCTTTTTAGCATGATAAATTCAAAAACCATTTTCTTTTCCCCTAGATTCATCATCTGAGTAAGTTTTAGTAACATTGGTCATAGATTTATGAGAAATCTCCAAGTGTTTGGAGGGGATTTCAACTTCATCCAAATCCATATTTAGTTGAAAAGTAGGATTAACATGAATATGAAGATTAGAAATGAGAGATGGTGATGATTTAGAACCATTTAAAGCACAAGTAGTAAAATCCATATATCATGTTTTGACATGCTTGACATCATTTAAATCCTCATTAAAAGCTTCATTTTTCATCAATATAGATGCAAGAATAGAATCAGAGAAAATAGAATCATGTTATAATAACTTAGAGAATTTATTATTCTCCACATTAGAAATATTTAAATTCAAAGAAGGAATAAGAGGTAAATCATCCTTTCTATTTGAATATCAATCGAATCCCTACCAACATTATAAGTCAAAATATGTTTAATATGATTAACCCCAATATCTAAAGAATCATCCTCAATAATAGCATTCATACCATCCTTAGTATCTAAGGCCTATTTCTGAACATAAGTAGGAATTGGCTGTGGGTAGAGAACATTTCTTTAGAAGGAATTTATTTTTTATGTGGGGATGAAGAATAAAACATTACGAATTATCATGACCATGTATTTTACATGGAAACAAAAATTGGAAGGTTCTCCAATTCAACCTTTTAATACCATTTTTTGAGCCAATCCAGTTAACTTAGGGTATTTTTTAGTTATGAATAATTCCGGATCGAGCCATAGATGAGATGCTTAATAGTGTTGAGTTTAGTGACTAAATAAAGCACCAATAACAAAAGGCACATGATGGGTAATAAAATGAATGTGCATATTAGGAAGAGATATCCATAAAAAGATAATAGGAGATTCCTCCTTAATGTCAAAAAGGGGTGACCACTTCAGCAAAAACATTTGACAATTAAAGATGAAATAAGAATGATGAAAAAAATAAGTGAATAATCCAAATCATTAGAAAGTTGAATCAGGATATGTCGAGGGTCAATAAGACCAATCGAGAAGGTACCCATAAGCTTGAGATTATGGAAAAAGAGTGAATCTTATTCAAATTCGGATGACATAAAGCAAATTTACCAACAAAAGAAAATTCAAAGGGTTTTACCAACTTTTCAACATCCACATCAGAGCACATTATGATTGACAAACCTTTAAAAGATGTCAAAATGAGATTAACTAATCAACATAGGCAGAAATTTTACTAGAGAGGTTCCTTAAAAGATTTAGTAGAAGATGCAGCATTAGGGCTATGAATCCCTAAAATGTCACTTGCCCTAGCCGAAACATCCAAATTTTGAGGTGGAACCTAAGGAATAGAAATCACCACAACCATGGTCAATGTCAAAACATCACACAAATGGACAGATGTCATTCAAGCCTTTAAAATCGATCAAAATCTAAGCTAAAGCCACAGAAATCCCCAATCTAGGAAGTGCCACCAAGAGGGATTCAAAATTGCCGAGAGAAAAGCTTGGGGGAAGGGGTGATTATTGGGTTTAGGTTTAGGTTTATTGGGTTTAGGTTTAGTTTAGTTTATTTTAGGTTTATTTGGGTTTAGGGTTTAGGATGGTTTATGTTTTAATGTTTATTTATTTGGGTTTAGGTTTTATGTTTATTTAGGTTTTTTAGTTTATTTATTTTAGTTTAGGGTTTATTTTAGTTTAGGTTTAGTTTATTTATTTAGTTTATTAGGTTTAGGTTTAGGGTTTAGGTTTATTTTAGTTTATTTTTAGGGTTTAGGTTTCTTTAGTTTAGGTTTTATGGAGGTTTATTTTATTAGGTTTATTTTTGGTTTAGGTTTAGGTTTAGTTTTTGGTTTAATTTATTTTGTTTATGGGTTTATTATTTAGGTTTATTTATTTTTTAGTTTATTGGATTTTCTTATTTTTTTATTTGTTTTTATTTTAGGTTTAGTTTATTTTAGGATTAGTTTTATTTATGGTTTGTTTTAGTTTTTTTTAGGGTTTAGGTTTTGGTTTTAGTTTTATAGTTTAGTTTAGTTTATTTTGGGTTTATGTTTATTTAATTATTTTAGATTTAGGTTTTAGTTTAGGATTTGTTTAGGTTTAGGTTATTTTTTTATTTAGTTTAGTTTTATTTAGGTTTATTTTTGTTTTAGGTTTATTTTATTTAGGTTTAGGGTTTAGTTTAGGTTTAGGTTTAGTTATTTAGGTTGGTTTAGTTTAGTTTATTTTATTTAGGTTTTAGTTTATTTAGGTTTGGGTTTGGGTTAGGTTTTTTAGGTTTTAGGTTTAGTTTAGTTTATTAGTTAGGTTTTTTATTTTTTATAATTTTTTTAAATTAGTAAAATGGTTTAGGTTTTAGCTAATTTTATATTTATTTTAGTTAATTTTATTTTTATTTTATTATGTTTATTTTTATTTTTATTTAGTTTAGTTTATTTATTTTAATTTATGTTTTTTATTTTAGTTTATTTTTTAGGTTTAGGTTTAGGTTTATGTTTATTTTTTTTAGGTTAGTTTTATTTTTATTTTAGTTTTTAGGTATAGGTTTTTATTAAGGTTTAGGTTTAGGTTTTATGTTTTTATTTTAGGTGTATTTTTAGGTTTAATTTTTTAGTTTAGGTTTAGGTTTATGTTTGGTTTATTTTATTTTAATTAGTTTAGGTTTAGTTTTATGTTTAGTTTATTTAGTTTAGCTTTAGGTTTTATTTATTTTAGTTTAGGTTTAGGTTTATTGTTTTATTTTAGGTTTAGGCTTTTTTTAAGTTTAGGATTTAAGTTTTATTTTTTATTTATCTTTAGATTTTATTTGAGGTTTAATTTTAGGTTTAGGTTTTTATTTAGTTTTTATTTTATTTTATTTCAAGTTTATGAAATTTTTTTTTTGTTTAGCTTTTATTGTATTTAGGTTTTTAATTTTTTTAGTTTAGTTTCAATTTTTATTTTAGTTTTTTTTAAGTTTAGGTTTAGGTTTATGTTTATGTTAGGTTTCAGTTTATTTTTTTAATTTAATTTAATTTTTTATTTTATTTTGGATTAGGTTTTTTTATTTATTTTATTTTTATGTTTTATTTAGTTTAGGTTTATTTTTTTTTAGCTTTTTAGGGTTTAGGGTTTTGGGTTTAGAGTTCATTTTTCTTTAACTTTTTAGGTTTAGGTTGTTTTTTTTAAAACTTTATTTTTAGGTTTAGGTTTAAGTTTTTATTTTATTTTTTTAGGTTTTCATTTTAGGTTTTTATTTTAGGTTTATTTTTAGGTTTTCTTGTTTAGACTAGGTTTAATTTTTTTTAGTATATTTAGTTTAGGTTTAGGTGTAGGTTTAGGTTTTATTTATTTTAGTTTAGGTTTTTTTTAGTTTAGGGTTTAAGGTTTTTTTTTATTTATTTTTAGGTTTTATTTTTAGGTTTCTTGTTTAGGTTTAGGTTTTTATTTAATTTTTATTTAGTTTTATTTTTATTTTTATTTTAATTTTATTTTATTTAGGTTTTTTATTTTTTAGTTTAGTTTAGGTTTTTCTTTATTTTATTTTAGTTTAGTTTTTATAATTTTTTTGGTTTAGGTTTAGGTTTATGTTTTAAGTTTATTTTTTATTTTATTTAAAATTTTAATTTTGGTTTTGGTTTTTTTATTTGTTTTATTTTTAGGTTTTAATTAGTTTAGGTTTAGCTTTTTAGCTTTTTAGGGTTTAGTGTTTGGTGTTCAAGATTAGGGGGTTTAGGGTTTAGGGTTTAGGGTTTTTAGGATTTAGGGTTTATGGTTTAGGTTTTTTGGTTTAGGTTAGTTATAAGGTTTAGGTTTTTGTTTTTTCTTTTAACAAAGTTTAAGATCTTATTTTATTTTTTATTTAGTTTATTTTTTATTTATTTTAGTTTATTTTAAGTTTAATTTTTGTTCATATTTATTTTATTTTTATTTAGTTTAGTTTATTTATTTTTATTTATTTGGTTTAGGTTTCTTATTTTAGTTTATTTTTAGGTTTAGGTTTAGGTTTAGTTTATTTTTTTAGTTGGGTTTTATTTTAATTTTATTTTTTTAGGTTTAGGTTTTATTTTATTTAGTTTAGTTTAGGTTTTATTTTATTTTTTTAGGTTTAAGTTTTAGGTTTTTATTTTAGGTTTATTTTTAGGTTTTATTTTTTGTTTAGGTTTAGATATATTCTTACTTTATTTTATTTTATTTAGTTTAGGGTTTAGGTTTTATTTATTTTAGTTTTGTTTATTTTAGTTTATGTTTAGGTTTATTTTATTTTATTTATTTTATTTATACTTTAGGTTTAGGTTTTTTTTTTAATTTAGGGTTTAGGTCTTATTTTTTATTTATTTTTAGGTTTTATTTTCAAGTTTTTTTTAAGTTTATGTTTTTATTTATTTTTTATTTTATATTATTTTACATTTATTTTAGGTTATTATTATTATTATTTTACTTTTTATTTTGATTTTATTTACGTTTTTTACTCTTAAGTTTATTTTATTTTTTAGTTTATTTAGGTTTTTATTTATTTTATTTTAGTTTTTTTATTAGTTTTTTTTTATTTTTTAGGTTGATGTTTAGTTTTTTAGAATTTTAGGGTTTAGGGTTTAGCATTGAGTTAAGGTTTAGGGTTTAGTTAATATAGGTTCAGGGTTTAGGGTTTAGGTTTAGTTTAGGTTTTATTTTTTTAGGGTTTAGCTTTTAGGTTTTTAGGGTTTAGGGTTTTGGGTTAAGGGTTTAGGGTTTAGTGTTTTAGGGTTTGGGGTTTAGGGTTTAGGGTTTAGGATTAGTTTGAGGGTTTATGGTTTAGGGTTAGTGTTTTTTATATATTTTAAAAATTTTAAAGTAAGTAAAGTGGTAGGTTTAGGTCTATTTAGTTAATTAATTAATTATTTTTGTTTATTTTAATTTTTTTTTTATTTAGGTTTATTTTTTTATTTAGTTTAATTTATTTATTTTAGTTTAAGTTTTTTATTTTAGTTTATTTTTTAAGTTTAGGTTAAGGTTTAGGTTTTTTTTAGGTTAGTTTTATTTTTATTTTATTTTTTAGGTTTAAGTTTTATTTTTTATTTTTAAGTTTAGGTTTAGGTTTTTATTATGTTTTTTTAGGTTTAGGCTTTAGGTTTAATTTTAGGTGTATTTTTAGGTTTTATTTTTTTAGTTTAGGTTTAGGTTTATATTTGGTTTATTTTATTTTAATTTGTTTAGGTTTAGGGTTAGGTTTAGTTCATTTTAGGTTTAGCTTTAGGTTTTATTTATTTTAGTTTAGTTTATTTTAGTTTTGGCTTAGGTTATTTTATTTTTATTTTAAGTTTAGGTTTTCTTAAGTTTAGGATTTATGTTTTATTTTTTATTTATTTTTAGGTTTATTTTTTAGGTTTAGGTTTTTATTTAGTTTTTGTTTTATTTTATTTTTGGTTTATTTTATTTTTATTTTGGTTTAGTTTTTATTTTATTCTCATTTTAATTTTTTTTAGTTTAGTTTTATTTTATTTATTTATTTAGTTTAGTTTTATTTTATTTTGTTT
The DNA here is from genome assembly GCA_021442155.1 of Cymbidium sinense. Lineage (NCBI taxonomy): Eukaryota > Viridiplantae > Streptophyta > Magnoliopsida > Asparagales > Orchidaceae > Cymbidium > Cymbidium sinense. The sequence continues at coordinate 81,345,886 of CM038214.1, read as the reverse complement.
TCTTTTTAGGTTTAGGTTTAGGTTTCAATTTATGTTTTTATTTTAATTTATTTTTATTATATTTTTGTTTAGGTTTTTTATTTATTTTATTTTTATGTTTTATTTAGTTTAGGATTAGGATTTTAGCTTTTTAGTTTTTAGGTTTTGGGGTTTAGGGTTTGGGGTTTAGGGTTTAGGGTTTAGGGTTTACGGTTTAGGTTTTAGGGTTTAAGGTTTAGGGTTTGTGGTTTAGGGTTTTAGGGTTTAGGGCTTTAAGGTTTAGGGTTTTAGGGTTTAGGGTTTTAGGCTTTAGGGTTTAGGGTTTAGGGTTTTTATGGTTTAGGGTTTATGCTTTAGTGTTTTGGGGTTTAGGGTTTAGGGAATAGGGTTAGGTTTTTTTTATTTTTTATACTTTTTTTTATAAATAAAACGTATTTAGTTTATTTAGCTTATTTTTAATTTATTGAGGTTTATTTTATTTATTTTAATTTAATTTAAGTATATATATTTTTATTTAATTTAGTTTATTTATTTTAGGTTTATTTATTTTAGTTTAGGTTTTTTATTTTAACTTATTTTTTAGGTTTAGGTTTATTTTTTAGTTTAGTTTTATTTTTCTTTTATTTTTTTAGGTTTAGGATTTACTTTTAAATTATTATTTTTAGGTTTAGGTTTAGGTTTTATTTTATTTTTTTAGGTTTCATTTAGGTTTGATTTTAGGTTTATTTTTAAATTTTTTATTTAGACTAGGTTTAGGTTTTTTTTTAATTTATTTTATTTAGTTTAGGTTTAGTTTAGGTTAGGTTTATGTTTTATTTATTTTAGTTTAGTTTATTTTAGTTTTGGGTTTTTTTAGTTTTGGGTTTAGGTTTATGTTTTTATTAATTTTTAGGTTTTATTTTTTAGGTTTATTGTTTAGGTTTAAGGTTTTTATTTAGTTTTTATTATATTTTATTTTTATTTTAGGTTTAGTTTTCATTTTATTTAGGTTTTTTATATTTTAGTTTAGTTTTGGTTTTTCTTTATTTTATTTTAGTTTAGTTTTTATTTTTTTCTTTTTAGTTTTAAGTTTAATTTTAAGTTTATGTTTTTATTTTATTTAAATTTTTTATTTTGGTTTAGATTTTTTATTTATTTCATTTTTAGGTTTTAATTAGTTTGAGTTTAGGTTTTTAGCTTTTTATGCTTTAGGGTTTAGGGTTTGGGATTTAGGGTTTAGGGTTTTTAGGGTTTAGGGTTTAAGGTTTAGGGTTCAAGTTTTAGTTTAGAGTTTAGGGTTTAGTGTTTAGGCTTTAGGGTTTTGGGTTTTTAAGCTTTAGGGTTTAGGATTAGCTTAGAGTTTAGGGTTTAAGGTTTATGGTTTAATCTTTAAGGTTTAGGGTTTAGGGTTAGTTTAGGGTTTAGGGTTTAGGGTTTTAAGATTTAGGGTTTCGGGTTTAGGGTTTAAGGTTACAGGTTTACGGTTTAGAGTTTAGGGTTTAAGGTTAGTTTTAGGGTGTAGGGTTTATGGTTAGGGTTTATTTATTTATTTTATTTATTTATTCTATTTTTTATTTAAGTAAACTAGTAGGTTTATGATTATTTAGTTTTATTTATTTATTTTAGTTTACTTTATTTTTAAATTTAATTTATTTTTTTATTTAGTTTAGTTTATTTATTTTATGTTTATTCATTTCAGTTTATGTTTTTTAATTTAGTTTATTTCTTAGGTTTAAGTTTAGGTTTTAATTTAGGTTTTATTTTTTTTTTAGGTTTAGGTTTAGGTTTTTATTTTATTTTTTAGGTTTAGGTTTTAGATTTTTTTAGGTTATTATTTTGTTTAGGTTTAGCTTTATTTTTGTTTATTTTATTTTATTTAGTTGGGTTTAGGTTTAGGTTTAGTTTATTTTAGGTTTAAGTTTAGGTTTTATTTATCTTAGTTCAATTTATTTTAGTGTAGGTTTAGGTTTACTTTATTTTTATTTTAGGTTTAGGTTTTTTTGGAAGTTTAGGGTTTAAGGTTTTTTTTTTTAGGTTTTATGTTGGGGTTTATTGTTTAGGTTTAAGTTTTAATTTATTTTATTTTAGGTTTATTTTATTATTACTTTAATTTTAATTTTTATTTTATTTAGGTTTTTTTAAGTTTAGTTTACATTTTTATTTGTTTTGTTTTATCTTATTTTAGGTTTAATATTTTATTTTATGTTCTTTTTAGGTTTAGGCTTAAGTTTTAGTTTATGTTTTTTTTATTTTTTTATTTTGGTTTATGTTTTTTTATTTAATTTTATTTTTAGGTTTTATTTAGTTTAGGTTTAAGTTTTTAGCTTTTTAAGGTTTTTTTTGGGATTTGGTTTTAGGGTTTAGGATTTAAGGTTTAGGTTTTAAGGTTTAGTGTTTAGGGTTTATGGTTTTAGGGTATAGGGTTTAAGGTTTACGGTTTTTAGGGTTTAGGATTTAGGTTTTTGGTTTAGGGTTCAGGTTTTAGTTTAGGGTTTAGGGTTTTTGATTTTTTTTAATAGAGAATAAATTCAGATTCAACATTTCTTTTTTTTCGATTTCATCAACCAAGTAACACACTAAGATTTTTAAGACAAGAAACGACATAGATCAAAAATGAGCACGCATATAGCAAATCAAAATCCCTGGATAATTAGAAGAATCTCTACTATAAAGACATAGTTACGTAAGCAATGGATCGGATCAGTAGTTCTTTAGTTTCTCCAGTTCTCCGAACCACCCCGGATCCACCATCATATCCCCGATCTCTCCCTCAACATGATTGTGACCTCCCCTCACCACCTCTATAAACACCACTACTCCAACCACCTCCATATCCGACTTGATCCCCACAAGTATGATAACGCCACTACCTTTACCTGATCTAGGCAGCACGGTTGAAGGTGATTCTGCCATGTTGTCCATTCTTAGGGTTTAGGTTTATTAGGTTTTAGGGTTTAGGTTTTTTTTAATTTATTTAGTTACTTTAGTTTTAGGTTTAGGGTTTATGGTTTAGGGTTTAGGGTTTAAGGTTAGGGTTTAGAGTTTACGATTTAAGGTTTAGGGTTTAAGGTTTATGCTTTTAGGATTTTGGGTTTAGGGTTAGGATTTAGGGTTTATGGTTTAGGGTTTAGGGTTTAGGGTTTAGGATTTAGGGTTTATAGTTTTTTTTAAAAAATTAATTAAAATAATAGGTTTAAGTTTATTTAGTTTATTTATTTTATTTAAATTTTAATTTTAATTTATTTTATTTTAAATTTTTATTTTGATTTATTTTTTATTTTTATTTAGTTTAGTTTAAGTTTTTTATTTTAGTTCATTTTTTAGGTTTAGGTTTAAGTTTATGTTATTTTTTAGTTGAGTTTTATTTTTATTTTATTTTTCAGGTTTAGGTTTTATTTTTTTATTTTTTTGGTTTAGGTTTTATTTTTTATTTTTATCCTAAGAGCCTAATTCTATCCAAGCCACACATTAAAGCATCAATCATTTAAGAAACTATGAAAAGCATGTCTGTCTAATGTAAACATAACAACAAACAATTATATAAACTATCATAAAAGAATAAAAGGTGTCTGATGCGTCTGTAGTGGCCAGCTCTGTTACACAACATGGAATATAAAAGAATAGTTATAATTCTATTAAATTCTATGGGGGTCTTCCTTATTCATATCTCCATTTCTGATTTGGTTCCTTCTTTGATTTGGATGGTGCTCTCTTCAAAGGCATCACAGGGCACCCCAAGAAAACGCTTTCTAGCCACTGCTCATCCTAATCTCCCATAGCACTAATCATAATTCCTATTGTAAAAATTACATTTATGTGAGAAAAGTAAATCTAACTATACCTGCAAAATAGAGGTTAGCTAAATATACATATAATCCCAAGCGGTATTTATAATTTATACTTAGCACCCTACACATGGGTAAGCCCTATCCTAACTTGGATTATGCTTAAGGATTTAAGCAACAGAGAAGAGCATTCACATTTATTTTAAGCATCCCTTAAACATAATCCCTACAAAAAAAACTTGATTAGGCTAATATTGGCCTATCATCTAGTTTACGAAGCATACACCCTAACATCTAATCTAAAATAATACATCATAAAACAAAACATACATCACATCATACACCGTCCCAATTTAGAACTAGAATTGGTGACTTAATTCTACTGTGTGTACTAAGGATTATGTGGTAAGTTTTGTTAGGCATTAGTGTTGTATTTTCTAAGTGTAGAATGATTCAATTTAACATGAAAGGTTAATTTCACTTGAGTAGTTTAATTGATTTGGAAATTTTGATTTGTGTTTTCTTATGTTTCATTTGATTACACTTAGCAATTAAGTGTTATAAAGAGAGGAAAAAAGGGTTGCCCTCTTTCATCCCTACCTTAAGTCACTTTCTAAAGTATATTAATTTGATTTAGTTCTCTTTAGTGAATAGCTTATTAAATGTCCATATTCAAAATGAAAGGCATCTTAAGATTAATTTAACTAAATTACTACCACATGATATATATTAAATCATTCTTTTCCATCACATGTAATATGCATATGATTTAATCCTAAGTGTATCTATACATGCAACATTTTTTAGCACACTTCAATGATGAATGTATGTGTATGTTTAGAATTTATATTTTATTTGATTGAATTATTTAAACATATTAATTTAAAACTTTATCCAAATTCTTATACAAAAAGGACATAAAAATGAAATTAAATAGGCCATTGTTAAACCAGGGAAGTGAGGTAATGAAATGAACTCCTAGGAGCTAGCTAAAGCCTCGTATTCTTAGGATGTTCTGACTAAATACCCATTTGCATTCAAACATATGTAAATTTGTATGCATGAACATAGGAAGTAAGCTCCAAATCATATGGATAATTAATTCAACCACTTAGTCAATTATGAATGCATGCAATTTTAATGTAAAATGGAATTTTCATTCACTAATCACATATACATATACATGTACAAATATATAGGAAAGTATGTGTCGTTGTTAAACCAAGGAAGTGTGGTAATCAAATGACCTCCTTGGGGCTAATTAAAGCCTTGTATTCCCGGGATGTCCAAACTATATACTTGCTTTTTTTGAACACTCATGGATGTATACATAAAAGAGGGAAAGAAAACCATGCAAAGATTGTATATTTTTTTGATTGAATCATTTATATATATGAATTAAAACTCTATCCAAATTCTAATGTTGAAATACATAAGAATGAAATTAAATGGGTGTGTGCCATTGTTAAACTAGCGATGTGAGGTAATCAAATAACCTCCTTGGGGATAGCTAAAGCCTCATGTTCCTAGGATGTCCAGACTATATACCATTGTCATTCAATCTAACATAAATAAATACATGAATTGAGGAAAGAGAACTCAACATTCATACACTTATGCTATAAGCACATGCATTTCTTATGTATTTATAACTAGCATCATAACACATATTATTATTAATTTATAAGCTTTTGAAAAATACATTTGGATTTAATAGTGATAATAGCCACACATGGATTAAATTATATCAACACATGCAAGCTTACATAAAGGAAATCCATTTTATTTTACTTGATTTTGAAAAGATGGATGCATGAATTCAAATGACATACCAAATTTAACATGATTGGAAAGAGGAAAATTAAATATAAGCATGTGATTCATTCAACCAAAGTAGTTCTTAAGGATAATCAAATAAAACATGATTATTTAAGTAAACCAAAGCTTCTTTATTAATTAAGTTTTGGATTTGTTTTGATTTAAAGAGGAGAATAGAAATCATCACTTGCTATTTTAAACCCATTCCCACATTAGTGATTTGATTTAATTTAAGAAAATATAATTAAGTTGATTTTATGGGTTAATTAAGTTGAACCCTTAATTAGATGAATTAGTTACCCTTACTTATGCCACCTTAAAGTAATTAACTAAATAATTATGAGCCAACATGATATGCTTGGAAAATAAACTTGCAATGATCCTAGAAAATAAAGGAATGCAATTGGCTCATGATTAATAGTTAATTAGATTAGGGACTTAACTAATTACTCTTATGGATTTCACATATTGGGACCATAATTTAATTAAACTCCTTTAGGTTATTAAACACCTAAAGATCTACCATGATTTAATTAATTAGTGGGATGTGATTATGAGTTCAATTTGATTAAGTGATTTAATTAGTTTAAATCTTTCATTTTAAAAAAGGGATAAATGAACTTGGTGAATGGGGTCTCACCTTATTCCTTAGTTCACTATTGAACAATGACTAATAAACTTAATTAACCAATTTATTACTATTCATGGGATTAATTAATCATTAATTAACTTAAAAGAGTAGTTAAGGTTTAATTAGACAATTTTACTAATTAAGTGAGCAATAAGTCCCAAGAAAAATATGGGAGGCAGAGGTCATCCCATTAAATTAACCCACAAATTTTGGGATTAATTATCACATAATTAATGAGTAATTAAGCTAATTAATTTTGAAATAGAAATTTCCATTAAATATGATTAACTGAGCCTAATTAAAGCCTAATCCTATTGGCGCCATGTGGTACCCTAAACCCTACTTAAAACTTATCTGACTCAGTGCCTACATGGTGGTGACATACATGCTTTCTTTTCTATCATTTGATCTAAAATTGGATGGCTAGGATTAATCCCATAGCTTAATAGGATTAAATCAGATCGATCTAGTGGATCCAATTATGGAATGGGTGGTGCGTGATCTGATGTCATGTGAGTGATGGAGAATGGAGTCCATCTATCTTTGCTCAATTGATCCAAGCTTACCCAAGCTCAGAACAACTCCAAAGCTAACCAATGGTCAAGATCACACGAGATGCAAGTTTTCTTCAAAAAGCTTCAACCAATTTTTGCCTAAGGCTCAATTTTGAAAGCATACCTCACTAGAGCTCAAGACCGGTGACTCGAACGATTGAGAAAGCTTCATCTAGTGGAGACGAAGCCCTGTTGAGTAGTAATTGGATCAATTCTTTGACATTTGCTCGGAAGGCCATGAATCGATGATTTAGAGCTTAGCTTTGATCAAAGTTCCACCTCCGGTGCTCAGGAAGCTTCGAAGATTATACGTTCTTGCTCAACGAGGCCTAGGGAAGGTGCGTGCAAAGTTAATTTGAGTTTGATGGAGAAATGGGGAAGTTAGGTTAGAAATGGGAGTGTTCTATTTCGGGATGGACGGGACTGGCATTTTTTGATCAAAGAATGAGCTTGGGAGCTTAGGGAATGGCTCTAGTGGCTCGTCATGGGTAGCTAGGGGTCTAAGGAATGATTTTAATATTTATTTGAGTGGAAATGAGAGGGTGTATACCCACCTTCATCTTGATTGAATGGTGGGATCAAGTTTAAGTGGCCATCCATCTCGGGGGCGTGGAGGTAAAGAGGAGGTGAGTTGACTCGGTTTGGTTGGTTGAAAGTGTGGAGGTGGCTACCAAGAAAGAATTATGGGTGTCCTATGGGTTTCAAATGCTTCAATGGGGAGGGTGAGGCGAGTTTACCTCCCATGGCTCATGTGACCAACCATGGGTTAGGTTGGCGTCTTAGGTGCTTAGGTGGACCATTGGGAGACTACCAAGTGGCCACGAAATGGAAATGACCACTTACATGAATGATTTTTCTCATGTGATGCATTTAAGCCAAGGGTAGAATGATCATTTAGTATTGGATTTAATTTGGGCAGATTTGAAATGAGCCAAAAGTTGGTTAGCCCAAATTTCAAGTCAATTAGAGTTAATTTGGTTAGGTTTGGCTCAATTTGACTCATTTAGGTGGGTTAGGTTGGGTCAAGTTGACGAATTGGTCAAATTGGGTCAAACCAAGGGTTGGGTCAAGTTCATATGATCATTTGGGATGTTTTGATTTAATTGTTTTGGTTTAGTTTGGCTTAAATTTGATTTTGGCTCATTTGAATTCATTTGTATCAAATGGGTTAAGTTGACCAATTTGACCAAATTGGCCAAATTGGCTTGGGTTGGGTGTTGGTTTGGGTTTAGTTGACAAATTGAAGATAATTGTAGGCTTTGGTTTTAATTAATTTGGATTTGGTTTTGATTTAAGCCAACTTGAACCTTTGGGTCACTTTGGGCTAAGTAAGTTAATTGGGTTCAATTGGGTCCAATTGATTCCAATCATGGCTTTAGTCAAGTTCAACAATTAATTTGGAATGAACTTAAGCCATTGGTTGTAATTAGTTTGGTTTATATTTTGATTTAACCCAATTTGGTCTTTTAGGTCAATTTGGGTCAACTTGGGTGAAGAGGGACAATTGGGTTTGGTTTGACTCAATTGAAGGTCAAGTCATATTCAAATATTGATTTTGATTTGGTATGAATCATTGGTTTCAAGGGATTTGTCTTAAGTTGCAATTTGGCTACTTTGGATTCATATAGATTAAGGGGTTGACTTGGTCAAATGACTAAGTTGACTTGGTTTGACCTAATTTGTGACAATTGATCAACCTAGGGTGATCTATAATCATGATGGGAGGTTTTGATGGGCTTAGTTCAATCCAATTTGGGTATAATTGTAACTTGGCTCAAATAGGTCAAATTGGCCACTTTGGGTCAAGTGGACCAATTGGGTTTAGTTCTCTTGATTTTGGGTTGAGTTTGATTTAATTAAGTTTATATATGGATTTGGGATTGGTATGTAAATTCAATTGCAATTGGCTTGGGTTCAAATGGGTTTTGGTTCATTCGAACATTTCAAGTCAAAAGGGTTAAGTTAGGTTTGACTTGGGTTGATTTTGGTTTGGCTTGATGATTGTAGATTTCATTTATATTTGTGAATATGATTGAAAGTATGGTTGATTCATGATAAAATCAGTTGAATTTGGGTTTTGGAATGAACGAATTTGGCTAAGTCCATGGAGTTGGGTCATGTGGCTTAGGTTTGGATTTTGATTTAGTTTAATTTAGTTTTGATGATTTAAATGTATATTTCATTTAAATTTTGGAAGATGAATGAAAATATGATTGATTTGTGAGAAAATCAATTGAGTTTGACTTGATTTCAATTAAGATTTGGCTAAGTCCATAGGATAGGTCATATGGCTTATGAAGGGTTTTTATTTAATTTGATTTAGTTTTGATCATTTGAATGTAGATTTGATTTATATTTAGGAAGATGATTGAAGATATAAATATATTATGAAAATAAATTGATTTTTGATAGATTTGGATTAAGATTTGGCTAATGGGATATGTCATATGGCTTAGGAAGGGTTTCAAGTTTGAATTTAATCATGGGTTTTAATCATTTGATTTTGGAATTTAGGTTTGGATTTGGATTTGAATTTGATGTTTGAATTGAACTTGAGGTTTGGTTTGAGAAGGTGAACATGGATTGGATTTGGGTTGTAGGGTAAGTGGATTATCCTAATCCATAAGGCATAACCTAATCATATGGTTAACCCTTCTAAGTCTTTAGGCTTATGTTAAGTGTTTACCTAATTGTTAGAAGTGTCTTATGACTATGAAAGTATTAGCGTCTAGAAGACTCCTATGCCTAAGATGGGAAGATTGAATTCACACTCGAAAAGTGAGGTCAATAGGTCTTAGGCTCCATAGTGTTGCCCTTGGAGATAAATTATTGGAAGACCGAAGATAAGTTTCACATTATAGACTCAAATACATCTTTCAACGCTTTGCTTGGGAGACCATGGATACATGACAACAACATAATTCCATCCCTTCTACATTAGTGTGTGAAGTTCGTGAGAGGTGGGATTGTCTACTATGTCAAAGGAGATCTCAAGCAATTTATAGTTCATGAGGTCGGCATATATGAAGATGTGGCTTACTACCTCCCTCAAAATAAACAAGTCTACTCTCATAAACTTGTCCAAAGTTTAAAAATAAAAGAAAAAAAAAGAAAAGAAAAAAGAAAGAGAAAAGAAAAGAAAGAAAGAGAAAATGAAAAAATAAAATAAAGGAGAGGAAATAAACTTGGAGGAGGAAGTGGAGACATTAGAATCCACCCAGTTCATTACTCCATTCGAACATATTGGTAGGATGACCTAACCTCGACTAGGCAGAGGAAGAGGCCAATTCAGAGGTAGTACTAGGGGCAGAAAACCTCTTTATTGGCCACCCAATAAAAGATATGTCCCAGCTACCATGAGTACACCTACTATCCATATAGACTTAGAATCTAGTTCATAGAATGAGTCTTATATGGTTAGCACACTAGCCAGCTCTTGTCAATAGTAGATTCCCTTGGAGGAGACACTTAAGGGAAGAATGAAGATCGGCTCAAAGCAGTAAAGCGTGTATCCAAGTCTATATGTGAAATAGTTAGGCATCGGTTGGAACCTTAGCTCTAACCCCACACTTTCTCTCAAAAAGTTGAGGGTTTGGTAGTTAAAGAATCCTAAGTCATCTACAAGTGTGAAGACTCAGAGGTTCTTTCTAGGAGCATCATCCTCAAGTCAAGAAGTTGATGTAGAACTTGAGGATGATTCATATAAAAAATTTAATAATTACCTTTTAATTGGTACATGCCTTGTGTTCATAATTTAGCAAAGAAAGGGTTAATCCCACATACTTGGTCAAAGCACATATCAGACTACTTCAAAATAATATGGAAGAACAAATGCAAAAGCTCTCAATCAAGATCGGGACTAGGATTGATATGTGGGTCCGATGATGATGATTACTTAGTCATCACCAATCATTTGGAATGATAGGTTCTTTTCAAATCACATTAACTCATATGAGAGCGTGCTTAGAAACTTCGATGATCCGATGATTTTGAAATTAAAGATGCACCGCCAGAGTTTAAAGAAGAGATCAAGTCAACCATCGATGAGCTCAAAGAAGTCAACTTAAAAATAGAAGAAGATCCATGCCCGACATACATCAGTTCTTTGTTGGATGAAATTGAAACCAATGACTTAGTTAGGCTATTGACTAAGTTTAAAGACTGTTTTGCATGGAGTTATGAAGAGATGTTTGGATTTTCTTCTCACATAGCAGTCCATAAACTAATAGTAGAACCTACTGCTAACCCTATCAAGCAAGCTCCTAGATGCTTGCAATTAGACATAGAATAACAGGCAATTTATGAAGTCAAGAAAATGATCGATGATGCTTCATCCAAGAAGAAACATATGGCACCTGGTTAGCTAGCATCATCCCAATTTAGAAAAAGAATGGCCAAATTCATATATGTGTCAATTTTAAAGGTTCAAATAAGGCAAGTCCAAAAGGCAAATTTCCACTACCAATCTCAGAACTGATAGTGGACATTTCCTCATCTCATACAGTGTCCTCTTTCATGGATGGCTCATATGGATATAACCAAATAAAGATGCCCCTAAAGATGAAAGAAACACTTTTTTTTAACCATCGATTATTGCTATAAGGTTATGCCTTTCGCCTTAAAATGTCGTGCTATATACCAACAGGCTATGATTCTAATCTTCGATGAACTCATTCATCATCAAGTTGAGTTCTATGTCAATCATCTCATGGTCAAAAGTATAGAAAAGGAAGGCCATCTCTTTGACTTGAGAGTAGTTTTTGAATAATTAAGATAATTTAACCTCAAAATGAACCAGAGATGGAGATTCCTTTGGTTTGTTGTCTAACACCAAGGAATCAAAATCGATCCCAAGAAGATTAAGTTGATATTTGAAATGCCACCCACTAAAAGTTTAACTCAACTTAGATCATTCCAAATGGTTGGCATATCTAAGATGCTTTATATCCAACTTCGGAAAATGTCGACATTCTCGACACTTGTCAAAAGGGACACCAAGTTCAAGTGGGATAACAAGTGTGAGCATGCCATACATCAAGCATTACATTATGCCCTAGTAGCTCCCTCTCAGCAAGCCACTCATGCACTACATCATGGTGCTTTGTTGGCCCAAGCTAATGATGAAGGGAAGGAAATTGCACTCTACTACCTCAGCAGTCATCTAATCCCTACTGCGGCTAATTATCCACTCATTAAGAAGCATTGTCTAGCTTTAATCTTTGCATCCCAAAAGCTATAGCAGTACATGCTTCCTCATAAGGTGAACTTAATCACTAGGATCAGTCCACTATAATATCTCATGAGATGGTTGGCACGATGATTCATGATCCTCTCACAATTTGACATTACCTTCGTACCCCTCGTGCGGTGAAAGGATAAGCGCTTGCAGATTTCTTAGCAGCAAACCCACTTCCTGCTAACTCTCTGCTTTGAAATGATCTCCCAGATGAACAAATAATGAACTTATGGGATACTAGCATTCACTACTGAGAGATGTACTTTGATGTTGCAGCTTCCTCTCAAAGAGGAGAATAACCATAATCTACTATTATAATAAAGGTAGGGGTAGGAAGAGTTCTCTTAACTTCAGACCATGATGTGATGAGATTCTCATATCATCTATCTAATCATTTAACTAACAATGAAGCTGAATATGAGGCTCTGATTGCTGATCTGGAGTTAGCAGTTACTCTAAGCATCTAGAACGTCAACTTCTTTAGGGATTCTTAGCTAGTTATCAACCAAATCGGTTGGACCTATAAGGTTATAAAACCCAAGCTCCATCGCTACCACAATTACACCAAGGAGTTGTTGGCCCAAATCCTAGAGGTTGCCATTTATAAGATTCCTCTAGGAAATAATGTCGTAGTGTATGCTTTAGCCAAGCTTGCCAAGGAGTTGGCATGTCTGGAGGATGAGTCCATATCAATAAATATCCAAAATAGATAAGTCTTATCCCTTATTTTTATTGAACTCATCAAAAAGTACTCTCTTAAAGGGGAGGTTGACATTGCCAAGAAGGATGAGGAGTTAGATTGGAGGCAACCATTCATGGATTACCTAAATAAAAAAAATTAGCTCAAGAGATGTCTCAAGCCTACCAGATGATGCAGAGAGCACTTTCCTACACTCTTGTGGATGGTGTCATCCAAATACTAAAGAAGACACTCGACAATAACAAGCAATAATGGCATGAACAGTTAGTTAAAGCCTTATGGGCCTACCACACCACATATAGAACTCCAACATGGTCTACTCCATTCTCTTTAGTGTATGGGTTTGAAGCCGTTCTACCATTAGAAGTCCAACTCCCATCACTAAGGATAGTTGTGGGTAGCAAGATCACAACAGAGCAGAATGCCAAGTTATTATTAGAAGAGCTCAAAAGTTTGGAGGAGAAATGCTTGTAGGCATGCTAAAACCTCAAGTTGTACAAATATAAAATGTTTCAAGCACACATCAAGTTGGTATGTCTAAGAACTTTTCAAGTATGAGAGATTATTTTAGTTCTAAGGAGATTGATTGTTGCCCGTCGTAAGATGGGGGGAAAGTTTGAACCCACTTGGGAAGGTCTTTTTGCTGTAATAAAGACCTACCAAGAAGGATCTTATCAAGTTATTAATCATAAAGGAGAGCACCTAATTCTACCAATCAATGGGCTCTACTTAAAAAAATATTATAAATCATGTTTAAAAATACATATCATCAATGAAAATTCCATTTTGAATTCAATCTATTCCATGTGGAAAGTATTCTTATTTATGAATTTGCCATGATGTGTTTAGGGTAGGTGTTAGGAACCCGAGTGGCATCCTATCCTTCATCGGCACAACACAAACACAAACTACACACAAACATATAAAACAAATACATATCTTTTATCTCGGGCTACTCTGAGTTGAGATAACGCCCCTAACGGCACTCACTTAGTGGATGCTCTAGGTCGGGCTAACGTGCTACCCTACTAATGTGTCACCCCAATGGTCTTCTTACTTTGGAGGATAAAAGTATGCTACACATTTCTTCCTTACTTGGCCACTTCACACTGACGAGCACCTTGTTAGTCTGTTAGGCCTTACTGCATGGCCAGTAAGGTACCTCATGTTGGCTTCATTTGAAAGGATGTGAGTCTGTTACACTTTTTTCTTGGATTACCCTTCATACATTGACTGGCTCAAGTATAATTGAGGTTTAGAATAAGTGCCCTAATGGCTCCTTCCCTCTTGAATACTTCAAGTCTAGGTCCAGTCCTTCCTAGGGGCTCCCCGCTTAGTAGTAACTCTAGGTCATATAGCATCTGTCCCGTCAATGATGGATTATCCTGATGATCAGTTCCACTTGTAAAGTTGTAAACCTACACGCTTTCTTTCCATATTGATCGTTTCACATCGATGGGCACCTTAGGTTTGTTTGGTTGTTCTCACAATGCTGATGGATATACCACTTATGGTGATGGATACACTTTAGGTTAGTTGGTTTATACTTGTAGAATACACCACTCATGGCAGAGTGTAAGAATTCTTCCTTTCTTCTTGAGTTGCCCACCGTACACCTATAAGCTTTCTATTCTAGGTCTCAGGATAACACCCTTAGCAGCACCACTACTATGGGCACTATATTTGGATCATGTCCTTTACGACCCCATCTTCAGATTGGATAGTTCCTCTTTTCTAGTAACCACCCATGTGGTTGGAAAATCTGTCCTGTGGATGTGTAGATTCTCCCTTGGTCCAGTAAATCTGAGATAGGTCAAGGCAGACATAGCCCCTTCTGTGGTCCCTCGCACAAGTCCACAAACATATAAACAAAATATATATTCACTTATGGATTAGGAGAACACCCTTAGTGATACCTTTTCCTAAGCAGGCATCCTATCTTTAATGCAGTGTCAGCAAAACTCCCTATAGGTATCACCTAACTACTCTTGAGTTGATATAAGTCCCCAGCAGTATTCTTCCCTGTGGTTGTTCTCTGCTTTAGAAGATGTAAGTCTGTTCTTCCTTCTTCCTAGCACAATCATTGCACACTGAAAGGAAACCCCTTAGGTTGGCTAGCTCTATCCCATGGCCAGTAGACTATCCCTTTGGATTTGTAAATATGAAATAGGACAAGTTTGATATAGCCCCTTTTTAGTGGAACCATCACACACTGACATGGTCCATAAATTAAATCTATCAGTTTTGACCGAGCTCACATCCCCAGTGGATATGTCCTCAACTCAAAATCAAACTAAACCAAACAAACCATATGAAATTATATGAAATTAAGATAAAATTAATCCTGACTACTTTTGAGTTGACATAAGTCCCCAGCAACTTTCACTCAATAGTAACCCAAGGTTAGGTTTGATTTATTGTGCATCCAACAGGTCACCCCAGCGATTGTTCCTTGCTTTGGAAGATGTAAGTCTGCTACACCTTCTTCCTGGCATAGTTGTTGCACACCAAAAGGCAACCCCTTAGGTTTGCTAGCTCTACCCATTAGATTTGTAAACCTAAGGTAGGTCAAGGCTGATATAGCATAGCGGGAGTTCCTTGGTTTGGAAGATGTAAGTATGCTATGCCTTTGGATTTGTAAACAACGGTGGATTATAAATTCTTATCCCTAGTGGATCTTCTTTCCATAAATAATATAATCAAATCAAATTCAAACCTTATCCCTAGTAGATTTTCTTATTCTATGCCCTCGACATAGACCCCTCACATGTCATTTCCAATGCATGTGTGATCCCCTAGCAGATCTCCCTCCATGTCCTTGACATGGAATTCTCATCAAATCTTATTTCTTCTCTTATGCACACCTTTAATACATCAACCAAAAACCTAACTATGTATTCATTCAAATTACATCATCTTAACATTATAATCAACATTTTATGATTTGCGAGCTCAAACTAACTATACAATATCATGCTAAACATATTATAGTGTGAATTAACACACTATATTATATTATAATATATGATGTTATATTATAATTTTCTATAATATAGTATATTGTCTAACATTACACCTCATTAGAATCACTTAAAAGGAACAAATAACAAAATTTTCTCAAAATATGAAAAATGTTCATTTTCAATGTAAAATTATTATATTTCTATTAGAAATGGTACAAAATAGCATAATTTTGGTGTTGCTTCTTGGTGTGTGCCATGAATTTGGCCATATTCTTCCATCTCAACCTTCTAATTAACATTTTTGTGACTTTTGACCCAATGTATTATAACAAAAGTAAAACATACTAAAATGTACAATAACATTTAGTAACACACCACAACATTCATATATATGTGAAGTTATATTGTTATGTACATTATTTATTAATATGCTTTCTTGTAATATATTATTTTACATTACACCTTAAAATGAACCACTTTAAGCAAAAAAAATTATAAAATTTTGTTGAAAAATAAAAATTTATTTTGGATGAAAAATTCCATTCTTTTGATTAAATGACACACCATAGCACACCCCCAATGATGTTCCCAAAAGCTTTCCTTAAATTTGGCCAAATCCCATCATCTCAGCCTATAAATCAGTATTTTTAAGAATTATGCTAGTACAAACTCTACTACATCATACTATAACAAACTAAAATATGCCAAACAACAAGTAGAAATACAAAATACTATGCCATAATGCAAGATGCCACAACATGTTATGGCATCCTATATTATAATACACTATAACATATTATATTATACTATATTACATATCACATCACAAGGGATTGCTTAAGGTAAAAATCATAAAATTAGTCTAAATAATAAAAACTATATATTTTAGTCTATCACTTACATATTTTAAATTGAAAACAATATATTATGATGCCATGCTCTACATGTTATGAATTTGGCCAAATTCCACCATTCTAAAGTCTAAATCTACATTTTTGTAAATAATGCTAGTGTAGTCTCGACTACATGACTATAAAATACTAAAAAAATTTAAAATGGGGATAATAATATATTATGATATATGATGCAATACTATGCTACAACATATAATATTTATTTTGAACATAAAATCTTACTTTTTAGACTTCAAGTGGTGTATCACACCTTTGGTACTACTAATTCCCATCAAATTTAATAAATTTCATCATTTGATTTATTAAATCAATATTTTATGATTTATATTAATATAGACCATAGGGCACAATACCATAATATACTAAAACATTTCAAAACATCTTATAACATCCAAAAACACATCACTACATGCTCAAATATATGATGCTACATTATACTATAATATATGGTATTATAATATGATTTAGGGTTAGGGTTTAGGTATTCAAATCTCTAATAGTCAAGGAAAGTCTCTAGAAGACATTTTCTTTAGCTACCATAACTATGTTAGATTATGTCATTCTTTGGATCTACTCTGACATCTTTACTCAAGGTTTAGGGTTAGGGTTTAGGGTTAGTTTAGGGTTTAAGTTTAGGGTTAGTTTAGGTTTTAGGGTTTAGGGTTAATTTTAGGTTTAGGGTTTAGGATTAGAGTTTGGGGTTAGGGTTTAGGGTTGTAGGTTTTAGGGTTTAGGGTTTAGGTTTAGGTTTAGGGTTTAGGGTTTTAGGTTTAGGGTTTAGGGTTTAGGGTTTATGGTTTATGGTTTTTAGGGTTTAGGGCTTAAGGTTTAGCATTTAGGGTTTAGGTTTTAGGTTTTGGGTTTAAGTTTTAGTTTTGGGTTTAGTGTTTAGGGTTTAGTGTTTATGGTTTAGAGTTTAAGGTTTTTTTAACAGATAACAAAATTAGCACCCCAAGTTTTCTAAGACACAAGTGATGACATAGATAAAAAATGAGCACCCATAGAGCAAATTAAAAGCCTTAGATAAGTAGAATTGTCTCTACTGGAAAGACATAGTTCCATAAGTAGCAGATCGGATTAGCCATTTGTTAGTTTCTCTAGTTCCCATCAGAACTACCCCCACCTCTCGAGTAGCAAGATCCGCCATCATATCCCCGATCTCTCCCTCTGCCACCACCACCATGGTGTAACCTCTCACTCTCTGCCTCATAACTCGCCTCACCTTTTCTTCACCTCCATCAGATCTAGACTAAGCCTAATTGATGGTAATGTTCCTACCATCATGGTTCGACCCATTCTTAGGGTTTATGGTTTGGGGTTTAGGGTTGAAGATTTTAGGGTTTACAGTTTTGTGTTTTGGGTTTAGGGTTTATGGTTTTAGGGTTTAGGTTTAGGGTTTAAGGGTTTAGGGTTTTAGGGTTTAAGGTTTATGGTTTAGGGTTTAGGGTTTAGGGTTTGGTTTTAGGGTTTAGGGTTTAAGGTTTAGGGTTGTAGGTTTAGGGTTGTAGGATTAATGGTAGTTTTAGGGTTTAGGGTTTAGGATTTATGGTTTAGGAATTTTTTAAAATTAAGTAAACTGGTAGGTTTAGATTTATTTAGTTTATTTAGTTTATTTTATTTATTCGAGTTAATTTTATTTTTTATTTTTATTTAAATTTTTTCTATATTTATTTAGTTTAGTTTATTTATTTTAGGTTTATTAATTTTAGTTTAGGTTTTTATTTTAGTTTATTTTTTAGGTTTAGGTTTATTTTTTAGTTGAGTTTTATTTTTATTATATTTTTTTAGGTTTAGGTTTTATTTTATATTTTTATGTTTAGGATCAGGTTTTTATTTTATTTTATTAGGTTTAGGTTTAGGTTTTTATTTTAGGATAATTTTTTGTTTTTATTTTTTAGTTTAAGTTCGGATTTATCTTTAGTTTATTTTATTTTATTTAGTTTAAGTTTAGGTTTAGGTTTAGTTTATTTTAGGTTAAGGTTTTGGTTTAGGTTTTATTTATTTTAGTTTAGTTTTAGAGTTATTTTATTTTTATTTATTTTATTTTTATTTTAGGTTTAGGTTTTTTTTGTTTAGTGTTTAGGTTTTATTTTTTTATTTTTTTTAGGATTATCTTATAAGTTTAATTTTTTATTTAATTTTTATTTTATTTTATTTTAAGTTAAATTTATTTTTATTTTATGATTAAGTTTAATTTTATTTATGTTTTGTATTCTTAGGTTATTTTATTTTTTTAGTTTATTTTAGGTTTTTATTTTTTATTTTAGTTTATTTTTATTTTTTAGTTTATTTTTTAGGTTTAGGTTTAGGTTTTAGTTTAAGTTTTCATTTTTTTTTAAGGTTTAGGTTTTTTTTATGTATTTTATTTTAAGGTATTATTTAGTTTAGGTTTTTAGGTTTTTAGGGTATAGGGTTTAGTATTTAGGGTTTTAGGGTTTAGGGTTTAGGGTTTAGGGTTTAGGGTTTAATGTTTAGGCATTAGGGTTTAGTTTGAGTTTAAGTTTAGTTTAGGTTTTTAGGGTTTAGGGTTTTAGCTTTAGGGTTTAGGGTTTTAAGATTTAGGTTTAGGATTTTAGGGTTTAGGTTTAGGGTTTTGATTTTTAGTTAGGGTTAGGGTTTAGATTTAGGGTTTAAGGTTAGTTTAAAATTTAAGTTTAGGGTTTAAGTTTAGGAGTTTTAGGGTTGTAGGGTTAGGGTCAGGTTTTAGGGTTGGTTTTAGGGTTTAGGTTTAGTGTGTATGATTTAGGGTTTTAGTTTGGCAAGGGTTTTGGGTTTGGGTTTAGGTTTATACTTTTAGGATTTAGGGTTTAGGGATTTAGGGGTTTAGAGTTTAAGGTTTAGGGTTTAGGGTTTAGTGTTTAGGGTTTTTAAGATTTAGGGTTTAGTGTTTAGGTTTTTTTAGGGTTTATGATTCAGGGTAGTAGGTTTAGTGTTCTAGATTTAGGGTTTAGGCTTTAGGGTTTAGGATTTAAGGTTTAGTATTTTAAAAAAAATTAAGTAAACCAGCAAGTTTAGGTTTTATTTAGTTTTTTTAGTTTATTTTCTTATTTCTTTTAGTTTATTTTATTTTTTATTTTTATTTAGCTTTACTTTTATTTTTATTTAATTTAATTTTTTTATTTTATGTTTATTTATTTTAGTTTAGGATTTTTATTTTTATTTTTTATTTATGTTTAGGTTTTGGTTTATGTTCATTTTTTGGTTTAGTTTTATCTTTATTTTATTTTTTTAGGTTTAGGTTTTTTTTTTTTAGGTTTAGGTTTAGGCTTTAAGTTTTTATTTTTGGTTTATTTTTAGGTTTTGGTTTTTAGTTTAGTTTTAGAATTATTTATAGTTTACTTTATTTTCTTTAGTTTAAGGTTTAGGTTTAGCTTATTTTTGGTTTAGGTTTAGATTTTATTTATTTTAGTTTGGTTTATTTTAGTTTAGGTTTAAGTTTATTTTATTTTGTTTATTTTAGGTTTAGGTTTTTTAGTTTAAGGTTTAGTTTTTTTAATTTATTTTTAGGTTTATTTTTTAGGTTTAAGTTTTTGTTTAATTTTTATTTTATTTTATTTTAGGTTTTTTTGTTTAGTTTTTTATTTTTTAGATTTTTTATTTTGGTTTATTTTAATTTTTTAGTTTAGCTTAGGTTTTTATGTATTTATTTTAGTTTAGTTTATTTTTTATTTTATTTTATTTTTTGATTAAGGTTTAGGTTTAGGTTTTAGTTTATGTTTTTATTTTATTTTATTTTTATTTTATTTTGGTTTGGGTTTTATTTATTTATTTTATTTTTTAGGTTTATTTAGTTTAGGCTTAGGTTTGTAGGTTTTTAGGGTTTAAGGTTTACGGTTTGGGATTTATGGTTTAGGGTTTGGGGTTTAAGGTTTAGAGTTTACAGTTTAGGATTTAGGGTTTTAGGGTTTATGGTTTAGGGTTTCGGGTTTTAGGGTTTAGGCTTTTAGGGTTTTCAGGCTGTAGGTTATGGGTTTAGGGTTAGTTTTAGGGTTTAGGGTTAGTTTAGGGTTTAAGGTTTAGGGTTAGAGTTTTTTTAAAATTTTTATGTATTTTTAGGGTTTAGGGTTTAGGGTTTAGGTTTTAGATTTGGCTCAGGTTTTAGGTTAGAGTTTAGGGATTTTGGTTTTTTTTTAATACAAAAAAATTCAAATTCAATATTTCTTCTTTTCGATTTCATCAACCAAGTAACACAAAGTTTTTAAAGATAGAAGTGACAACATAGATAAAAAATGAGCACGCATAGATCAAATCAAAAATGTTAGATAACTAGAAACGTCTCTACTGTAAAAAAATAGTTCCATAAGCTGTAGATTAGATTGGCTGTTCTTCAGTTTCTCCAGTTCCCATCAGAGCCATCGGGCCTCTCTAGTAAAGGGATCCACCATCATAACCCTGTCTCTCCCACCATAGCCTCATCTCTCTTCCGCTCATAACCACCACTCAACCACCTCTATATCCACCACACCTCTATCCCCACCACCACTTGATGCCACCTCCACCTTCACCTCCATCTAGATCTACTGGCCTAGTTGACGGTGATGTTCCCGCCATCAAGGTTCTACCCATTATAAGGGTTTAGGTTTATTTTTTAATTTATTTAGTCACTTTAGGTTTAGGTTTAGGGTTTGGGGCTTAGGGTTTAGGGTTTAGGGTGTAGGGTTTAGGGTTTAGGGTATAGGATTTTAGTGTTTATGCTTTTAGGTTTTTAGGGTTTAGGGTTTAGGGTTTAGGGTTAGGGTGTAGGGTTTAGGGTTTAGGGTTTTTTAGGGTTTTAGGTTTAGGGTTTAGGGTTTAGTGTTTACAGTTGTAGGTTTAGTGTTATAGGTTTAGGGTTTAGGGTTTAGGGTTTAGGGTTACTTTTAGGGTTTAGGATTTAGGGTTTAGCGATTAGGGTTTAGGATACAGGGTTTAGGAATTTTTTTTTAAAATTATGCAAACCGGTAGGTTTAAATTTATTTAGTTAATTTTTTATTTATTTTAGTTTATTTTATTTTTTATTTTTATTTAGGTTTTATTTTGTTTAGTTTTTTTTTTTAATTTAGGTTTTTTATTTTTTAGTTTATTTTTTTATGTTTAGGTTTATTTAGTTAAGTTTATTTTATTTTATTTTTTTAGGTTTTGGTTTATTTTTATTTTTTAGGTTTAGGTTTAGGTTTTATTTTTTTTGGTTTAGGTTTTAGGTTTTTTTATTTTAGGTTTATTTTAAGGTTTTATTTTTTAGTTTAGGTTTAGGTTTATTTTTAGTTTATTTTATTTTATTTTATTTTATTTAATTTAGGTTTAAGTTTAAGTTTAGGTTTAGTTTATTTTGGGTTTAGGTTTAGGTTTACTTATTTTAGTTTAGTTTATTTTAATTTAGGTTTAGGATTATTTTATTTTATTTATATTATTTTTATTTTAGGTTTAGTTTTCTTTTTAGTTTAGGGTTTAAGTTTAATTTTTTATTTATTTTAGGTTTATTATTTAGGTTTAGGTTTTTATTTAGTTTTTTATTTTATTTTATTTTAGGTTTATTTTATTTTTATTTTACACTTAGTTTTCATTTTATTTAGGTTTTTTTATTCTTAGGTTTATTTTATTTTTAGTTTATTTTAGGTTTTTATTTATTTTATTTTAGATTATTTTTATTTTTTATTTATTATATTTTTAGGTTTAGGTTTATTTTTTGGTTTAGGTTTTTATTTTATTTTATTATTTTATTTAGGTTTAAGTTTTTTTATTTATTTTACTTTTATGTTTTATTTAGTTTTGGTTTAGGTTTTTATGTTTTTATGGTTTAAGGTTTATGGTTTAGAGTTTTAGGGTTTAGGGTTAGGGTTTAGGATTTAGGGCTTTGGGTTTAGTGTTTAGGCTTTAGGGTTTAGGGTTTTTAGGGTATAGGGATTAGGGTATAGATAGTAGGGTTTAGGGTTTTTGGTTTTGGGTTTGGGTTTAGGGTTTTAAGGTTTAGGGCTTAGGGTTTTGGGTTGTAGGTTGTAAGTTTAGGGTTAATTTTAGGGTTTAGGGTTTAAGGTTCAATTTTTAGTTTAAGGTTTAGCTGGTTTTAGTTTAGGGTTTTTGGTTATTTCTTTAATAGTGAACAAATTTAGATTCAATATTTCTTCTTTCGATTTCTTCAACCAAGTAACACACCAAGTTTTCTAAAACAAGCTGACATATATAAAAAATGAAAATAGAGCAAATCAAAATCTTAGATAATCTACTTTAAAGACACCGTTCTTATTTCTCGTTCCTCAAAATGCCTCTCGAGTAGTGATCAACCATCATATCCTAATCTCTCCCTCATACCACCACATTTGTCACCTCCATCGTCCTCTCTCTCCTTTTACCACCACCTCCATATCCACTAGCACCTCCATTAGCATTGGTTAGCTTTAGTTATAGGGTTTAGGT
The DNA here is from genome assembly GCA_021442155.1 of Cymbidium sinense. NCBI lineage: Eukaryota > Viridiplantae > Streptophyta > Magnoliopsida > Asparagales > Orchidaceae > Cymbidium > Cymbidium sinense. The sequence continues at coordinate 81,322,934 of CM038214.1, read as the reverse complement.
TTTTAATTTATTTAGTTACAGGTTTGGGGTTTAGGATTTATTTATGGTTTAGGTTTAGGGGTTTTTTTTATTTTAGAAAACTCAAATGATTCCATAATAAATAAGAAATTACCAAATTAATAAGACATTATCCACAACTAATAAAATAGGATAAAATAAAATGCAATTCAAAATTCACAAAATAGTATTTAACAAAATGATTTAACTCAGAGACAATAAATTTTGATTTTATAGCCAACAAAGCTTAGTCGAACAAGAAACCCATATCACATTAGATTCACTTTCTTGTCTTCCAAGTAGGAGTAGCAGAAGCATCAGGAGTAGCACCCACATCAAATTTACTTGGATCCATCAAAATACACCTTAACCTTCTCGGCTGGTATGTCTTGGAAATCATAGAGAATACATTAGCGTTGATGACATGTGGGGTTACTAGGGTGGATAAGAGGGCAAGTGTGAGAAGTGATCATTGGAAGGCCTACCAAAAATTTCTCGATGAGATCATCTTGGTGGTCAAGCACCATTGCGAACCATCATCATACACGGCAAAGGCCATAAGAGAATGGCTTAATCCTAGGTTAGCGAGAATAACCTCGGATCCCACTTTATTGCCTTTTAATCACTCAGTGATAATTTCATATTATTTATCTTAATTGGGATGTTGAGATCTTGGAAGAAAGAAGTTTGTGAGGATCCAGACCATTGTTTCTTAGAGGAACCACAACATCAATATGTGTAACAAGATCAACATGGCGGAGCACCAAATTTGTATGTTTAACTTCTTTAGGATCACCTTTCATAAAAATTATCATAATTGGGTTTAGGGTTTAGGGTTTAGGGATTTAGTGTTCATGCTTTTAGGGTTCAGGGTTTAAGGTTTCGGGTTAGGGTTTAGGGTTTAAGGTTTAGGGTTTAAGGTTTAGGGTATAGGGTTATGGTTTAAGGTTTAAGTTTTAGGGTTTAGGGTTTTTACGATTTAGGGTTTATGGTTTAGGATTTAAAGTTTAAGGTTTTTTTACTTTAAATTAAGTAAATCGTAGGTTTAGGTTTATTTCATTTATTTAGTTTATATTTTATTTATTTTACTTTATTTTAATTTATTTTTTTATTTAGGTTTAATTTTTTATTTTTTTTTAGTTTAATTTATTTATTTTTAATTTAGGGTTTTATTTTAGTTTATCTTTTGTTTAGGTTTAGGTTTAGGTTTAATTTTAGTTGAGTTTTATTTTATTTTTATTTTAGGTTTAGGTTTTTTATTTTTTATTTTTAGGTTTAGGTTTTAAGTTTTTTATTTTAGGTTTATTTTTAGGTTTATTTTTAGTTTAGGTTTAGGTTTATTTTAGTCTATTTTTATTTATTTAGTTTTGCTTTAGGTTTAGGTTTAGTTTATTTTAGGTTTAGGTTTAGGTTTTATTTATTTTAATTTAGTTATTTTAGTTTAGGTTTAGTTTATTTTATTTTTTATTTTAAGTTTAATTTTCTTTAGTTTTTAGGTTTTATTTTTTTTATTTTCTTTTTAGGTTTAATTTTAGGTTTAGGTTTTTATTTAGTTTTTATTTTATTTTATTTTATGTTTATTTTTATTTCTAATTTATGTTTATTTTTTATTTTATTAAGGTTTTTTATTCTTAGATTTATTTTTTTTAGTTTAGTTTAGGTTTCTATTTATTTTATTTTGGTTTATTTTTATTTTTTATTTTATCTTATTTTTAGGTTTAGGTTTAGGTTTTAGTTTATGTTTTATTTTCTTATATTTTATTTTTGTTTAAGTTTAAGTTTATTTATTTATTTTATTTTTAAATTTTATTTTATTTAGGTTTAGGTTTTTAGGTTTTTAGGGTTTAAGGTTTAGGGTTTAGGTTTAGGGTTTAGGGTTTAGGGTTTAAGATTTTAGGGTTTAGGGTTTTAGGGTTTAGGGTTTAGGTTAGGGTTTAGGGTTTAAGTTTTAGGGTTTAGTCTTTAAGCTTTAGGGTTTAGGGTTTTAGAGTTTAGGGTTTAGGGTTTAGGGTTTAGGATTTACGGTTTAGGATTTAGGGTTTAAGGTTTAGGGTTTTAGGGTTTAGGGTTTAGGGTTTAGGTTTTAGGGTTGTACGTTTATGCTTTAAGGCAATTTTAGGGTTTAGGGTTTAGGGTTAGGGTTATTTTTTATTTTATTTATTTATTTTTTTTTTGGGGTTTAGGGATTAGGGTTTAGGGATTAAGGTTTAGGGTTTAGTGCATAGGTTTTTGGTTTAGGGTTCAGGTTTTCGTTTAGGCTTTAAGGGTTTTAGTTTTTTTTAATAGAGAAAAAAATCAGATTCAACATTTTTTCTTTTTCGTTTCATCAACCATGTAACACACCAAGTTCTCTAAGACATAAGCGATGACATAGATCAAAATAGCATGCAAATCAAAACCCTAGATAGAGAACCATCTCTTTAAGACCTTGTTCCATAAGTAAATCGGTCATTTCTTCTTGGGTTCTCAGTTCCCATCGAACCACCCCGACCTCTCGGTAGGGGATACCATCATATCCCCATCTCTCCCTCATGACCAGTTGTAACCAGTTCCTCCGCCTCCAACCACCATGATAATTGTCACCTCTCCATTGCTGATTTAGGAGCACTTGTGATATCTTGACATCAAGGTTGCCCATTCTTAAGGTTTAGGTATAGGTTTATTTGGTTTTAGGTTTTATGTTTATTTTTTAATTTATTTAGTTACTTTAGGTTTAGGTTTTGAGTTTGGGATTTAAGGTTTAGGGTTTAGGGTTTAGGGTTTAGGTTTTTAGTGTTTATGCTTTTAGGGTTTAGGGTTTAGAGTTTAGGGTTTAGGGTTTAGGGTTTTTTAGGATTTAATGTTTAGGGTATAGGGTTGTAGGTTTACTGTTGTAGGTTTAGGGTTAATTTTAGGGTTTAGGGTTTAGGATTTAGGATTTAGGATATAAGGTTTAGGGTTTTTTTTTAAAAAAAATTAAGTAAACTAGTAGGTTTAGGTTTATTTCATTTACTTAGTTTATTTATTTTTTTATTTTAATTTTTTTAATTTTCTACTTTTATTTAGGTTTATTTTTTATTTTTATTTAATTTAGTTTATTTATTTTAGTTTAGGTTTTCTATTTTAGTTTTTTTTAAGGTTTAGGTTTAGGTTTATTTTCTAGTTGAGATTTATTTTTATTTTATATTTTAGGTTTCGGTTTTTTCTTAAGGTTTAGGTTTTTATTCTATGTTTTTAAGTTGAAGTTTTAGGTTTTATTTTTAGGTTCGTTTAAATTATTTTTAGTTTATTTTATTTTATTTAGTTTAGGTTTAGGTTTAGTTTTTTTTTAGGTTTGGTTTATTTTATTTTAGTTTAGGTTTAGGTTTATTTTATTTTGTTTGATTTATTTTATTTTGATTTAGTTTTTCTTTAGTTAATTGTTTAGGTTTTATTTTTTATTTATTTTTAAGTTTATTTTTTTAGGTTTGGGTTTTATTTATTTTTATTTTATTTTTTTTTTATTTTTTTATTTTATTTTTAGGTTTTTTCTTTGGTTTATTTTAGTTTTTTAGTTTAGTTTAGCTTTTTATTTTATTTTATTTTTTTAGTTAATTTTTATTTATTATTTTATTTTATTTTTAGGTTTAGGTTTATTTTTTGGATTAGGTTTTTATTTTATTTTATTTAGGTTTATGTTTATTTATTCATTCTATTTTTAGGTTTTATTTAGATTAGGTTTAGGTTTTTGGGTTTTTAAGTTTAGGGTTTAGGGTTTAGGGTTTAGGGTTTTAGAGATTAGGGTTTTAGGATTTATGGTTTAAGGTTTAGGGGCTAAGGTTTTTAGGGTATAGGATTTAGGATTTAGGGTTTAGGGTTTAGGGTTTAGGGTTCAAGATTTAGGTTTAGGGTTCAGGTTTTAGTTTAGGGTTTAGGGTTTTTCATTTTATTTTAATAAAGAACAAATTCAAATTTAATATTTATTCTTTTCGATTTCATCAACCAAGTAACACACGAGGTTTCCTAAGACACAAGCGATGACATAGATAAAAAATGAGCATGAATAAAAAAAATTGAAAGTCCTAGATAACTAGAATCGTCTCTACTATAAAGACAGTTACATAAGCAGCAGATTGGATATACCATTCTTCAGTTTCTCCAATTCCCATCAGAACCACCCCATCCTCTTGAGTAGTAGGATCCACTATCATATCATCTCTCCCGCCACCACCATGGATAACCTCGTCACTCCTCCGCCTCCATAACCACCACACCACCTCCATATCCAACAGTGCCTCCAGATCCCCCACCAGCACTAAGATAACTGCCGCTTCTACCTTCGCCTCCACCGCAAGATCTAGAATGAGCTTGGTTGACGGTGATGTTCCTACCATCAAGGTTCAACCCAATCTTAGGGTTTAGGTTTATGTTTAGGTTTATTAGGTTTTAGGGTTTAAGTTTATTTTTTAATTAATTTAGTTACTTTAGGTTTAAGTTTAGGATTTGTGGTTTAGGGTTTAGGGTTTAGGTTTTTTTTTTAACTCAAATGATTCCATAACAAACAAGAAATTACCAAATCAAGCAAGACATTATCCTTCTAACTAATAAAATAGGATAAAATAAAATGCAATTTAAAATTCATAAAAATACTATTTCACAAGATGATTTAACTCCCATAGAAAATAAAATTTTATTTTGTAGAAAGGCTGACAAAAGAACAATGAAACCCATATCATCATCGATTCCTCAGGTGTTCCTTCTTCTCTTCCACTATCGACCATAGTTGTAGTAGAGTAGCGCATCGAATTACCACATCAAATTTACTAGGATCCTTTAAATACTCCTTAACCTTCTAGGCTTGCAGGTATGTGTAACCAGTGGAAATTATGATGTCAAGGACATTCTTGTAAGCATTGATGAACATGTGGGGCACTATAGCAAGGGTGGGATAAGAGAGGGCCAGTGAGAAAGAACTGATCATCGAAAGGCCTAAAACTTTCAATGAGATCATCTTCAATGAGGTCAAGCACTAGGCTAAACCATCACTTTGGATGACAAGGCCATAAGAGAATGGCCTAATCCCAACAGTGGGAGTAGCTAAGATCCCATTTTTGCCTTTTAATCGCTCAACCGGGTGATAATTTCAATAGTACCTGATCTTAGTTGGGATGTTGAGAACGGAAGAAAAATGTGAAGGATCCGACAGTGTTGCCGGGGAGGAACCACAACATCAATAAGTGCAACAAGGCCAACAGGAGGAGCACAAACTTTGTATTTCACAACCTCTTCACTGACTTCTTTAAAATCACCTTTCATAAAAATCAACTCACCTAGGGTTTAGGGTTTACAGTTTAGGGTTTTGGGTTAGGGTTTATGGTTCAGGGTATAGGGTTTGGGGTTTAGGGTTTTGGCTTTAAGGTTTAGGGTTTAGGGGTTAGGGTTTTTTAGAGTTTAGGGTTTGGGGTTTCGGGTTGAAGGTTTAGTTTTGTCGGTTTAGGGTTTACAGTTTAGGGTTTAGGTTTTAAAAAAAAATTTAAGTAAACTGATAGGTTTAGGTTTATTTAGTTTATTTAGTTTATTTTTAATTTATTTTAGTTTTTTTTATTTTCTATTTTTATTTATATTTATTTTTTATTTATTTTAGCTTTATTTATTTTTAGTTAAGGATTTTTATTTTACTTTATTTTTTAGGTTTAGGTTTAAGTTTAGGTTTAGGTTTGTTTTTTTTAGTTAGTTTTATTTTATTTTATTTTTTAGGTTTATTTTTTTTTTTAGGTTTATTAGTTTTTTTTTTTTGGTTTAGGTTTTAGGTTTTATTTTAGGTTTATTTTTTAGGTTTTATTTTAGTTTAGTTTATTTATTTTAGTTTATTTTGTTTTATTTAGTTTAGGTTTAGGTTTTTTTTTATTTTAGGTTTATTTAGGTTTATTTATTTTAGTTTAGTTTATTTTATTTTAGGTTTAGTTTATTTTATTTTGAATATTTTATTTTATTTTAGGTTTTTTATGGTTTAGGTTTTATTTTATTTTTTATTTAATTTTAGTTTATTTTAGGTTTAGGTTTTATTTAGTTTTATTTTATTTTATTTTATTTTATTTTATTTTTATTTTAGTTTAGTTTTATTTTAATTAGTTTATTTTAGTTTATTGTATTTTAGTTTAGTTTAGGTTTTATTTTTTTTTATTTTAGTTTATTTTTATTATTTTATTTATTTTAGGTTAGGTTTAGGTTTAGTTTAGGTTTATTTTATTTTATTTTTTATTTTATTTAGGTTTGGGTTTATTTTATTTAAGGTTTATTTAGTTTAGGTTTTTGTTTAGGGTTTAGGGTTTCGGGTTTAAGGTTTAGGTTTTATTTTGGGCTTTTTAGGATTTAGTGTTTATGGTTTAGGGTTTTGGGTTTTGGGTTTAGGTTTTGGGTGTTAAGGTTTTTAGGGTTTAGGGTTTAGGTTATGTTTAGGAGGTTTTAGTTAGGTTTAGTAGGGTTTTAGGTTTAGGGTTTATTTAGGTTTAGGGTATTTTAGGTTTGGGTTTTAGGGTTTTATTTATTTATTATTAGGGTTTAGGTTTATTTAGGTTTTAGGTTTATTTAGGTTTAATTTAGGGTTTAGGATTTTGGTTTTTTAATAGAGAACAAATTGATTGAACATTTCTTCTTCTTTTGATTTCATCAACCAAGTAACACACCAAGTTCTAAGACAGATATAGATAAAAAATGAGCACGCATAGAAAAAATAAATCTAGATAACTAGAACTCTTTACTATAAAGACAGTTCCATAAGCAGTAGATCGGATCGATCTTGATTTCTCGAGTTACCATTAGAACCACCACGCTCTCAAAGCGGGATCAACCATCATATCCCGGATCTCTCCCTACCACCATAATCCATCACTCCTCCTGCCACCATAACCATCACTACTTTACACCACCTCCATATCCAGGCACCTCCGATCCCCACCACCACTACGATTCGTCAGCCTTCCTCCATTGCTAAATCTAGACTGAGCTTGGCTGATGGTGATTTTATTATCATCAAGGTTCTACCCATTCTTAAGGAATAGGTTTAGGTTTAGTTTATTAGGTTTTAAGGTTTAGGTTTATTTTTTTAATTTATTTAGTTACTTTAGGTTTAGGTTTAGGGTTTATAGTTTAGGGTTAGGGTTTAGGGTTTATGGTTTAGGATTTTTTTTTAAAAAAAACTCAAATGATTTCATAACAAATAAGAAATACCGAATCAAACAAGACATTATCCTCAAACAACTAATAAGATAGGATAAAATAAAATGCAATTAATAATTCATAAAAAAATAATATTTCACAAAATGATTTAACTCCCAGAGATAATAAAATTTAATTTTATAGAAGGCCAAAAAGCTTAGAGCTAAAACCATATCATCATCGATTCCTCAGCTCTTCCTTCTTCTCTTCCTTTGTAGCGAGCAGGAGAGCAAGAGTAGTAGAAGCATCGAGCGTAACAACAAAATTTACTAGGATCCTTATACTCCTTAACCTTCGCCTAGTATGTGTCGATGGTAATCGATGATAGGACATTCTTGTAAGTGTTGATGAACATGTGGGGCACAATAAGGGTGGGATAAGAGAGGGCGGTGAGAGAAGTGATCATTGAAAGGCTTGAAAACTTCTCGATGAGATCATCTTGAGGTCAAGCTCAAGGGAACATTGAACCATCATCATACATAGGCGATGATAAAAGCTATAAGAGAATGGCCTAATCCCTAGCTTAGCGAGAGCGACCTTGAGGATCAAACATATCGCTATTTTAATTAGCTCAATTGGTATGATAATTTCAAAAGTACCCTTGTTGATCATAGTTGGGATGTTGAGAACCTAGAAGAAAGAAGTCTGTGAAGGATCTAGACCAGTGTTTCCTGGATGAACCACAACATGAATAGGTGCAACAAGACCAACATGGGCACGAGCACCAACTTTGTATTTCGTAACCTCTTCGCTGACTTCTTTAAGATCACCTTTCAAAAAAATCAGCTCAACCATGGTTTTGGGTTTTGGGTTTAGGGTATAGGCTTTTAGAGTTTATGCTTTATGGGTTCAGGGTTTAGGGTTAGGGTTTAGGGTTTAGGGTTTATGGTTTAACGTTTAGGGTTTAGGGTTTAAGGTTTAGGGTTTAGGGTATAGGGTTTTTTTTAGGGTTTAGAGTTTAGGTTTTTTTTTTAAATTAAGTAAACCAGTAGGTTTATGTTTATTTAGTTTATTTTTTATTTATTTTAGTTTATTTTACTTTTTTATTTTATTTAGTTTAGTTTATTTATTTTAGGTTTATTTATTTTAGTTTAGTTTTTTTATTTTAGTTTATTTTTTTAGGTTTAGGTTTAGGTTTATTTTTTAGTTGAGTTTTTTTTTATTTTATTTTTTTCTTTATTTTTTATTTTTTATTTTTTATTTTTAGGTTTATGTTCAAGTTTTTATTTTAATTTTTTAGGTTTTGGTTTTAGGTTTTTATTTTACATTTATTTTTAAGTTTTATAGTTTAGTTTAGATTTAGGTTTAATTTTAGGTTTAGGTTTTATTTATTTTAGTTTAGGTTTAAATTTATCTTATTTTGTTTATTTTATATTTATTTTAGGTTTAGTTCTTTTTTTAAGTTTAGGGTTTAGGTTTTATTTTTTTATTTAATTTTAGGTTTATTTTTTTTAGGTTTAGGTTTATATTTAGTTTTTATTTTCTTTTATTTTAGGTTTATTTTATTTTTATTTAGGTATTTTATTTTTTAATTTAGTTTAGGTTTTTACTTATTTTATTTTACTTTATTTTTATTTTTATTTTATTTTATTTTTAGGTTTAGGTTTAGATTTTAGTTTAGGTTTTATTTTATTTTATTTTATTTAGGTTAGGTTTTTTATTTATTTTATTTTATTTTATTTAGTTTAGGTTTATTTTAGTTTAGGTTTAGGGTTTAGGGTTTAGGTTTAGGGTTTAGGGTTTAGGGTTTTTTAGGTTTTAGGGTTAGGGTTTAGGGTTTAGGGTTTAGTGTTTAGGCTTTAGGGTTTTTAGTTTTAGGGTTTAGGGTTTAGTGTTTAGGTTTAGGGTTTTTTAGGTTTAGTGTTTAGGTTAGGTTTATGTTTAGGTTGTAGGTTTAGGTGTTTAGTTAGGGTTTAGGGTTTAGTGTTTAGGGTTTATAGTTTAGGGTTTAGGTTTTATTAGGTTTTTTAGGGTTTAGATTATAGGTTTATATATATATATATTATTATTATTATTATTATTATTATTATTATTATTTTATTTTATTTTTTAGTTTTTAGGCTTTAGGGTTTAAGATTTAGGTTTTATTCAGATTCAACATTTCTTCTTTTTGATTTCACCAAGTTCTCTAAGACACAAGCGATGATATAGATAAAATGAGCATGCATAGAAAATCAAAACCAGATAGAATAGGTACTCTAAAGACACAATTCTATAAGCAGATTGGATCATTCTTCTTCAATTTCTCGTTCCCATCAAAACCACCCCACGACCTCTTGAGTAGGGATCCACCATCATATCCCTGATCTCTCCCTCCCCCATTACCCCTATAACCTCCATCGCTCCTCGCCTCCATAACCACTCACCACACCTCCATATCCACCAGCACCTCCAGATCCCCCACCACTATTGTGATAACCGCCACCTCCGCCTTCGCCTTTACCGCCAGATCTAGATTGAGCCTGGTTGATGGTGATGTTACTGCCATCAAGGTTTTGCCCATTCTTAAGGTTTAGGTTTAGGTTTAGATTTATTAGGTTTTATGGTTTAGGTTTATTTTTTAATTTATTTAGTTACTTCAGGTTTAAGTTTAGGGTTAGGGTTTAGGGTTTAGGATTTAGGGTTTAAGGTTATTTATTTATTTAAAAACACAAAGGATTTCATAATAAATAAGAAATTACCAAATCAAATAAAACATTATCCACTAAAAACTAATAAAATAAGATAAAATAAAACGCAATTCAAAAATTAACAAAAATAGTATTTGCAAAATGATTTAACTCCTAGGGATAGCCAACAAAGCTTAATCGAACAAGCTGAAACCCATATCATCATCAAATTCATTAGCAGGCACTTCCTTCTTCTCTTCCACTATAGCATCGGGCGGCGGTAAAGCAAGGGAAGCATCAAGTCTACTATGTAAATTTACTAGGTTTTAGATTTTAGGGTTTGGGTTTTAGTTTAGGTTTTTCTTTTCTTTCATTTTTTATTTAATTTAAGTTTAAGAATTTTATTTATTTATTTTTAGGTTCTATTTAGTTTAGGTTTAGGTTTTTAGGTTTTTAGGTTTTTAGAGTTTAGGGTTTAGGGTTATAGGTTTTATGGTTTAGGGTTTAAGGTTTATGGTTTAAGGTTTTAGGCTTTAGGGCTTAGGGTAGTGTTTAAGGTTTTAAGATTTAGGGTTTGAGGTTTAAGCATTAGGGTTTAGGGTTTAGTTTTAGGCATTAGGGTTTATGGTTTAGGATTTAGGGTTATAGGGTTAGTTTTAAGGTTTAGTATTTAGGGTTTAGGGTATCAAATTTAGGGTTTATGGTTTAGGGTTTAGGGTTTGGGTGCTTTTAAAAAATTAATTAAATCGATAAGTTTAGGTTTATTTAGTTTATTTTTTATTTATTTTAGTTTATTTTATTTTTTATTTTTATTTAGGTTTATTTATTTTATTTATTTTAGTTTATTTATTTTAGGTTCATTTATTTTAGTATAGGTTTTTTTTATTTTAGTTTCTTTTTAGGTTTAGGTTCATGTTTATGTTTATTTTTTAGTTTAGTTCTATTTTAATTTATTTTTTAGGTTTAGGTTTTATTTTTTATTTTTAGGATTAAGTTTAGGTTTAGGTTTTTATTTTATTTTTATGGTTTAAGTTTTAGGTTTATTTTTAGGTTTATTTTTTAGTATAGGTTTAGGTTTACCTTTAGTATATTTTATTTTATTTAGTTTAGGGTTTAGGTTTAGTTTATTTTAGATTTAGGTTTTAATTATTTGAGTTTAGTTTTTTTTATTGTAGATTTAGGATTTTTGTTTTAGGTTTAGGGTTTTTTTTAAATTTTAGGGTTTAGGTTTTATTTTTTATTTATTTTGGGTTTTATTTTTAGGTTTATTATTTAAGGTTTAGGGTTAGGGTTTGGGGTTTAGGGTTTTTATAGTTTAGGGTTTAGGGTTTAGTGTTTAGTGTTTAGGCTCTAGGGTTTTGGGGTTTAGTGTTTAGGTTTTTTTTAGATTAAGTAAATCGATAGGTTAAGGTTTATTTAGTTTATTTATAATTTATTTTAGTTTATTTTATTTTTAAGTTTTATTTATTTTTATATTTTAATTTTATTTAGTTTAGTTTATTTATTTTAGGTTTATTTATTTTAGTTTTGGTTTTTAATTTAGTTTATTTTTTAGATTTAGGTTTAGGTTTATTTTTTAGTTGAGTTTTATTTTTAGTTTATTTTTTTGGTTTAGGTTTTATTTTTTATTTTTAGGGTAAGGTTTAAGTTTTTATTTTATTTTTTTTAGGTTTTTATGTTAAGTATTTTTAGGATCATTTTTAGGGATTATTTTTTAGTTTAATTTTAAGCTTATTTTTAGTTTATTTTATATTATTTTGTTTAAGTTTAGGTTTAGGTTTATGTTTAGGTTTTATTTCTTTTAGTTTTGATTATTTTATTTTATTTTTAGTTTATTTTAATTTGCTTATTTTTTTATTTTAGGTTTAGTTTTTTTATTTTATGATTTAGGTTTTATTTTCTATTTATTTTTAGGTTTATTATTTAGGTTTAGGTTTTTATTTAGTCTTTATTTTATTTTATTTAAGGTTTATTTTATTTTTACTTTACATTTAGTTTTTATTTTATATATGTTTTTTATTCTTAAGTTTATTTTATTTTATTTTATTTTATTTAGTTTAAGTTATTATTTATTTTATTTTAGTTTATTTTTATTAGTTTATTTTATTTTATTTTTAGGTTTAGGTTTAGGTTTAGTTTAGATTTTTATTTTATTTAGGTTTAGGTTTTTTTATTTATTTTATTTTTAGGTTTTATTTATTTTAGGTTTAAGTTTTTAGGTTTTTAGGGTTTAGGGTTTAGGGTTTAGGGTTTTAGGGTTTAAGGTTTTAGAGTTTAGGGTTTAGGGTTAGGGTTTTGGGTTAGCTCAGGGTTTAGGGTTACCCAGCTCTGTGAGCCTTTAGCCATGGTGTGGTCAGGGCCCAGGCCCAGTGTCACCAGGGCCTTAAGACCCACCATTAGTTTCACCCAGCCCCAGGTCAGGTGTGGTCAGGGCTGGCCCAGTGTAGGGTCAGGAATCCAGGCCTCAGGCCTCAGCCCACGATTTCAGGCCTGGGCCTGCATCTTTTAGTTAGAGGGTTTAGTGGCCCAGGTCTTTAGGGTTAGCATCAGGGTCAGGATATATGGTTTAGGGCCTAAGTTTAGGTTTTTTTTAAAGTTACAAACCAGAGTTTATTTTATTTATTTATTTTAGTTTTATTTATTTCTTAATTTTAGTTTATTTAATATTAGTTTAGTTTATCTTAGTTTATTTTTTTAGGCTCAATGCCACGTTTTAAAGCTTAGTTTTATTTTAATTTTATTTTGGTTTAGTTTATTTTCGGGCTTAGGTTTATATTTTACTTGTTTAGGTTTAGTGTTAGGTCTTAATTTTAGCAGTTTATATTTTCCTTTTAGGTTTTATTTTTTTAGTTTAGTTATAGGTTCATTTTTAGTTTATTTTATTTTATTTTTTTAGTTTAGGGTATAGGTTTAGTTTATTTTATGTTTAGGTTTAAGTTTATTTATTTTAGTTTAGTTTATTTTAATTTATGCTTAGGTTTATTTTATTTTGTTTATTTTATGTTCTAATTTTTTTAGGTTTTATTTTTAGGTTTATTTTTTAGGTATAGGTTTTATTTAGTTTTTATTTTATTTATTTTAGATTTATTTTATTTTCTTTTCGCTAAATTTTATTTTATTTAAATTTTTTTATTTTTAGGTTTATTTTATTTTTTTAGCTAGTTTACTCTTATTTATTTATTTTGGGTTTTTAGGGTTTAGAGTTTAGGGTTTGTGTTTTAGGTTTAGGGTTCATGTTTTAGTTTAGGGTTTAGGATTTTTGGTTTTTTTAACAAAGAATAAATTCATATTCAACATTTCTTCTTTTGATTATTTAGTTTATTTAGTTTATTTATTTTAGTTTATTTAGGTTTTTAATTTTTATTTATATTTATTTTTATTTTATTTAGTTTACTTTATTTTATTTTAGGTTTATTTATTTTAGGTTTTTTATTTTAGTTTATGTTTTAGGTTTAGGTTTGTTTTTTTTATGAGTTTTATTTTTATTTTATTTTTTAGGTTTAGTTTTATTTTTTATTTTTAGGTTTTGGTTTAGGTTCATACTTTATTTTTTTAGGTATAGGTTTTAGGTATTTATTTTAGGTTTATTTTTATGTTTTATTTATTTGTTTAAGTTTACATTTATTTTAAGTTTATTTTATTTTATTTAGTTTAGGGTTTAGGTTTAGGTTTAGGTTTTATTTATTTTCATTTAGTTTATTTTAGTTTAGGTTTAGGTTAATTTTATGTTATTTCTTTATTTTATGTTTAAGTTTTTTTTTTAGTTTAGGGTTTAGCTTTAATTTTTATTTATTTTAAGGTTTTACATTTAGGTTATTTTAATTTTATGTTATTTCTTTATTTTATGTTTAAGTTTTCATTTAACTTTTATGTTATTTTATTTTTAGGTTTATTTTATTTTTATTTTACATCTAGTTTTATTTTTTTTTTCATTTTTTATGCTTAGGCTTATTTTATTTTTTTAGTTTAGTTTAGGTTTTGTTTATTTTATTTTAGTTATATTTATTATTTTATTTTATTTTATTAGGTTTAGGTTTTAGTGGTTTTATTTGATTTGATTTGATTTTATTTTATTTAAGTTTTTGTTTTTTATTTATTTTATATTTATGTCTTATTTAGTCTAGGTTTAGGTTTTTCAATTTTTAGAGTTTAATGTTTAGGGATTAGGGTTTAAGATTTGGTTTTAGAGTTTAGGGTCAGGGTTTAGGGTCCAAGGCCTAGAATGTATGCCATGGCTCAGGGTTTAGGGTTTAGGTTGTGGGTTTAGTAGCCAGGGCAGCCTGGCCTTTTGGTTTAGGGTTTAAGGTCCAAGTTTTAGGGTTTGGCCATTTTTTAGGGTCAGGGCATCGCCAGTGGCTTAGGGTTTATGATTTTGACTTAGCATTTAGGGCTAGGGTTTAGGGTTTGTGAGCTCAGGATTTGGGTTTAGGATGGTTTAGGTTTTAGGGTTTAGGGTTTAGGCTTTAGGGTTGTAAGTTTAGGGTTTTTTTATTTTATTTATTTTATTTTATTTTTAAATTAAATTAACTCATAGGATTAGGATTATTTAGTTTATTTTTTTATTTTAGTTTATTTAAATTTTTTATTTTTATTTTAGTTTATTTTTAATTTTTTAGTTTAGTTTATTTATTTTATGTTTATTTATTTTAATTTAGGTTTTATTTTATTTACTTTTAAGTTTAGGTTTAGGTTTATGATTATTTTTTAGTTTAGTTATATTTTAATTTATTTTTCGTTTAGGTTTTATTTTTTATTTTTAGGTTTAGGTTTAGATTTTAATTTTACTTTCTTAGGTTTAGGTTTTAGGTTTTTCTTTTAGGTTTATTAATAGGTTTTATTTTTTAGTTCAGATTTAGGTTAATTTGTAGTTTATTTTATTTTATTTAGTTTATAGTTTAGGTTTAATTTATTTTAGGTTTAGGTGTAATTTTTATTTTAGGTTTCATTTTTTTTTTTTAGTTTAGTTTAGGTTTTATTTTTATTTATTTTATGATTTATTTTAGGTTTATTTTTTATGTTTAGGTTTATATTAAGTTTTTATTTTATTTTATTTTAGATTTCTTTTATATTTATTTTAGGTATTTTATTTTAACCTTAGTTTAGGTTATTATTTATTTTAGTTTAGTTTAGTTTTATTTTTTTATATTCTCTTTAGGTTTAGGTTTAGGTTTAGGTTTAAGATTAGGTTTTTATTTTTGTTTTTATTTTATCTTATTTTTTTATTTTATTTTGGTATGTGTTTTTTTATTTATTTTATTTTTAAGTTTTGTTTAGTTTAAGTTTAGGTTTTTAACTTTTTAGGGTTTAGTGTTTAGAGATTGTTTAGGGTTTAGGGATTAGGGTTTAGGGTTTGGGGTTTACGATTTATGGTTTAGGGGTATTTTCTGGGTTTAGGGTTTAGATTTTTTATTTTAGTTTATTTTTTAGGTTTAGGTTTAGGTTTATGTTTATTTTTTAGTTTGGTTTTATTATTATTTTATTTTTAAAGTTTAGGTTTTAATTTTTATTTTAGGTTTTGTTTAGGTTCCATTTTATTTTTTAGTTTTAAGTTTTAAGTTTTATTTTAGGTTTATTTTAGGTTTATTTTTTTTAAGTTTAGGTTTAGGATTTTATTTTAGTTTATTTTAGGTTTGATTTAGGTTTTGTTTATTTTTAGTGTAGTTTATTTATTTTATTTTATTTTAAGTTTATTTTATTTTTTTTAGGTTTAGGTTTAGGTTTTATTTTATTTTTAGGTTTGGGTTTAGGTTTTATTTTAGGTTTATTTTTAAGTTATATTTTTTAGTTTATAGGTTTATTTCTATTTTATCTTTATATTTAGTGATTAAATTTAGTTTTATTTTATTTTATTAGGTTTATTTTTATGTTTTGGTTTTATTTTGTTTTATTTTAAGGTTTATTTTAGGTTTATTTTATTTTATTTTACATTTAGTTTTCATTTTATTTAGGTTTTATTCCAGGTTTATTTTATTTTATTTATTTAATTTAAGTTTTTTTTAATATTTTAGGTTTAGGAGGTTTAGTTTAGGTTTTATTTTATTTTATTTATTATTTTATTTAGGTTTAGGTTTTATTTATTTATTTTTCAAGAAGGTTTAGGATTTAGGGTTTAAGATTAGGGTTTGCATAGGGTTAGTGTATTTTAAAGTTTTAGGGGCCTGCTCATTAGGCTCAGGCCAGTGGCCCAGGGAAGGTTGTTCAGGTTTAATGGTTTTAAGACTAGGTGGTAAGAAGGTCAGTGTGGTTTAGGGTCCAGGCCCAAAGCCCTGACCCAGTTTAGGCTCAGGGTTTTAGTTGGGCCTGAGCCCAGGGTCAAGGGAGTATAGTTATGGGTCAGGTTTTGTGGTCCAGGTGGGCCAGGGGGTTAGGTCAGGCATGGATCAGTCAGGTGGATAGGATCTGAGAGTGTTTCAGGTGTTTTAGGGCCTATGGTTAGTAGTGGTAGGGTTTAGGGTTTCCTTTCCATATTTTATATATTTGTATTTATTTATTTATTTTGGATTAAGTAAACTAGTTTATGTTTATTTAGTATATTTTTTTATTTAGTTTATTTATTATTTTTTTGATTTAGTTTATATTTTTTATTTTTCTACTTCATTTATTTATTTTGGTTTCTATTTTATTTTTTATTTTAGTTTATTTTTTAGGTTTAGTTTGGTTTTATTTTTCTAATTTTATTTTATTTTATTTTATTTTTATTTAGTTTTATTTTAAGGTTTAGTTTAGATTTATTTTATTTTTTTTAACATTAGGTTTTAGTGCTTAAGGTTTATTATTAGGTTTTATTTGTAGTTTTGGTTTAGGTTTATTTTTTAGTTTCGGTTTAGGTTTATTTTAAGTTTATTTAATTTTATTTACTTTAGCTTTAGGTTCAGGTTTAGTTTATTTTAGGTTTATGTTTAGATTTTATTTATTTTAGTTTTATTTCTTTTATTATTAGTTTAAGTTTATTTTATTTTTTATTTTTTAGTTTAGGTTATTTTTTAGTTTTAAGTTTTTTTTTTTTAGCTTTTTTTAGGTTTATTGTTTAGGTTTAGGTTTTATTTAGTTTTAATTTAGGTTTATTTTATTTTTATTTTAGGTTTAGTTTTATTTTATTTAGGATTTTATTTTAAGTTTGTTTTTATTCATTTTATTTTGGTTTTTTTATTTTTTGATTTTATTTCTTTGAGATTCAGTTTAGTTTAGGTTTAGGTTTAGATTTTAGTTTATGTTTTTATTTTTTTTATTTTTTTTTATTTTGGTTTAGATTTTTTTTAGGTTTTATTTAATTTAGGTTTAGGTTTTTAGCATTTTATTATTTAGGGTTTAGGGTTTTAGGGTTTATGGTTTAGGGTTTTGGGTTTAGAGTTTAGGATTTTGTTTCATTTAGGGTTAAGGTTTTATGGTGTAGGGTTTAGGTTTTAGGGATTAGAGTTAGGGTTTAGGGTTTTAGGGTTTAGGGTTTGAGGTTTAGGGTTTAGGTTTTAGTGTTTATGGTTTCAATTTTTTATTTAAGGTTCAGGAATTAGTTTAGGGTTTAGGGTTATTGGTTTTTTTTTTTTTTTGCAGAGAAAAAATTCAAATTCAACATCTCTTTTCATCAACCAAGTAACATACCAAGTTTTCTGAGATACAAGCGATGACATAGATAAAAATTGAGCATGCATAGAGCAAATCAAAAACCTTAGATAACTAGAAACATCTCTACTATAAAGACACAGTTTTATAAGCAGTAGATCGGTTCAGCAATTCTTTAGTTTCTCCAGTTCCAATCAAAATGACCCTGGCCTCTCGAGTAGTGGGATCCACCGTCATATCCTGATCTTTCCCTCCGCCACCACCATGGTTATAACCTCTGTCATTCCTCCCACCTCCATAACCACCATTACTTTGACCACCACCTCCATATCCACCAGCACCTCTAGATCCCTAACCACCACTGCGATAACCATCGCCTCTGCCATCGCCTCCACCGCTAGATCTAGATTGAGCCTGGTACATAATGATGTTCCTGTCGCCAAGGTTATGCCCATTCATAGGGTTTAGCTTTATTGGGTTTTAGGGTATAAGTTTATTTTTTAATTTATTTAGTTACTTTTGGTTTAGGTTTAGGGTTTAGGTTTAGGTTTAAGTTTTAGATTTAGGTTTTGTGTGGTTTATTTTAGGGTTTAGAGTTTTGGTAGTTTAGGGTTGTAGGTTTAGCTTGTAGGGTTTAGGGGGTGATTTAGTGTTTAGTTTTTTTAATTACAAAGTTTAGGTTTATTTAGTTTATTTTATTTATTTTAGTTTATTTTATTTTATATTTTATTTAGGTTTATTTTTTATTTTATTTAGATTTTTATTTGATGATTTATTTATTTTAGTTTTATTTTAGTTTATTTTGTGCATTATAGTTTAAGTTTTTTTAGTTTATTTTATTTTAAGTTGGGAGTCTTTAGTCCAGGTTTAGGTTTTTAGGTTTATTTGGTTTATTTTAGTTTAGGTCATGTTTATTTTTAGTTTATTTATCTTTATTTAGGTTTAGCCTAGTATTATTTAGTAGTTTATTTATCCATTTTATCTTATTTTTTTTTAGGTCTTTTTAGCACCTCAGTTTATTTCACTATTTATTTTTAGTTTGGTCTTATTTAATTTTTATCTATTACTAGTGGGTAAGGCCAGTTTACTCCAGGTTTAGTGTTAGTGGGTTGTGGTTCTGCCCAGGGTTAGAGTGCCCAGGATCTAGAGCCCAGTAGGCATAATAGGGTCAGGGTCTGGCTCAGGGCCCATGGCCTAAGAGCCTCAGCCCAGGGTCAGCTGATCAGGGTTCAAGATAGTCCTGGATGGTTTAGAGGCTCAGGCCTGTGGATTTAGGGCCCAGGCAGGGTTTAGGAGTAAGTCAGTGGTTTAGGGTTTTATTTTGAGCTCAGTTTAGTGCTCAGATTGAGCAAGATTTAGAGTGTTGTTTATTTACTTTTTAGGCATTTTATATTTTATTTTTTAAAATAAAGTAAATTCAGTTTTAAGTTTATTTAGTTTATTTTAATTTATTATAATTTAATTTATTTTATTTTGATCTTGGTATTATTTTAATTTATTTATTTTAGTTTTAGTTTTTTATTTTAGTTTTACTTTAGGTTTAGGTTTATTTAGATTTATTTTTAGTTTAGTTTTATTTATATTTTATTTAGGTTTAGTTTATTTTATTTTAGTTTATTTAGGTTTATTTTATTTTTAGGTTTAGGTTTAGGTTTATTTAGGTTTATTTTTTAGGTTTTGTGTTTTATTTAGGATTTTAGTTTATTTATTTGATTTAGTTAGCCAGATTGAATTATTTATTAGTTTAGGTTTTTTTATTAATTTTGTTTAGTTTCTTTAGTGTAGGTTTATTTATTTTATTTTATTTAGTCTTTTAGTTTAGAGTTGCCATTATTTATTTATTTTAGATTTATTGTTTAGGTTTATGTTTTATTTAGTTTTTTAGGTTTATTTTATTTTTTAGCTTTAGTTTATTTTCCAGTTCTTTTAGTTTAGTTTTTTTATTTGAAAGTTAATTTTATGATCATGTTTAGGTTTATATTTTGTTTTATTTTATTTTATTTTATTTTGTTTAGGTTTTATTTATTTTATTTTTTAAGCTTATTTAGTCAGTTTTAGCTTTTGGGTTTGATTTGGTTTAGGGTAGTTTTGAGGTTTATTTTGTTTTCTTTATTTAGGGTTAGTTTAGGTTTAGGGTAGTTTTAAGTAGGTTTAGGGTGGGTTAGGCCTAGGGTTTTGGGTAGTATATAGTGGTTAGGGTTTAGACTGGTTTAAGGTTTAGAGTTTAGTGATCAGGTGTGGATTTTTTTTCTTTTTTTATTATTTAAATAAAGCAAACCGGTAGGTTTAGTTTATTTATTTTTTTTTTTGATTCTTTATTTTAATCTTTATTTTATTTTATTTAGTTTAGTTTATTTTTTATAATTTTGTTTATTTATTTTAGTTTTAGTTTGTGCTTTTTTAGTTTAGTTTATTTTATTTTTATTTTTTAGGTTTAGGTTTTATTTTTTTTTTAGGTTTGGTTTTAGGTTTTATTTTATTTTTTTAGGTCTAGGTTTTAGGTTTTATTTTAGGTTTATTTTAGGTTTTCTTTTAGTTTAGTAGGTTTACTTTTAGTTTAGTCTTTATTTATTTTAGGTTTAGGTTTAGGTTTAGTTTATTTAGGTTTTAGGTTTAGGTTTTATTTTATTTTTAAATTTAGTTTACATTTAATTTTATTTATTTTAGTTTATTTTTTTGGTTTATTATTTAAGTTTAGTTTTATTTAATTATTTATTTATTTTATTTTAGGTTTATTTTATTTTATTTTATTTAAATTTTTTAATTTAGATTTTTATTTTTTTAGTTTAGTTTTATATTTATTAATTATTTTAGTTTATTTTATTTTATTTTATTATTTCTCTTTAAGTTTAAGTTTAGTTAGGTGGTTTTAGTCATGTTTTATTTTATTTATTTTGAGGATTTTATTTTAGGTTTATTTAGTTTGGTAGCTTTTAGCTTTTGAGGTAGTAGTCGGTTTTAGTTTGGGCTAGGTTTGGTATGGGTTTTAGTAGGGGTTTAGGGTTTAGGGAGTAGGTGTGGTAGGTAGTTTAGGTAGGGTATGTTTTAATTTTTATTTTATTTTGGCTTAGTTTATTTTATTTTATTTTTTTTTATTTAGTTTTTTAGCTTTTAGGATTTAGGTTTAGGGGTTTAGGTTTATGGTTAGCATTTAGGTTTAGGTTTAGTTTTAGTTTATATTTTAATAGAGTACAAATTGATTCAACATTTCTTCTTGATTTCATCAAGCAAATAACACACCAAGTTTTCTAAGCCCAGATAAATCAAAATGAGCATGCATAGAGAAAATCAAAAGCCCTAAATAACTAGAACTCACAACACACTTCCATAAGCAGATCGATCGGCCATTTAAAGTTTCTCTCCCATCATCAAACCACCCTGCCTAGGGATCCACCATCCTATCCTATCTCCCTCCACCACCACCAATGTTGTAACCTCCCGCTTCCCACCTCATAACCACCTGCCCACATATCCACTAGCACCTCAGATCCCCACCACCACAATGAAAACCACCGCCTCGCCTTCACCTCCACCAGGATCATCTAGATCAGCTGCTGATGGTGATGGTGCCATGTTTTCAGGATTTAGATTTAGGTTTAGATTTATGGGTTTAGTTTATTTTCTAATTTATTTAGTTACTATTTTTAGGTTTATGGTTTGGGGTTTGTTTGGGTTTAAGGGTGGTTTTTAGGGTTTGGGTTTTAGGAATTTAGTGGTTTAGATTAGTTTAGGGTTTTTAGGGTTTAGGGTTTATGCTTTAGGGTTTTAGAAGGTTTAGGATTTAGGGTTTAGTTTAGTAATTTAAGGTTTAGGGTTTATTTTTAGCCTTTTAGATTTAGCATTTAAGATTTATGGTTTATAGTTTTTTAAATTATGTAAACCCAGTTAGGTTTATTTAGTTTATTTTATATTTTTATTTTTAATTTTTATTTAGGTTTATTTTTTTATTTATTTAGTTTAATTAATTTTATTTATTTTTTAAGTTTTTTAGTTTATTTTAGTTTAGGTTTTAGGTTTTAGATTTTTATGGTTTTAGGTTTTATTGTTTTTATTTTATTTTATTTTATATTTTTTTATTTTATTTTTTTTATTTTTTATTTATTTATTTTATTTTATGGTTTTTTAGGGTTAGTTTTTAGTTTAGGTCTTTTGGGTTTTTTTTTTATTATTATTTGGATTTAGGATTTAGTTTTATGGTTTAAGTTTTTAGGTTTAGATTTTTTGGGTAGCTTGGTTTTAGGGTTTTAGGTTTAGGTTTATTTTTTTT
This sequence comes from Cymbidium sinense, assembly GCA_021442155.1. Taxonomy (NCBI): domain Eukaryota; kingdom Viridiplantae; phylum Streptophyta; class Magnoliopsida; order Asparagales; family Orchidaceae; genus Cymbidium; species Cymbidium sinense. The sequence continues at coordinate 81,301,325 of CM038214.1, read as the reverse complement.
AAGTCAGGTAGGTTTATCATTACAGTTTAAAGTTAAGTTTGGTTCTCAGTAAGGATTTAGTTTTAGGTTTAAGGTTATTTAGCCTTTTGTTATAAGGATTTCATACTAGGATTTTAGGGGCTCAGTTAGTTTTCAGCTGTTAAGTATTTTAAGTGTTTTAGGTTAGGGCCAGAGGTTAGGTTTAGGTCATTTGTTTAGGTAGGGAGTTTAGGGTTTTTTAGGTTTTTGGGTTTGGGGTCATAGGCACAGTGTCAGTATTAGGGTCAGGGTAGTATGATATGGTAATGTGGGTAGGGTAGAGGAGGGAGGCCTGAGGGTAGGTCATAGGAGTTTTAGAGGTCTAGTATTTTTAAAAGGTATATATAGATATTATTATATTATTCTTATAAGTTTAGGTTTATGTTTATTTTAGTCATTTTATTTTATTTTATTTAGGTAGGTTTATTTTATTTTTAGGTTTAGGTAGGTTTTATTTTTTAGGTTTTAGTAGGTGGTAATATTTATTTTATTTAGTTTAGGTAGGTAGTTTATTATTTATTTTAGGTTTAGATTTTTTTAATTTAGTTTAGATTTTATTTATTATTTATTTTATTTAAGTATTTAGGTTTCTATTTAGTTTTATTTTATTTTATTTTATTTTAGGTACATTTTTACTTTTAGGTTTATTTTATTTTTTTAGTTTAGCTTAGGTTTTTATTTATTTTATTTTAGTTTAGTTATTATTTTTTATTTTTTTTATCTTTAGGTTTAGGATTAGGTTTATGTTTACATTTTAGTTTCATTTTTAGTTTTTTAATTTAATTTTTTTTATTTAGGCTTAAGTTTTTTATTTATTTTAGTTTTATGTTTTATTTAGTTTAGGTTTAGGTTTTTAGATTTTTAGTGTTTAGGGTTTAGGGTTTATGGTTTGGGGTTGTAGGTTTAGGGTTTTGGGATTTAGGTTTATTATAGGTTTAGGTTTGGGTTTTATAGGTTCAAGTTTTTATTTAGTGTTTAGGGTTTTTGGTTTTTTTTAAGTGAACAAATTTAGATTCAACATTTCATCTTTCAAACCAAGTAACAAAATGGTGAGGTAATCAAATAACCTCCTTAGGGCTAGCTAAAACCTCATGTTCTAGGGATGTCCAGACTTTATTCCAAGTACCATTCAATCTTATATAAATCAACACATGAATAGAGAACTCAACATTCATAAACTTAAGCTATAAGCACATGCATTTATTATGAATTTATAACTAGCATCATAACACATTATTATTCATTTATAAGCTTTTGAAAAATACATTTATATTTAATAGTGATAATAGTCATGCATATATTAAATTAAATCAACACATGCAAGCTTACATAAAAGAAATCCAATTTATTTTACTTGATTTTGAAAACATGGATGCATGAATTCAAATGACATACCAAATTTAACATGATTGGAAAGAGGACAATCAAATATAAGCATATGATTCATTCAACCAAGCTAGTTGTTAAGGACAATCAAATCAAATAAGATTATTTAAAGCAAACCAAAGTAATTAAAAAATAATTAAACTAATTAATTTTGTAATTAAACCTTAATTATTATTCAAAATTAGTTAAGATCATTTTTAATTAATTCCCCTTCGAAATACCTTTAAAATGAGTATTTATTAGCATTTTTTTTGTTTCTCTATGATTTTTTATGATTTTTAGAAATTTCAACCATTACAAATAATTAATTAAGCCTAATTAAAACCTAATCCTATTGGCGCCACATGCATTACGCCGATGCTGTGCTTTTCATGTGGCACCGTGAAATTGGCTACTTAAAACTTATCCGACTGAGAGCCTACATGGCGGTGATGGATGTGCTTTCCTGTCCACCATCTGATCTAAGATCAAATGACTAAGATTAATCCCATAGCTTAATACGATTAAATCAGATCGATCTAGTGGAACTAATCACAATTGTTCATTTCGATCACGTAGAACGGATGGTGTGTGATCTAATGTCACGCAAGTGAGGGAAAATATAGTCTATCCACCATTGCTAACTTGATCCAAGTTTGCCCGAGCTCAAATCAACTCCAAAAGGATCCCACACCTTCATGACATCGATCAGAGGGGATCCAACGATCAAGATCACATGAGGTGCAAGTTTTCTCAAAAAGATCTAACCCATTTTTGCCTAAGGATCAATTTTGGAAGCATACCTCATCGGAGCTCAAGACTGATGGCTTGAATGATTGGGGAGCTTCATCTAGTGGAGACAAAGCCATGTTGAGCAATAATTGGATCAATTCCTTGATGTTCACTCGAAAGGCCACAAACTGATGATTTGGAGCCTGGCTTTGCTCAAAGTCCCACCTCCGGTGCTCGAGAAACTTGGGAGATGATTCGTTCTTGCTCGATGAGGCATAGGGAAGGCGCATGCAAATTTAATTTGAGTTTGATGGAGAAATGTGGAAGTTAGGTTAGAAATTGGAGTGCCCTTTTTTGAGACAGATGGGAATGGCTCTAACAGCTCATTTGGTAGCTAGGGCTCTAAGAATGATATTTATGTGTGTTTGAATGGAAATGGGGGGGGGTTCCCTTCATCTTGATCGGACGATGGAATCAGATTTAGCTTCTAGTTTTCTACCATCTCAGGTCTTGGGTGGTGTGGGAGGAGGTGAGTGGCTTGGTTGGTTGAAGGTGTGGAGGTGGCTGCCAAGGAGGAATCATGGGTGTCCTATGGGTTTCAAATTCTCCAATGAGGAGGGTGAGGTGATTTCACCTCCATGGGTTATGGCCAACCAAACCACCCCTTGGATCAGGTTGGGCAATGTCCTATGTGCCTAGGTGGACCATTGGAAGAGTACCAAGTGGCCAAGGGATGGAAATGACCACTTACATGGGTTATTTTCTCATGCAATTCCCTTAACCTTAGGGTAGAATGATCATTTGGCATTAGATTTGATTTGGGCAGATTTGAAATGAGCCAAAAGTGGGTTAGCCCAAATTTCAAGTCAATTGGAGTTGATTTGGTTAGGTTTGGCTCAATTTGACTCATTTAGGTCAAGTTGACCTATTAGTTAAATTGGGTCAAACCAAGGGTTGGGTCAAGTTCATATGATCATTTGGGATGTTTTGGTTCAATTGGTTTGGTTTAGTTTGGCATAGATTTGATTTGGGCTCATTTGAATTCATTTCGGTCAAATGGATTAAGTTGACCAATTTGACCAAATTGGCCAAATTGACTTGGGTTGGGTGTTTGTTTGGGTTTAGTTGACCAATTAAAGATGATTTTAGGCTTTTGTTTCATTTGATTTGGATTTGGGTTTGATTTAGTCCAACTTGAACCTTTAGGTCAATTTGGGCTAAGTAGGTCAATCGGGTTCAATTAGGTCCAATCATCATTTTGGTCAAATTTGACAATCAATTTGCGATGAACATGAGCCATTGGTTGCAATCAATTTGGTTTATATTTTGATTTGACTCAATTTGGTCTTTTAGGTCAATTTGGTTCAACTTAGGTCAAGAGGGCCAATTATTTTTAGTTCAACTCAATTGAAGGTCAAGTCATATTCAAATATTGATTTTGATTTGGTATGAATCATTGGTTTCAAGGGATTTGGCTTAGGTTGCAATTTGGCTAGTTTGGGTTCATATGGGTTAAGGGGTTGACTTGGTCAAATGACCAAGTTGACTTGGTTTGACCCAATTTATGAGAATTGATCAACCTAGGGTGATCAACAATCAAGATGGGAGGTTTTGATGGGCTTGGTTCAATCCAATTTGGGTAGGATTAGAACTTCGCTCAAATAGGTCAAATTGGTCACTTTGGGCCAAGTGGACCAATTAGGTTTAGTTGGCTTGATTTTGGGGTGAGTTTGATTTAGTGGAGTTTATATATGAATTTCAGATTGATATATAAATTCAATTGTAGTTCAAATAGGTTTTGGTTCATTTGAACATTTCAAGTCAAAAGGATTAAGTTGGGTTTCACTTGGGTTAATTTTAGTTTGGCTTGGTGATTATATATTTTATTTATATTTGTGAATATGATTGAAGGTATGATTGATTCATGAGAAAATCAATTGAATTTGGGTTTTGGAATGAAGGAATTTGACTAAGTCCATGGAGTTGGGTCATGTGGCATAGGTTTGGATTTTGATTTGGTTTGATTTAGTTTTGATGATTTAAATGTATATTTCGTTTAAATTTGTGAAGATGATTGAAAATATCATTGATTTGTGAGAAACTCAATTGAGTTTGACTTGATTTGGAATACGATTTGGCTAAGTCCATGGATATGGCATTATGAAGGGTTTTGATTTAATTTGATTTAGTTTCATTTAGTTTTGATCATTTCAATGTAGATTTGATTTATATTTAGAAGATGATTGAAGATTTAGATTTATTATGAGAAAATCAATTGATTTTGGTTGATTTGGATTAAGATTTGGCTAAGTCCATGGGATTGGTCATATGGCTTAGGAAGGGTTTCAAGTTTGGATTTGATCATGGGCTTCAATCATATGGTTTTGGAATTTGGATTTGGATTTGGATTTGAGTTTGATGTTTGAATTGAACTTGAGGTTTGGTTTGAGAAGGTGAACATGGATTGGATTTAGGTTGTAAAGTAGGTGGATTATCCTAATCTCTAAGGCATAACCTAATCCTAGGATAAACCCTTCAAAGTCTTTAGGCATAGGTTAACTGTTTACCTAATTCTTAGAAGTGTCTTATGACTAGGGAAGTCTTCGTGTTTAGAAGACTCCTAAGTTTAAGATGGGAAGATTGAATCCACACTCCAAAAGTGAGGTCAATAGGCTTTAGACTCCATAGTGTTTCTCTTGGAGATAGATGATTGGAAGATCGAAGCCAAGTTTCATAATATAGACTCAGATACATCTTTCAATGCTTTGCTTGGGAGGCCATGGATACATTAGAACAACATAGTTTTATCCTTTCTACATCAGTGTATGAAGTTTGTGAGAGGTGGGATGCCTAATGTGTCAAAGGAGATCTCCATTTAGCTCAAGGTCGACATGTATGAGGATGCTACTACCTCCCTCAAAATCAACAAGTCTTCTAGAACTTGGCCAAAGTTTAAAAATAAAAAAATAAGAAAAAGAAAATGAAAGAGAAAAAAAGAAAAGAAAAGAGAGAATGAAAAAGAAAGTAAAAGGGAGTGAAAATAGACTTGGAGGAGGAAGTTGAGCCTGGCATTAGATTCCACCCACAGTTCGTTATTCCATTCGAACACATGGGTTGGATGACTGACCTCCACCGTGAGGAAGAGGCGCCGAGGGCAATCCTGTGGGTGGAAAATCTCTTTATTGGCCACCCAAAAGATATATGTCCTAGCTACCGAGTATATATCCATAGAGACTTAGAATCTAGTTCATAGGATGAGTCTTAGAATCTAGGTCATAGAATGAGTCTTATATGGTTAGCACACCAGCTAGCTCTTCTCAACAATAGATTCCCTTGGAGGTGACACTTGAGCTAGATAGTAGTGAAGATTGGATTCCAAAGCAAAGCATGAGTATATCCAAGTCTATATGTGAAATAGTTGGCTTCAGTTGAAAACCATAGCTCTAACCCCACTATCCTCTTCAAAAGATGAGGGTTTGGTAGTTAAGGAAGACCCTAAGTTTAACTCAACTCAAATCATTCTAAGGGCGGTTGGTGTATCTAAGATGCTTTATATCCAACCTATCAGAAAGATGTCAGCCATTCACAGCTCTTTTTATAGTGGATGCCAAATTTAAGTGGGATGATAAGTGTGAGCATGCCTATGAATTCATCAAGCATTACTTGATGATGTCGTCAATTCTAGTAGCTCTATGGGCAAGCCTCATACTTTACACTATGTTAGATGACTTTGGTGCTTTGTTGGCCCAAGACAATGATGAAGAAAAGGAAAATACACTTTACTACCTCAGCCATCGTCTAATCCCTACTGAGGCTAATTATCCACCCATTGAGAAGCATTGCCTAGTTTTAATCTTTGCATCCCAAAAGTTACAGCACTACATGCTTCCTCATAAAGTGAACATAATCTCTAGGATCAATCCACTATAGCATCTCATGACATGGCTGACGCTATCTAGATGGTTAGCACAGTGGTCCATGATCCTCTCATAGTTTTACATTACCTTTCCTTCCATGGGTGAAAGGATAAGCTACTGCAGATATCTTAGACAACCACTTTCTCCGACTCACTTAGTGATGATCTCTGAACAAATCATGAACTTAAGGGATACTAGCATTCACTTTTGGGAGATGTACTTTAATGGTGTGGCTTCCTTTCAAAGAGGAGAAGAACCACAATTTACTATTCTATAATAGGCAGGGGTAGGAATAGATCTATTAACTCAAGACTGCGATGTGATGAGATTCTCATATCATATGTCTAATCTTGGAACCAATAATAAAGCTGAATATAAGGCTCTGATTGTTAATCAAGAGTAGTCTATCCAAAAAAACATCAACATCTGATTCTAGTTATCAACCAAATCATGGGTCCTATAAGGTTATAAAGCCCAAGCTCCATCACTACCACAAGTACACCATGGAGTTGTTGGCCCAAATCCCAGAGGTTACCATTTCTAAGATTTCTCAAGGAGAGAACGCCATAGCATTTGCTTTAGCCAAGCTTGCCAAGGAGTTGGCATGTCCGGAGGATGAGTCCGTATCAATAAAAAGGTCAGATAAGTCTTATCCTTATTGATATTGAACTCAAAAAAGTACCTCTTGAAGGGGAGGTTGCCATTGCCAAAGAAAGATGAGGAGTTAGATTGGAGGCAACCATTCAAGGATTACTTAAATAAAGGCAAACTTCCTCAAGAGAAGTCCCTTGCCCATCAAATGAAGTAGAGAGCACTTTCCTATGCTCTTGTGGATGGTGTCTTATACTGGCAATCTTTCAATCATATATGGTTACATTGTTTAGAAAAGCATGAGGCCCGTAAGATCGTGATCGAGGTACACTCCGGATTATCTGGAGCCAACCAATCTAGTTTGAAGATAAAAGCCAAGATTAAGAGGCTAAGATACTGCTGGCCGTCAATGATCAAAGATTACATGGATACGGCTAGGCGATGCCACCAATGTCAAATATATGGTGTGTTCCTACACCAACCACCCAACTTTCTACATCCTATATTGACTTCATGGCCATTCGAATGTTGAGGTACTGAGATAGTGGTCCGATTAATCCTCTTTCTTCCAAGGGTCATCAGTTCATCTTAGGTGCTACTGACTAGTTTTCCAAATAAGCAAAGGTGATTTTTCTTGGAGAGGTCATAACTCAGCATGTGCTCTAGTTTTTTAGAAAACATATCATATATAGGTTTGGAGTGCCTTGATGAATTATATCTGATAATGGCACTACATTCAAGAGCACCGAGATCAACAACTTTGCCCAGAGACATAGCATAGATTGAATATATTCTACCATCAATTACCCGAGGGCAAATAGCTTAGCGGAAGCCTTCAACAAAACTCTCATCCAAATACTAAAGAAGACACTTGACAATAATAAGAGATAGTGGCATGAGTAGTTAGTTGAAGCCTTGTGAGCCTATCACACCACATATAGAACTCCAACTCAGTCTACTCATTTCTTCTTAGTGTATGGGTCCAAAGCTATTCTACCATTAAAGGACCAACTCCCATCACTAAGGATAGCTATGGGTAGCAAAATCACATATCAGAATGCCAAGTGGTTAGAAGAGCTCAAGGTTTGGAGGAGAGACACCTCAGCATGCCAAAACCTTGAGTTGCATAAAGGTAAAATATTCAAGCTCATAAGTTGATTTTTTGTATAGCTTATTTTAGCTTTAAGGAGACCAATTATTGCCCTTCATAAGATGGGAGGAAAGTTTGAACTCAGTTGGGAAGGCCTTTTTTCCATAGAGAGGGTCTACTAAGGTGGATCTTATGAGCTTATTAATCACAAGAATGATTTTCCAATGCTTCCAATCAACAGGCTCTACTTAAATAAATATTATAAATTATGTTTGAAAATAATTATCATCAATAAAAATTTCATTTTGAATTCAATCTCTTTCATGTTGAAAGTATTCTTGTTTATGAATTTGCCATGATGTCTGTAGGGTAGGTGTAAGAAACCCGAAAGATCTATCCTTCATCAATACAACACAAACACAAACTACATGCAAACATATAAAACAAACACATATCTTTTATTTTGAGCTACTCTAAGTTGATATAATGCACCCAGTAGCACTCACTCAGTAGCTGCTCTAAGTAGGGTTGATGTGCTACCATGCTAGTGTGTCACCCTAGTGGTCATCTTACTTTGGAGGATGTAAGTCTGCTACGCTTTCCTTTCTTACTTGGCCATTGGACATCAACGAGCACCTTGTTAGTTGTGTACCTTATGGTCGGCTACCTCATGTTATTTCATTTAAGAGGATGTGAGTCTACTATGCTTTCTTTTTCTCATGAGTTGAATGGGTATTTTAGGATAAGACCCCTAATAGCTCTTTCCTCGACTGCCAAGTCTGTCTAATCCTTCCTCGGGGCTCCCTGCTTAGTAGTCTCTCTAAGTCAAATAGCATCTATCTCACTGATGATAGATTATCCCGATGATCAGTTCCACTTGAAAAGTTGTAAGACTACATGCTTTCTTTCCAAATTGATCATTGCACACTGATGGGCACCTTAGGTTGGTTTGGTTCTCACTATGTTGATGGATACACCACTCATGTTGATGGATACACCTTAGGTTGGTTGGTCCTTGCACCTTAGGATACGCCACTCATGGCGATGTAAGTCTACACTCTCGAGTTGGCCACCATACACCTAGCTTTTTACTAGGCTCGGGATAATTACCCCTAGAAGGCCTCCTTCTCCTGTGGGCACTATATTAGGATCACATCCTTAGCAACCCCATTTAGACACTAAGTTACCGATTGGATACAATTTTTCTAGTAACACCTTGGAGAATCCATCTGTGGATGTGTAGATTCTCATTTGGTCCAAATTTGAGATAGGTCAAGGCCGACATAGCCTTCTCGTGGTCCTCGACAACAACAAGGTCCACACAAACATATAAACAAAATACATATTCACTTGTGGATTAGAAGGACACCCTTAGCGATACCTTTTCTCAAGTAGGTAACATATCTTTAGGGCAGTGTCAGCAAAACATCCTATAGGAATCTCCTGACTACTCTTGAGTTGATATAAGTCCCTAGCTCCATTCACTCAGTAGCTCTACCCCACAACCTATAGACTATCCCTTTGGATTTGTAAACCAAAGGTAGGTTAAGGATGATATAGCCCATTCTTAGTGGGTCCATTGCACATTGACAGGATCCATACAATAACTTAGATTAAATTAAACCTAATCTAAATTTTCCTAGTAGAGTTAGATCACACCCTTATCCCTAGTGGATCCCTAAATCATATATAAATAAGTTAAGAAAACAAAATAAAATTCAAAACCAACCTCACAGTGGAGCCAAATTAAACCAACTCCCTTGGTAGACTCTAAATCAAAGAAATCCAACCAAACTCTTATCCCCAGTGGATAAATCCCCAAACAAATCTATGAAATCAAACTCAAATCCCAATCCCCAGTAGATAGCCTAAAATTTCTTTCCTAGTGGAAGGTTCATATACTTGATCCATAGCAGACTCGAGCCAATATCTCTAGTAGATATGCATCCACATAAATTGAAACAAAATAAATTAAAGTAAATTCAATCTTAATCCCCGGTGGATTATAGATTCTTATCCCCGATGTTTTCCTTTTCATAAATCATATAATCAAATCAAATTCGAACCTTATCCCCAGCAGATTTTCTTCTTCTAAGCCCTCAACATAGATCGCTCACATGTCATGTCCAATGCATGTGTGATCCCCTAGTGGATCTCCCTCCATGTCCTTGACATGGAATTTTCATCAAATGTTATTTCTTCTTTATGCACACCTTTAACACTTCAACCAAAAGCCTAACAATGTATTCTTTCAAATTACATCATCTTAACATTGTAATCAACATTTTATGATTTATGATGGTGCAAGCAAATAAACTATCAATATCATGCTAAACATATTATAGAATTGATACACTCTATTATATTATAATATATGATCTTATATTATAATTTTCTATAATGTAATATATTGTCTAACATTACACCTCATTAGGATCACTTAAAAGGAACAAATAACAAAAGTTTCTCAAAATATGAATAATGTTCATTTTGGATGTAAAATTGTAATTTTTTTATTAAACATGGTACAAAATAGCTTCATTTTTGTTAGCTTTGAGCAAATGTATTACAACAAAAGTAAAACATACTAAAATGTACAATAACATTTAGTAAAACACCACCACATTCATATATATGTGAAGTTATATTGTTATGTACATTATATTTTAATATGCTTTCATATAATATATTATCTTACATTATACCTTAAAATGAATTACTTTAAGCAAAAAATTTATATAATTTGGTTGAAAAATGAACATTTATTTTGGATGCAAAATTCCATTCTTTTGATTAAATGACAGCAAAGCACGCCCCAATGATGTTCCCTAAAGCTTACCTTAAATTTAGCCAAATCTCATCATCTCAACCTATAAATCAGTATTTTTATGAATTATATGAGTACAAACTCTACTACATCATACTATAATAAACTAAAATATGCTAAACACTAAGTAGTAATACACAATAGTTTGCTATAATGCACGATGCTACACTATGTTATGGAATCCTATATTATAAAACACTTAACATATTATATTATATTATATTGCATATCACATCACAAGGGATTGCTTAAGATTAAAAATCATAAAATTAGCTAAAATAATAAAAAAAACTATATATTTTCGTCGTATCACTTGCATATTTTAAATTGAAATCATATATTATGATGCCATGCTCTACCTATTATGAATTTGGCCAATTCCACCATTTTAAAGTCTAAATCAACATTTTTATAAATAATGCTAGTGCAGGCTCGACTGCATGATTGTAAAATACTAAAAGAATTTATAATGTGCAGAATAATATATTATGATATATTATGATATACTATGCTACAACATATAATATTTATTTTGAACATAAAATCTTACTTTTTAGACTACAAGTGGCATAGCACACCTTTGGTACTCCAACCTAATTCCCACTTCAAATTTAACAAATTTCATCATCTAATTTATTAAATTAATATTTTTATGATATATATTAATATAGACTATAGGGCATAATATAATAATATACTAAAACATTTCAAAACATCTTATAACTCCAAAACACATATCACATGCTTAAATTTATGATGCCATTATACTATAATATATGGTATTATAATATGATTTAGGGTTAGTTAGGGTATTAAAAATAGTCAAGAGAAAGTTATTGAAGACATTTTCTTTAGTTACCATAGCTATGTTAGATTAGGTCATTCATAATCTACTAATGACATATTTATTCAAGGTTTGGGGGATTTAGAGTGAGTGGTTAGTTAGGGTTTAGGTTTAGGTTAGTTTAGGGTTAATGGTTTAGGGTTTAGGGTGTGGTGGAGTTTAGGGTTTAGGGTTATAGTTGTTTAGTGGGGTGGTTTATGGTGGGTTGGGTTTAGGTTGGGTTTAGGATTTAGGGTTTAGGGTTTATGGTTTACAATTAAGGGTTTAGTGTTTAGGGTTTAGGGTTTAGGTTTTAGGTTTTAGGGTTTAAGTTTTAGTTTAAGGTTTAGGGTTTAGTGTTTAGGGTTCAAGGTTTTTTTAATAGAGAACAAATTCATATTCAACATTTCTTCTTTTTGATTTCATCAAACAAGTAACACCCCAAGTTTTCTAAGACATAATCGATGACATAGATCAAAAATGAGCACCCATAGAGCAAACCAAAAATCCTAGATAAGTAGAACCATCTCTATTATAAAGACATAGTTCCATAAGTCGCATATCAGATCGGCCATTCTTCAATTTCTCCAGTTCCCATCAAAACTACCCCCACCTCTTGAGTAGCGGGATTAGACATCATATCCATGATCTCTCCTTCTGCCACCACCATGGCTATAACCTCCATTGCTCCCATCTCCATAACCACCACTGCTCTAACCACCACCTCCATATCCTTCAGCACCTCTAGAACCCCCACCACCACTATGATAATCGCCTTCTCCACATTCACCTCCATTGTAAGATCTAGACTGAGCCTAGTTGATGGTTATATTCCTGTTGTCAAGGTTCTGTGCATTCTTAGGGTTTAGGGTTAGTTTAGTGTTTAGGGTTTAAGATTTAGGGTTTGGATTTAAGTGGGTTTGGGGGGTTAGGGTTTAGGGTTTAGGGTAGTTTGTGTTTAGGCTTTAGGGTTTAGGTTTTAGGCTTTAGGGTAAATGATTTAGGATTTTAGGGTTTATAGTTTAGGTTTTATGGTTGTAGGTTTAGGGTTATAGGTTTAGGGTTTGTTAGGCTCAGAGGTTTAGGGTTTAGGATTTAGTGGTTTTTCCAAAAGCAAAATTAGTAGGTTTAGGTTTATTTATTTTATTTTATTTATTTATTTGAGTTTATTTTATCTTTTATTTTTATTTAAGTTTATTTTTCATTTAGTTTAGTTTACTTATTTTAGGTTTATTTATTTTAGTTTAATTTTTTATGTTTATTTTTTTTTTGTTTTATTTTGTTATAGTTTTATTTTTATGTTTAATTTTTTTTATTTTTTAGTTTAGGCTTAGGTTTATTTTAGGTTTAGGTTTTAGGTTTTTATTTTAGGTTTATTTTTAGTTTTATTTTTTAGTTTAGGTTTAGGTTTATTTTTAGTTTATTTTATCTTATTTAGTTTAGGTTTTGATTTTATTTATTTTAGTTTAGTTTACTTTAGTTTATGTTAGGTTTATTTTATTTTATCTATTTTATTTTAATTTTAGGTTTAGGCTTTTTTAGTTTAGGGTTTGGTTTTTTATTTTTATTTATTTTATTTATTAGGTTTAGGTTTTTATTTAGTATTTATTTTATTTTATTTTTATTTTAGGTTTAGTTTTTATTTTATTTATTTTTTTTAGTTTTGTTTAGGTTTTTATTTATTTTACTTTACTTTAGTTTTTATTTTTTATTTTATTTTTGTTGTAGGTTCAAGATTAGGTTTAGGTTTTAGTTTATGTTATTATTTTATTTTATTTTATTTTTTATTTTGGTTTAGGTTTTTTCTTAATTTTAGTTTTAGGCTTTATTTAGTTTAGGTAGGTTTTAGCTTTAGGGTTTAGGTTTAGGGTTTAGGGTTTAGTGTTTAGGTTTTAGATTTTTAGGATTAGGTTTAGGTTTTATGGTTTTGGCTTTTTTTGGTTTATTTTATTTTATTTTAATTTTTTCTATTTTTAAATTAAAAAGGTTTAGGTTTATTTGTTTATTTTATGTTCATTTTAGTTTATTTTTTATTTAGGTTTATTTTTTATTTTATTTAGTTTATTTATTTTGGTTTATTTATTTTAGTTTATTTTTTTTGGTTTAGGTTTAAGTTTCTTTTAGTTTATTTTATTTCATTTTAGTTTTAAGTTTTTAGGTTTAGGTTTAGGTTTTATTTTATTTTTATGTAGTTTAGGTTTATTTTAGGTACTATTTTAGTTTAGGTATGGTTTATTTTAGTATATTTAATTTTATTTAGTTTTTTAGGTTTAGGTTTAGTTTATTTTAGGTTTGCTAGGTTTTATTTATTTTAGTTTAGTTTATTTTAGTTTAGGTAAAGGTTTAGGTTTATTTTTATTTTTATTTTAGGTTAGATTTAGGTTTTTTTTTTATTTTATTTGGTTTTTTTTTTAGGAAGTTTTATTTAGTTCTTATTTATTTTATTTAGGTTTATTTTATTTTATTTTTAGTTTTATTTTATTTAGGTTTATTTTTTTTTATAGGTTTTATTTATTTTATTTTAGTTTAGTTATTATTTTATTTTATTTTAAGGTTTAGGTGGTTTAGTTTATGTATTTGATTATCTTTTATCATTTTGTCTTGGTTTTTTTATTTATTTTATTATTTATTTATTTAGCTTTCTTTTTTTAGGGTTTTAGGTTTATTTTAGGTTTATTTTATATTATTTTTTTAGTTTAGGCATAGGTTTTATTTATTTATTTTATTTAGTTTAGGTTTAAGTTTATTTTATTTTAAGTTTAGGTTTAGGTTTTATTTAATTTAGTTTAGGTTTAGGTTTATTTTAATTTGTTTATTTAATTTATTTTTATTTTATTTTATCTAGTTTAGGGTTTGTGTTTTTTTTTAAGTTTTATTTTTTAGGTTTATTTTTCAAGGTTTAGCTTTCTATTTAGTTTTCATTTTATTTTATTTTAGGTTTATTTTCTTTTTATTTTATGTTTAGTTTTTATTTTATTAAGCTTTTTTATTATTACATTTATTTTATTTTTTAGATTAGTTTATGTTTTTATTTATTTTATTTTTATTTATTTTAATTTTTTTATTTTATTTCATTTTTGGTTTAGGTTTAAGTTTTAGTTTAGATTTTTATTTTATTTTATTTTATTTATTTTATTTAGGTTTACTTTTTTATTTTTTTTTTATTTTTATGTTTTATTTACTTTAGGTTTAGGTTTTTGTTTAGAGTTTGGGTTTTAGAGTTTTTTTAGGTTTAGTTTTGTTAGTTAGGGTGGTGGGTTTAGGGTGGATTTAGCCTAGGTTTTTTGGTAGTTTAGTTAGAGTATAGTTTAGTTTACTAGGGTTTTTATTTAAAGTATTTTTGGTTAGGTTTAGCATAGGTTTATTTAGATCAGGTCGGATTTGGTTTTGGATTATGTTTTAGGGAGGGTGGTTATGGTTAATTTAGGATTTGGGCCCAGGGTGTAGTGGGTTAGAGTTTAGGGTTTTGGGTGTGGATTTAGGATGGTAGTTAAGGATTTTAATTTTTGTATTAATTTATTTTAGTTTATTTTTATAAGTTTATTTTTATTTTAGTTAGTTTATTTTATTTATTTTAAGATTATTTTATTTTAGTTTTTTATTTTAGTTTATTTTAGGTTTATGTTTATTTTAGTTTAGTATTTTAAGGTTTATTTTATTTTAGTTTAGGTTTAGCATATTTTATTTTTTAGGTTTAGGTTTAGGTTTTATTTTAGCTTTATTTTTAGGTTTATTTTTAGTCCTGGTTCAGTTTATTTTAGTTTAATTTATTATTTAGCTTAGGGTTTAGGTTTAGCTAATAGGTCTAGGTTTATGAGTTATTAGTTTAGTTTAGTTTGTTTATGTTTTTTTATTTTATTTTATTTTATTTAGGTTTTTTTTTAAGTTTAAGGTTTAAGTTTTTTTATTTATTTTATGTTTTATTTTTAGGTTTATATTTTATTTTAGCTCATTTAGTTTTATTTTATTTTATTTTGGTATTTTATTTTATTTTGTTTAGTTTTATTTTATTTAGGTTTTATTTTAGGTTTATTTTATTTTTTTAGTTTAGTTTAGGTTTTATTTATTTTATAGAGTAGTTTTTTATTTCTTTTTTTTAGGTTTGGTTTAGGTTTAGCTTAGTTTTGGTTTTTATTTTATAATGGTTTAGGTTTTTTTTATTTATAGGTTTGATTTAGTTTAGGTCTAAGTTTTTAAGTTTTTATGGTTTAGTGATTAGGGTTTATGGTTTAGGCTTTAGGGTTTGGGGTTTAGGGTTTAGGGTTATAGGTTTTATTGTTTAGGGTTTAGGGTTTAGGGTTTAGGGTTTAGGGTTTTAAGGTTTAGGATTCAGGGTTTAGGGTTTGGGTGGGTTTAGTTTGGTTTATTTTATTTTAGTTTAGATTTAGGGTTTAGGATTTAAGGTTAGGGTTTTATTTATTTTTTTTAATTTTTTATTTTTAGGTTTAGGGTTTAGGGTTTAGGTTTTAGGTTTAAGGTTCAAGTTTTAATTTAGGGTTTAGGATATTTGGTTTTTTAGTTATTTGATTCAATATTTCTTCTTTTTACCACCATTGCTCAAACCACCACCTTCATATCACACACCTTATTCCACCATATTGATTCTTATTTTATGAGCCTTGATTTATGATTTAGAGGTTATTTGGTATGTTACGATGGTTTTAGGGTTTAAGGTTTAGGGTTTAGGTTTAGGGTTTAGTTTTAGGGTTGTAGGTTTAGGTTTAGAGTTTAATTTTTAGTAAAGCTTTTGGTTTAGGTTTATAGTTTATTTTATTTATTTTATTTTAGTTTGTTTTTATTTTATTTAGCTTATTTTATTTTATTTAGTTTATTTTATTTATTTTAGTTTATGTTTATTTAGTTTATTTTTTAGTTTATTTTTAGTTTATTTAGGTTTAGTTTTAGTTGAGTTTATTTTATTTTATTATTATCATTTAGGATTTTGGAGGGTTGGGTTTAGGGAAGGTGGGTAGGGAAAGTGTGGTTAGGGTTTAGGTTTAAGTTAGGTTTAAGATTAGGCCTGGGTAGTTGGATTTAATAGATGGCCTGTGGTTAGAGGGCCCAGGGCCTGGGAGTTTAGGTGGTAGTTTAAGTCAAGGTTTATTAGGGGTGGGCTCAGGTTATTGGAGGAGAGTGTGGTAGGTTTAGTGATATTTTCATTTAGAGTTTAAAAGGATTTAGGATCAGGGTAGGAGCTTGTTTTAGGGTTTAGGGTCTAGGGTTTAGGGTTTAGGGTTTTAGGGTTTAGGGTTTAGAGTTTAAGGTTTTAGGGTTTAAGCTTTAGGGTTTAGGGTTGTAAATTTATGGTTTAGGGTTAGTTTTAAGGTTTAGGGATTACAATTAGGGTTCTTTTTTAGTTTTATTTTTAGGGTTTAATGTTTACAATTTAGGGTTTAGGTTTTAGGTTTAGGGATCAGGTTTTAGTTTAGGGTTTAGGGTTTTTGGTTTTTTTTCTTAAGAGAGAATAAATTTAGATTCAATATTTCTTCTTTTTGATTTCATCAACCAAGTAACACACCAAGTTTTCTAAGACACAAGCGATGACATAGATCAAAAATGATCACGCATAGAGCAAATCAAAAACCCTAGATATCTATAACCATCTCTACTATAAAGACACAGTTCTACAAGCAGCAGATTGTATCGATAGTTCTTTAGTTTCTCTAGTTCCCATTTAACCACGGCTTCTAGGGATCCACCATAATATTCTTGATCTTTGCCTCAGCCACCACCAAGGTTGTAACCACCGTTGCTCCTCCCGCCTCCATAACCACCACTGCTTTGACCACCACCTCTAGATGCCCCACCAACACTGAGACAACCGTCGCCTCCTCCTTCTCCTCCACCGCAAGATCTAGACTAAGCTTAGTTGACGGTGATGTTTTTGTCATCAAGGTTCTGCCCATTCTTAGGGTTTGGGTTTAGGTTTTGGTTTAGGTTTATTAGGTTTTAAGGTTTAGGTTTATATTTTAATTTATTTAGTTACTTTAGGATTAAGTTTAGGGTTTAGGTTTAGGTTTAGGTTTATTAGGTTTTGAGGTTTAGGTTTATATTTTAATTTATTTAGTTACTTTAGGATTAAGTTTAGGGTTTGGGGTTTAGGATTTAGGGTTTAGGGTTAAGGTTTAGGGTTTAGGGTTTAGGGTTTATGGGTTTAGGATTTTTTTTTTTGGGAAACCCCATATAGGGGGAATTTTATTGCCACAAAAAATGGGTTACAAGGTCCTTAAAGGGGATAAACTCCAGAACTACTGCTCAAGAGCTACAATCAGCCTAGGGAGTAAATCCCTTATCTAAGTACTTCCAAAAGCAAAAGAAAAGAGTTAAGCAAGCAAAAGATACAAAATTGATTAACATATACAAGCAAATGAAGGATAAGGGTCAATATTCTACAAGATGTGAGAATGCATGACACAATGGAGTAACCTGTAAGAGAAAAAAGGAAAAGCACAAGAGATTGTAGATAGAAAGAAGTTAACAGAGGTAAAGAATCGAGAGCAAATTCTGAGAATGGTAATAATAAAGAGGTGTGATAGAGGTGGCTCAAGCTCACACAAGTTGGGATGCAAATATGAGCATCCAAACTTGATAAGGGTTACATCACAAGAGCTACTACCAAATCAAAAGGAGTGAAATCATCATAGCCATCATAGCCAACAAACCCAGACCATTTGATGAAGATCTATTGAGCACTGCAAAACATAGGCAAAGCCATATATAGAGTAGAAGAAAGAGCAGCAAAGAACAAAGTGGGTAAGGGGATCACATGCAAATTATATGTCATCATATTAGGCTCCATGGCATGATAATCCCAACTCAAATGAAAGAGAGTCATTAATGTCAGGTCATCCAGATTTTTAACCAGATTTAAAGGATTAATGAGACCAACAAGAAGAGTCACGAGGGAAACAAGAAATTCTAGAAACCAGGCAAAAAGGATAAAAATAAATATACAGTCTTGGTAAACAGTCCAGTAAGCAATTCAAAGTTATTTCCTAGAAAAGGATAACCAAAGAATGTAAGTAATGCAACTATTAACAACCTCCTTGTTTTAGAATTAAGAATGCAGCAATTATAAATGGAAACAACAAACCCCAACCCCAAATTACCACAGGAAATGGGAATAGAATAGATAAGAGATAGGTAAAGGCGACTCCCACCACAAATAGCTCCAATAAGAGATAATTAGAGATAACACCATAGGATCAGCTTGCTTATCATCATACTCAATAATCCAGTTCAGCCAACAGTAAAAGAATGTAAGTAATGCAGCTCTTAACAACCTCCTTGATTCAGAAATTAAAAAATAGCAAATATAAAGGGAAGCAGCATATCCCAAGCCCCAAATAACCACAGAAATGGGAGTACAACCGGTATGAAGAATCGTGGTGATCCCCACCATAAACAACTCAAATAAGTGGCAATCAGAGATAACACAACAGAAGAATCTTGCTTATCACTAAACTCAATTATCTAGTTCAACCAACAGTCATGATAGTAATATCCAGCTAATTGGCCATAAATCCATCCATTGAGATTAAACAGTGCAAAGATTAAAATCAAGAGAGGCAAAAGCATAATCACAATGATCTGCACAAATCTAGCATAACCAAGAGGGAAAAAATAGCGAGATGAAGTTAGCTTAGCAACAAAGAAACCCAAAAGCCAATAACCAGAATGTGCAAGAAATCGCCAACAACCATAAAAACAACCTGTTGGATAAAGGACCCAGAAATCCAAAGGCCAACAGGATAAGCAATAATACAATTATTACCCCTACTATATAAAACTCTGTTAGAAGGCAGATAAGTAAAATGAAAATTGAAGGTGTTCAAAAGATGGGGTTTAGACTTTATGGTTTAGGGTTTTAGGGTTTATGCTTTTAGGGTTTATGGTTTAGGATTTAGGGTTTAGGGTTTAGGGTTTAGGGTTTGTGGTTTAGAGTTTTAGGGTTTAAAGTCTAGGGTTTAGGGTTGCAGGTTTAGGGTTTAGGCTTTAGGGTTAGTTTCAGGGCTTAGGGTTTAGGGTTAGGATTTTTATATTATTTTATTTTTATTTTTTTTTATTTTTAGGGTTTAGGGTTTAGGATTTAGGTTTTAGGTTTAGTGTTTAGGTTTTAGTTTAGGGTTTAGTTTTTTTGGTTTTTTTTAACAGAGAACAAAATCAGGTTTTAGGTTTCTTTAATTTATTTTTTATTTTTTATTTATGCTTATTTTTTATTTTTACTTATTTTACTTACTTTATTTTAGGTTTATTTATTTTAGTTTAGGTTTTAGGTTTATTTTTAGTTGAGTTTATTTTATTTTATTTTTTAGGCTTAGGCTTATTTTTTTTATTTTATGTTTTAGGTTTAGGTTTTATTTTATTTTTTAGGTTTAGGTTTTATTTTAGATTTATTTTAGGTTTATTTTATTTTAGTTTAGGTTTATGTTTATTTTTTTATTTTATTTTATTTAGTTTAGGTTTAGGTTTAATTTATTTTAGGTTTATGTTTAGATTTTATTAATTTTAGTTTAGTTTTTTTAGTTTAGGTTTAGGTTTATTTTATTTTGTTTATTTTATTTTTATTTTTGGTTTATTTTTTTTAGTTTATTTTATTTTAGTTTAGTTTTTATTTTATATTTTATTTTATTTTCAGTGTTAGATTTTAGTTTAGGTTTTTATTTTATTTTATTTTTTTTATTTTATTTAGGTTTAAGTTTTTTTTTATTTATTTTATTTTTAGGTTTTATTTAGTTTAGGTTTAGGTTTCTAGGTTTTTAGGGTTTAGGGTTTATGGTTTACGGTGTAGTGTTTTAGGGTTTACAGTTTACAATTTTTTTTTAGGGAAATTAGGGAAATTTTTTTGCCACAAAGAAAAAGTACATAATCTTTAGAGGGGATAAATCTCTAAGCTAATGCTCAAAGAGTTACAATCAATCCTAAAGAGATAAACCCCTAACTATCACAATAATGATGGAAAGAAAATAAAAGAAAAACCTAAAAATCAACAACAGAAAATCTATGTGAGCAGCAGCAAACATCAATTGGTTCGTCTGCAATAAGATCCACCTGCAAGACTCTCCCAACCTATAAATGAAATCTGCAACATACATTTGAAAGGATGAGTACAATTAATCAAGCATAAAAAGTAAGAGCAAATAAAAGGAGTAAAGTAAAAAAGGCTCAGGCTCAGGCTCAGTTACAATCATCTTACGGAGTAACACTATATGTAAGCATCCAAACTTCAGGAGAAGGGTTACAATTACATATAGTGCTACCAACCAAAAGAAGAAAGAGTGGGAAACATCAAGGCCATCATAGCCAGCATACCTCGTGTAGCCTATCATCCAAAGTCCATCATCTAGCAAGGCTACAACATCCTCCAAACAGGAAACATAATAGCCAACAACCAATCCACCAGAACAACCAAGCCCAATAAGGCAGATAACCAACCATCAGGGATAGTAGCAATATAGTAGGAGCACCACCACCACCAAAAAAGAATAACAAAATCGAAAGGAGTAAGCATGATGATAGGGGTAACAACACAAACCATAGACAAACAAGAGCAAAAAATAAAAACACAAGTGTTCATATCCTACACAAATAATGCAAAAAAAATAGCAAGTAAAAACACCTAGCCTAACTTCAAAAGGGGTGGGCAGCAAGGCTGCCACCCATGCAGGGAAAAGGGGGTCAGCTGCAGCCAAGAGAGAAAAAATAAAGTAGGATGAAACCAAAAATATAGGTCACAAAAAACACAAGAAGGTTACTAGAATAGTCACCATAGGAGTAGAAAAAATTGGCCAAAATAGACACCCCTCTAATCAACCCTGCTAGGCAATACGACCAACCAAACCAGCCAACTAACATATCCTCCTAGCCAACCACCACAACAGCAAAAGACCATAACCAAAAGAAACAAAACAAAATTAGCAAAACCAACTACCAAGCCCCAGTCAATAAAATAGAGAAAATAACAGCCAACAAACAACCTCCACCATGCAAAAATCAAGTCAGAGATAAACCACCAATATCCCCGGATCGGTCACCAACAAAATGAAAAATAGCCAAAATAGCCAAATAACCAACCCAACCAAAAATGCCAAATAACTCAAAACCAACAAAGCCACCTGTCAACCACCACGTAGTAGATCCAACTCAGGTAAGTTAGAAAGCAGCCTAGAAAATAGGCAAAACCCATACAGAAAGAAAAACCTACAGTAGCCATAGCCATAACCTAAATGGAGGATATAAAAAACAACTAAGGGAAAATTATGGGCCCCTTATACCAAAAGAATGCATTGGACATCTTGGCATAAATGTTGTGGTCCTTTTGGAGAAGGTGCTCTTGGTTGCAAGCCTATTCATGAAGCTATCACTGCCTTCTCTCATAAGCTCTAGTGGAATTTTAAAAAGAATGATAGCCTTTGGGCTAATTTTATGATGGAAAAATATTGTCAAGGTAAACACCCCCTTAACTGTAATAATAAAGTTGGCGACTCTCCAGTTTGGAAAAGGATTTGCTCCATTAAATGGGTTGGAAAATCATTAATACTTGGGGTATTTAGTCGGGTTCTTCCTTCTTTTGGCAAAATAATTGAATTGGTAATGGCTCTATTGACACCCTTTTATCTACCCACTCTACTGCTGCTATCAAAGTTAATTATTTTTGTCTTAATAACAATTGGAATGAAAGAAAACTTGTGAATTATATCCCTATTTCTCTTTTTGATGACTTTAAAAATATGCCCATTTCTTCTAACTAACCTGACCAAATTCTTTTTAAGCTTTCTTATAATGGTGACTTTGTTCTTAAAAAGGTTTGGAATTTTATTAGAGATAAACAGAACCCCTATAATGTTTTTATTAAACTTTGGAACAATATCATTCCCATTTCTTATTCAACTTTAGCTTGGAGGATTTTGAATAACTTTATTCCTATGGACTCTTTGCTCTGGACTAAAGGGTTTTACTTACCTTCAAAGTGCTATTGTTGCTTTCATATTGAAAATGTAAATCATGTTTTTGTCAATGGTGCTATTTCTTTTAAATTATGATTTTGGTATGATGATTTATTTAATACCAACTATTTTTAGGGTTCTCTTTCTTTTTATCAACTTCTTGAAGTCTATTTCAAAAATACAATGAAAGGTCATATCAAAGTTTTAATTGCTATTACTCTTATCTAGTTCATCTAGATGGATAGAAATGATGCTAAATATTGTGGTACTCCTATGAACCATAAAAGGATCCTGGCTAGAACCAAAGAAAAAATTAATGCACTTTTTAAAGCCAATCTTATTAGTAATATTCATTTTAGAGGTTATAAATTTGTGTATCATTCTGCCTGAGTTTGACACTTATAAAAGTACTAGGATTATTCTTTAGTTCAAACCTAAAGACAATTTGATTAAAGTGAATATTGATGGATCTGTTGCATCTAATAAATATGGCTATGCTGGTATCCTTAGGGATTCTAAAGCTACTATTATTTGTGCTTTTGCCTATCCTCTCAAAGCTTGTTCTATTATTTTTACATATATGGTACATTAATAAAGCTATTGAAATTTGTTTGAATAGAGGTTTCCTCAACATCTGGATTGAAGTTGATGCTCTCTTTCTTCTTGACATGCTTAATTTCAATAGAAATGGAATGCTGAATTATTTTATCTTCTTAATCATATTAAAAATATTCTTTTTGAAGTTCATTTTAAAATTTCCCACATCCTTCCTGAAGGTAATGCTTGTGCTGATTACTTGGCTAACTTTGATGCCAACTTAACTGAGTTCACTTTATTTGACAACCAAATTTTACCTAAACTATTAAGAGGTTTGGTTAATCTAGATAATACTAGATTGCCTTATCTCAGATTATAAATTCTTGGCTTAGTTTTTGATGATCTTTTACTTTAGTTGCCCCTTGTTAAGCCCTCTTTGGGTTATGGTTATCTACTTATTTTCTCTCTTTGGCCTGAGTTGGGTTATGTTTTTGATCTTTTACTTTTTGATTGGCCTAGTTTTTGCTACCTAGTGGTTATTGTAAGTGTAGCCTAGGTTGTATTTGTTTTTTCAACTTGGTGGCTTCTATCTGTCTAGCTGGGTCTTTATCATAATTTTCCCTTAGTTGTTTTCAATACCATCCATTTGGGTTGTGGCTATGGCTGCTGATATTATTTTTCTTCATTTGTGGGTTTTGCCTCTTTTTTGGGCTACTTGCTAACTTACCTGAGTTGGATCTGATGTTGTGGTTGATAGGATGGCTTTGTTGGCTAGATGGGTTGGCTGGTTGGGTTGGTTGGATGGCTGGTTATTTTGGCTATTTTTCATTTTTTGTTGGTGACTAATCTGGGGGGCTATTGGTGATTTATCTCTGGCTTGATTTTGGCATGGTGGAGGTTGTTGGTTGGTTGTTATTTTTTCAATTTTCTTGACTGGGGCTTTATGATTGGTTTTGTTGATTTTATTTTGTTTATTTTGGTTATGGTTTTGACCTCCTCCTGTATTGGCTTTCCTCTCTTGGCTACAAGGGCATTGGGTTTGGGTATTATTCTGGATTGGCTGGTTGAAGGCTATTTTGTGGCTATTAGTTGGCCTTGGGGGCAAGTGGCTTTGTTGGGTGCCTTTATTGTTGTTGTTCTTGTTGGTTGTCTTGTAGTCTGTCTTATTGGGCTATGTACATTTTTTTCTTTGGCTGGCTATTCTACTTACCTGGATAAGATTTTCTTTTACCTTGGTTGGGTTTGGTGACTATTGTCTACTTCTACCCATTCCCTGGCTATCTTGGGTGATTTTGGCTTGATGACTGATGTTGGTCTTTACACAGACTTGGGTCTTCTGCTGCTGTGGTGGTTGGCTAAGAGGGGTGCCTTTTTTGGCCAATTTTTCCTGCTCCTTTTGTGGGTGTTATTGGAACCTGCTGGTGTACTTTTTGTGACCTATATTTCTTGTTTCCTCTTGCTTTATTTTTTCTCTCTTGGCTACAGCTGACCCCATTTTTCCTGTTTGAAAGGCAGCCTTGTTGTCCACCCCTTTTGCTGTTAGGCTGGATATTTTTATTGGCTCTTCTTTCTACTTTATTGGTGGAGGATATGAGCACTTGTGTTTTTCTTTTTTGCTTTTGTTTGTCTCTGGTTTGTGTTGTTACCCCTGTCATGATGCTTCCTCCTTTTGATTTTGTTATTCTTTTTTGGTGGTCGCTTTGGTGGTGCTCCTACTGTATTGCTGCTATCCCTAATGGTTGGTTGATTATCTGGCTTATTGGGATTGATTATTCTGGTGTCTTGGTGGTTGGCATTTATGTTTGTTATTTGGAGGATTTTGTAGCCTTGCTGGATGACGGACTTTGGATGATGGGCTACACGAGGTATGCTAGATATGATGGCCATGATGTTTCCCACTCTTTCTTCATTTGGGTGGTAGCACTATATGTAATTGTAACCCTTCTCCTGAAGTTTGGATGCTTACATATAGTGTTACTTGAGATGATTATGGCTGAGCCTTTTTTTACTTTGCTCCTTTATTTGCTCTTACTTTTTATGCTTGCTTAATTGTACTCATCCTTTCAAATGTATGTTGCAGATTTCATTTATAGGTTGGGAGAGTCTTGCAGGTGGATCTTGCTGGTATCAAACAAACTAATTGATGTTTGTTGCTGCTCACATAGATTTTCTATTATTGATTTTTAGGTTTTTCTTTTATTTTCTTTCCTTCATTATTGTGATAGTTAGGGGGTTTATCTTTTTAGGATTGATTGTAACTCTTTGAGCATTAGCTTAGAGATTTACCCCTCTAAAGGCTATGTACTTTTTCTTTGTGGCAAAAAAATTTCCCTAATTTCCCTAAAAAAAAAAAATCTAAACACTAAAACCCTAAACCCTAAACCCTAAACCCAAAAACCCTAAACCCTTAACCCTTAACCGTAATCCTTAAAACCTACAACCCTAAACCCTAAACCCAAAAGCCTAAAAACCTAAACCTAAACTAAATAAAATCTAAAACTAAAATAAATAAAAAAACCCAAACCTAAATAAAATAAAAAGAAGAAAAAAAATGAAATCCTAAACTAAAACCTAAACCTTAACCTAAACCTAAACCTAAAAATATAATAAAATAAAAAATAAAAAATAAACTAAAATATAACAAATAAAAACCTAATGTAAATAAAATAAAAACTAAATGTAAAATAAAAATAAAATAA
The DNA here is from genome assembly GCA_021442155.1 of Cymbidium sinense. Classification (NCBI taxonomy): domain Eukaryota; kingdom Viridiplantae; phylum Streptophyta; class Magnoliopsida; order Asparagales; family Orchidaceae; genus Cymbidium; species Cymbidium sinense. The sequence goes on along the minus strand of CM038214.1, from coordinate 81,275,780 downwards.
ACCTAAAATAAAATAAAATAAAAACTAAATAAAAACCTAAACCTATAAAATAAACATAAAAATAAAACCTAAAAATAAATAAAAAATAAAACCTAAACTAAAATAAACAAAACTAAAATAAATAAAACCTAAACCTAAAATAAACCAAACCTAAATCTTAAACTAAATGAAATAAAATAAATAAAAAAATAAACTTAAACATAGAAATATACCTAAAATGAAAACCTAAACCAAAAAAAAATTAAAATAAAACCTAAACTAAACCTAAAATAAAAAAATAAAACCTAAACCTAAAAAATAAAATAAAATAAAACTAAACTAAAATAAACATAAATCTAAACCTAAACCTTAAAAGTAAACTAAAATAAAATACCTAAATAAAATGAATAAACATAAAATAAAAAAAAATAAAAACCTAAATAAAAATAATAAATAAAATAAAATAAAATAAATAAAAATTAAACTAAATATACTAACAAAAACCTAAACCTAACGATTTACCTATTTAAAAAAAAAGAACCCTAAACCTAAACCAGAATTAAATCGAAACTAAACCCTAAACCTTAAAACTAACCCAAACCTACAACCCTAAACTTACTCTAACCCTAACAACCCTAAACCCTAAACCTAAAATTAACCTAAACCTACAACCCTAAACCCTAAACCCTAACTAACCTAAACCAGCTAACCTAACCCTAACCCTAACCTTAAACCCTAAACTAACCCTAAAACCTAAAACCCAAATCCTTAAACCCTAAACTAACACTAAACCATAAACCCTAAATAATAAAAACCCTAACATTATTGCCTAAATCCTAAACCCTAAATCCTAAACCTAAAACCTAAACCTAAACTAAACCCTAAAAAACCTAAGACTAAACCCAAAACCTAAATCCTAAACTCTAAACCTAAAACCTAAACCTAAAGTAAATAATACAAAAAATAAAATAATTAAAAAACCTAAACCTAAATAAAATAAAAAAATAAAATAAAATAAAAACTTAAGCTAAAACCTAAACCTAAACCTAAAAATAAAATAACATAAAAAATTAAAATAAACTAAAATAAAATAAATGAAAACCTAAATAAAACTAATAAATAAAATAAACCTAAGAATAAAAAGCCTAAATAAAATAAAAACTAAATGTAAAATAAATATAAAATAAAATAAAATAAAAACTAAATAAAACAAAACTTAAAATAAACCTAAAATAAAACTCAAACCTAAACCTAAACCTAACCTAAACTTAAAAAAAAACTAAAAACTCAAAACCCTAAACTAAAACTTGAACCTTATACCTAAAACCTAAACTCTTAACCCTAAAAACCCAAATCCCAAAACCCTAAACCCTAAAACCGTAAACCTTAAGCCCTAAACCCTAAACCGTAAACCCCAAACCTTAAACCTTAAACCTTAAACCCTCAACTAAACCAAAACCCAAAACCCTAAACCCTAAACCCAAAAAAGCTAAAAACCTAAAAATAAAATAAATAAATAAACCTAAACCAAAATAAAATTAAAAATAATAATAAAATAAAAGCCTAAACTAAAACCTAAATCTAAACCTAAAAAGAAAATAAAATAAAAAATAAACTAAATTAAAATAAAATAAATAAAAACCTAATCTAAATTAAAAAAATTAAAAACATAAATAAAATAAAAACTAAACCTAAAATAAAATAAAATAATGTTAAAATAAAATAAACAAAATTAAATAAAAACCTAGAACAAAAAAATAAACCAAAAAAATAAATAAATAAGTAAAACCTAAACCCTAAACCAAAAAAAAAACATAAACCTCAAATAAAAATAAAATAAACATAAACTTAAATATCAACTAAAATAAACTAAACTATCATAAATAAAACCCAAACCTAAACCTAAAATAAACTAAACCTAGACCTAAACCTAAACCCCAAATAGAATAAAATAAACTAAAAATAAACCTAAACCTAAGTTAAAAAATAAAACTTAAAAATAAACCTAAAATAAAAATCTAAAACCTAAACTTAAAAAAATAAATTACAAACCTAAACCTAACCTTAAAAATAAAAAATAAAACTTAAACATGAAAAATAAAATAAAAATAAATCTAAATTGAAAAAAATAAAATAAACTAAAATAAATAAAAAATAAATTAAATAAATCTAAACCTATGACTTTACTTAATTTTTAAAAAAATAAAAAATAAAAAATATACAATAACTCAACCCTAAACCCTAAAACTAACCTTAAACCCTAAACCATGAACCCTAAACCTACAATCCTAAACCTTAAACCCTAAACCTTAAAATCGTAAACCCTAAAACCTAAACCCTAAACCCTAAACCCTAAACCCTAAAACCTACAACCTATAACCGTAAACCCTAAACTATAAACCCCAAACCCTAAACCCAAAACTCTAGACGCTAAAAAAACTAAAAAAACTAAACCTAAACTAAACATAACTTAAAAATAAAATAAATAAAAAAACTTAAACCTAAATAAAATAAAAAAATAAAATAAAATAATAACATGAACAAAAACCTAAACCTAAACCTAAACCAAAATATAAACCAAAACCCAAACCAAAATGTAAAAATAAAATAAAATAAATAAAAACCTAAACTAAATTAAAAAAATAAAATGAACATAAAAATAAAAAACCTAAATAAAATAAAAACTAAATGTAAAATAAAAATAAAAAATCCTAAAATAAAATAAACTAAAATAAAAACTAAATTAAAACCTAAACCTAAAAAATAAACTAAAAAGTAAATCCAAAAAAAAAATAAAAACAAAAATAAAACATAGGTAACTTAAAAAAAACATAAACCTAAATAAACAAAATAAAATAAACCTAAACCAAAACTAGAATAAACTAAACTAAAATAAATAAAATCTAAACCTAAACCTAAAATAAACTAAACCTAAACCCTAAACTAAATAAAATAAAGTAAACCAAAAATAAACCTAAACCTAAACTAAAAATATAAAACTTAAAAATAAACCTAAAATAAAAACCTAAAAAATAAAATAAAAACCTAGACTTAATCCTAAAAAATAAGATAAAAATAAAACTAAACAAAAAAAAAAAATAAACCTAAACCTAAACCTAAACATAAAAAAGAAACTAAAATAAAAAACTTAAATTAAAATAAATAAATCTAAAATAAATAAAATAAACTACAAAAATATAAATAAACCAAAATAAGAATAAAATATAGTAAAATAAATAAACTAAATAATCTAAATAAACTAATTAAATAAACTAAGCTTTACTTAATAAAATCAAAATCAAAAAAAAAAAGAAATAAAAAAACCCTAACCCTAAACCTTAAACCCAAAAACTAACAATAAACCTTAAACCCTGAATATTAAACCTTAAACCTTAAAACCCTAAACCCTAAACCTTAAACCCTAAACCCTAAACCCTAAACCCTAAACCCTAAAACACTAAAACCCTAAACCCTAAACCCTAAACCCTAAACACTAAAACCTAAAACCTACAACCCAAACCTATAAACCCTAAGCCCCAAACCCAAAACCCCAAACCCTAAACACTAAACCTTAAAAACCAAAAAACCTAAACCTAAACTAAATAAAACCAAAATAAAAAAAAATTAAATTAGATAAAATCTTAAAATAAAACCTAAACCTAAATGTAACAATAAAATAAAAATAAAAATAAAAATGAATTAAAAATAATATAAATAAAAACCCAAACTAAATGAAATAAACAATATAAACCAAAAAATAAAAAACCTAAATAAAATAAAAATTAAACATGAAATAAATAAAATAAAATAAAAACTAAATAAAAACCTAAACCTAAAAATTAAATCTAAAAGTAAATAAAAAATAAAACCTAAACCTTAAACTAAAAAATTAACCTAAACCTAAAATAAATAAAATAAAATAAACCTAAACTTAAACTAAAATAAACTAAACTAAAATAAAAAAAACCTAAACCTAAACCTAAAATAAACTAAACGTAAACCCTAAACTAAATTAAATAAAATAAAATAAAAATAAACGAAAACCTAAACTAAAAAATAAAACTTAAAAATAAACCTAAAATAAAAACCTAAAACCAAAACCAAAAAATAAAAAATATCAAACTAAACATAAACTGAAAAAATAAAATAAAAATAAAACTAAAATAAAAAATAAACATAAACCTAAACCTAAACCTAAAAAATAAACTAAAATAAAAACCTAAACAAAAATAAATAAACCTAAAATAATTAAACTAAACTAAATAAAAATAAAAATAAACCTAAAAAATAAAAAAATAAATAAATTAAAATAAATAAAAAATAAATTAAATAAATCTAAATCTATCAATTTTCTTAATTTAAAATAAAAAAAACCCTAAACCCTAAACCCTAACCCTACAACCCTAAACCTATAACCTTAAACCCTAAACCCTAAACCCTATACCCTAAACTAACCTTAAACCCTAAATCCTAAACTAACCCTTAACCCTAAATCGTAAACCCAAAAAACTCTAAACCCTAAAGCCTAAATCCTAAACCCTAAACTAACCCTAAACCTTAAACTAAACCTAAACCCTAGACCATAAACCCTAAACCCTAACCCTAAACCCTAAACCCTAAAACCCCAAACCTTAAAACCCTAAACCCTAGACCAGAACAATAAACCCTAACCCTAAACCCAAACCTAAAGTAACTAAATAAATTAAAAAATAAACAAAAACCTTAAAACCTAATAAACCTAAAACCTAATAAACCTAAACCCTAAGAATGAATAACCTTGATGGTGAACATCACCATCAACCAGCCTAGATCCGTAGAGGCGAAGGTGGAGGCTGGTTATCATAGTGGTGGTGGATGGATGCGGATTTGAAGGTGGTCATAAGAGCAAGAGTTGGGAGGAGGATGAAGGTTCTGACCGTTATAACGCAGTGGTGGTTCTAATGGAAATTAGAAATCAAGAACAAACATCGATCTGGCCGCTTATGGAACCGTGTCTTTATAGTAGAGATGGTTTTAGTTATCTAGGCTTTTTGATTTGGTCTAACCATGCTCATTTTTTATCTATGTCATTGCTTGTGTCTTAGAAAACTTGATGTGTTACTTGGTTGATGACATCAAAAAGAGGAAATGTTGAATTTGAATTAGTTCACTGATAAAAAAAAACCAAAAACCCTAAACCTTAAACTAAAACCTAAACCCTAGACCTAAAACCTAAACCCTAAACCCTAAAAATGTTATACCCTAAACCCTAAATCCTAATGCTTAAACCCTAAAACCATAAACCTTAAACCCTAAACCCTAAACTCTAAACCATAAACCTTAAACCCTAAACCCTAAACCGTGAACCCTAAACCCTAAACCCTCAACTAAACTTAAACCCTAAACCCTAAACCATGAAAAGCTAAAAACCTAAACTTAAATTGTATAAAACCTACAAATAAAATAAATAAATAAACCTAAATCAAAATAAAATTAAAAAAATAAAAATAAAATAAAAACCATAAAAAAACCTAAACCTAAACCTAAACCTAAACTTAAACCTAAAAAAGAAAAAAAATAAATAAAAACCAAGCTAAAATTAAATAAATAAAAACCTAAACTAAATTAAAAAAATAAAAAACCTAAATAAAATAAAAATTAAACCTAAAATAAAAATAAAATAAAATAAAAACCTAAACCTGAAAAATAAATGAAAAAATAAATAAACAATATAACCTAAACCCTAATCTAAAGAAAAAAACCTAAGCCTAAAATAAAAATAAAATAAACCTAAACTTAAATCTAAACTAAAATAAATAAAACCTAAATGTAAATAAAACCTAAGAATATACCTAACATAAAAACCTAAAACCTAAACCTAAAAAAAAAATAAAAAAAAAACCTAAACCTAAACCAAAAAAAAAAAACTTAAACAAGAAAAATAAAATAAAAATAAAACTAAACTAAAAAAATAAACCTACACCTAATCCTAAAAAATAAACAAAAGTAAAAACCTAAACTAAATAAATAAATATAAAATAAATAAATTAAACTAAATAAAAATAAAAATTAACCTAAATAAAATTAAAAAATAAACTAAACTAAAATGAATAAAAAATAAACTAAATAAACCTAAACCTATGACTTTACTTTATTTATAAAAAAAACCCTAACCCTAAACCGTGAATGTTGAACCTACAACCTTAAATCTTAAAACCCTAAACCCTAAACCCTAAACCCTAAACCCTAAACCCTAAACAATAAAACCCTAAACCCTAAACTCTAAAACCTATAACCCTAAACCCTAAATCCTAAACCCTAAATCCTAAACCCTAAAGAACTTAAAAAACTAAAAAATAAAGTAAAATAAAAACCTAAATGAAAACCTAAACCTAAACATAAAAATCAAATAAAATAAAAAATAAAAAGTAAAATAAAATAAAATAAATAAAAACATAAACTAAACTAAAAAATAAAATAAACTTAAAAATCAAAAATGTAAATAAAATAAAAACTAAATGTAAAATCAAAATAAAATAAACCTATAATAAGTTAAAATAAAAACTAAATAAAAACTTAAACCTAAAAAATAAACCTAAAAATAAAACCAAAAAATAAATAAAAAAGAAAACCTAAACCCTAAAATAAAAATAAAACCTAAACCTAAATAAAGAAAATAAAATAAACCTAAACCAAAACTAAAATGAACTAAACTAATATAAGTAAAACCTAAGCCTAAACCCAAAATAAACTAAATCTAAACCCTAAACTAAATAAAATTAAAAAAAATAATAATTAACCTAAACCTAAACTAAAAAATAAAACCTAAAATCAAAACCTAAATTATAAACCTAAACCCAAAAAAAAACCTGAAAAATAAAAAAAATAAAACTAAGCTAAAAAAATAAGCATAAACCTAAACCTAAACTTAAAAGAAAAACTAAAAAAAAACCTAAATTAAAACAAATAAACATAAAAAATAAACTAAACTAAAAAAATAAAAAATGAACCTAAATAAAAATTAAAAAAATAAAATAAAATAAATAAAAAATAAATTAAATAAACATAAACTACTGATTTACTTAATTTTTTTAAAAAAAAAAACCTAAACCCTAAACCTACAACCCTACTCCTAAATCATAAGCCCTAAAAAACCTAAACCCTGAACTGTAAATGCTAAACCCTAAACTAGTCTTAAACCCTAAACCCTAAACCCAAAGCCCTAAATCCTCAAAACCAAAAACCTTAAAGCCTAAACACTAAACCCTAAACCCTAAATCCTAAACCCTAAAATCCTAAACCCTAAAATCATAAACCCTAAACCCTAACCATAAACCTTAAGCCTAAAAGCATAAACCCTAAATCCCAAATCCCTAAACCTTAAACCCTAAACCCTAAACCCTAAACCCTAACCCTAAACACCAAACCCTAAACCTAAACCTAATGTAACTAAATGAATTAATAAAAGAACCTAAACCATAAAACCTAATAAACATAAACCCTAAGAATGGGAAAAACCTTGATGGCAGGAACATCATCGTCAACCAGGCTCAGTCTAAGACTAGTGATGGAGATGAAGGTGGAGGCACTGATTATGGCAGTGGTGGTGGTGGATCTGGAAGTGCTGGTGGATATGGAGGTGGTGGTCAGAGTAGTTGTGGTTATGGAGGCAGGAGGAGAGACGGAGAATACATCCATGGTGGTGGCAGAGGGAGAGATCAAGGATATGATGGTGAATCCCACTACTCGGGAGGTCATCGAATGGGAACTAGAGAAATCGATGAACGATCAGTTTGATCTATTGCTTATGGAACTATGTCTTTACAGTAGAGACAATTCTATTTATGTAAGGATTTTGATTGCTCTATGGGTGCTCATTATTTATCTATGTCGTCTCTTATGTCTTAGAAAACTTGGGGTGCTACTTGGTTGATGAAATCAAAAAGAAGAAAAGTTGAATCTAAATTTGTTCTCTATTAAACAAAAACCTTAAACTCTAAACCCTAAACCCTAAACACTAAACTATAACTTAAACCCTAAACATAAAACCTAAACCCTAAACCCTAAACCTACAACACTAAACCCTAAACCTTGAACCCTAAACCCTATCCCTAAACCCTAAACCTTAACCTGAAATGCTAAACCTTAACCCCAAACTCTAAACCTAAACCTAAAGTAAATTAATAAATTAAAAAATAAACTTAATAAACCTAAACCTAAACCCTAAGAATGGGCAGAACCTTGATGGCAGGAACATCATCGTTAACCAGCCACAGGCTAGATCTGGCGGTGGAGTTAAAGGCGGTGGCGGCGGTTATCGCAGTGGTGGTGGGGGATCTGGAGGTGTTGAGAATATGGAGCTGGGGGTCGGAGTAGTGGTGGTTATGGAGGCGGGAGGGAGAGATCAGGGATATGATGGTGGATCCAACTACTCGAGAGGCCAAAAGGGTTCTGATGGGAACTAGAGAAATTGAAGAATGGCCAATCCGATCTACTGCTTATGGAACTGTGTCTTTATAGTAGAGACGGTTCTAGTTATCTATGGTTTTTAATTTGCTCTATGCGTGCTCATTTTTGATATATGTCATCGCTTGTGTCTTAGAAAACTTGGTGTGTTAATTGGTCGATGAAATCGAAAAGAAGAAATATGGAATATTAATTTGCTCTCAATTAAAAAAATACCAAAAACCCTAAACCTTAAACTTAAACCTGAACCTTAGACCTAAAACCTAAATCCTAAACCCTAAACCCTAAATCCTCAAAACCCTAAACCCTAAACACTAAACCTTAAACTCTAAAACCTAAAACCCTAAACCCTAAACCCTAAACCCTAAACCCTAAAACCTAAACCCAAAATGCTAAAGCCTAAACACTAAACCCCAAACCGTAAACCCTAAACACTTAACTAGCCTTAAACCCTAAACCCTCAACTAACCCTAAACACTAAACCCTAAAAAGCTAAAAAAAATAAACCTAAACTAAAACCTAAACCTAAACCTTAACTTAAACCTAAACCTAAACCTAAAAAGAAAATAAAATAATAAACAAAAACTAAACTAAAATAAAATAAATTAAAACCTAAACTAAACTAAAAAATAAAATAAACCAAACAAAAAAAACCTAAATAAAATAAAAACTAAACTTGAAAAAGAAACTAAAATAAAATAATAATAATAATTAAATAATAACCTAAACCTAAAAAATAAACTTATAAATAAAACCAAAAAAAATAAAAAATAAAACCTAAACCCTAAAGTAAAAAAAATCCTAAACCTAAAATAAACAAAATAAAATAAACACAAACCTAAAATAAACTAAACTAAAATAAATAAAACCTAAACCTAATCCTCAAATTAACTAAACCTAAACCCTGAACTAAATAAAATAAAATACACCAAAAACAAATATAATCCTAAACTAAAAAAACCTAAAATTAAAGCCGGAAATAAAAACCTAAAACCTAAACCTAAAAAAAATAAAATAAAAACCAAAATCTAAAATTAAAAATAAAAATTAAAACATAAATAAATAAAACAAAATAAAAATAAAATGAAATAATAAAATAAACATAATCCTAAACCTAAACCTAAAAAATAAACTAAAATAAAAAACCTAAACTAAAATAAATAAACCTAAAATAAATAAACTAAACTAAATAAAAATACAAAATAAACCTAAATAAAAAAAAACCTAAACCCTAAACCCTAAATCCTAAACCCTAAACCCTAAAACTAACACTAAACCTACAACCCTAAACCCTAAAAAACCCTAAAGCCTAAACCCTAAACTTTAAACCTTAAACACTAAACCCTAAACCCTAAAACCTAAACCCTAAACCCTAAACCCTAAAATTAACCCTAAAACCTAAACCTTAAGTTTAAGCCTTAAACCTAAACCTAAACTTAATCCTAAACCTAAATTTCACTTTAATAAACCTTAAACCCTAAATAAACCTAAACAACCTAACTTAAACTAAACTAAACTTAAAACCCAAACCCTAAACTTAAACCCTTAAACCTAAACCCTAAAGTTTAAACCTAAAACCTAAATCCTAAACCCTAAACCCTAAATCCTAAACTAACCTTAAACTTAAAGCTAAACCTAAACCCAAAATCATAAACCATAAACCCTAAATCCTAAAAACCCTAAAGCCTAAACCCTAAACCCTAAACCCTAAACCCTAGAAAACCCTAATCCCTAAATCTAAACCCTAAAGCCTAAAAACATAAACCCTAAAGCCCTAAATCCTAAACCCTAAACCCTAAACCCTAAACCATAAACCCTAAACCCTAAACCCTAAACCATAAACCCTAAACCCTAAACCATTAATCCTAACCCTAAACCCTAAACCTTAAAACACAAAGCCTAAACCTAAATTGAAAGTAACTAAATAAATTAAAAAATAAACCTAAACCTTAAAACCTAGTAAAGTTAAACCTAAACCTAAACTCTAAAAATGGGCAAAACCTTGATGGCAGGAACGTCACCATCAACCAGGCTCAGTCTAGATCTGGCGGTGGTGGCAAAGGCGGAGGTGGTGGTTATCATAGTGGTGGTGGGGGATATGGAGGTTTTAGTGGATATGGAGGTGGTGGTCAGAGCAGTGGTGGTTATGGAGGTGGGAGGAGCGGAGGAGGTTACATCCATGGTGGTGGCGGAGGGAGAGATCAGGGATGATGGTGGATCCCGCTATTCGAGAGGCCTAGGTGGTTCTGATGGGAACTCATGAAATTGAAGAACAGCCAATCTGATCTGCTGCTTGTGGAATTGTGTCTTTATAGTAGAGATGGTTCTAGTTATCTAGGGATTTTGATTTGCTCTATGCATGCTCATTTTTGATCTATGTCAATACTTGGGTCTAAGAAAACTTGGTGTGTTATATGATTGATGAAATCAAAAAGAAGAAATGTTAAATCTAAATTTGTTCTCTATTAAAAATAAAGAAAATAAAAAACCCTAAACCCTAAATAAAAACCTGAACCCTAAACCTAAAACCTTAACCCATAACCCTAAACCCTAATCCCTAAATCCTAAAGCCTAAACCCTTAACCCTAAACCCCAAACCCTAAACCCTAAACCCTAAAACTTAAAACTTAAACCATAATGCCCTAAACCCTAAACCCTAAACCCTAAACCCTAAACCCTAGGATCTAAACCTTAAACCCTCAACCCTAAACCCTAATCCCTAAACCCCAAACCCTAAACTATAAAGCCTAAACTCTAGATTAACCCTAAACCACAAACCCTAAACCCCAAACCCTAAACCCTAAAAAGCTAAAAGCATAAACCTAAACTAAATAAAATAAAAAATAAAATAAATAAATAAACCTAAAATAAACTAAAATAGAAAAATAAAATAAAATAAAAAAATAAACTAAAACTTAAACATAAAATTAAACTTTAAAAGAAAATAAAAAATAAAACTAAAATAAAATAAAATAAATAAAAACCTAAACAAAATTAAAAAAATAAAAAAACTTAAATAAAATAAAAACTAAACCTAAAATAAAAATAAAATAAACCTACAATAAAAAAATAAAAACTAAAAAAAACCTAAACCTAAAAAACAAATAAAAAAACCTAAACCCTAAACTAAAAAAAAAACCTAAACCTAAAATAAAAATAAAATAAACCTAAACCTAAACTAAAACAAACTAAACTAAAGTAAATAAAACCTAAACCTAAACCTAAAATAAATTAAACCTAAACCTAAACATGAACTAAATATAATAAAATAAACTGTAAATAAACCTAAACCTAAACTAAAAAATAAAACTAGAAAATATACCTAAATTAAAAACCTAAACCTAAAAGAAAATAAAAAAAACTAAACCTAAACTTAAAAAATAAAAGTTAACTAAAAAAATAAACCTAAACCTAAACTTAAACCTAAGTAATAAACAAAAATAAAATACCAAAACTAAAATAAATAAATCTAAAATAAATGAACTAAACTAAATAAAAATAATAATAAACCTAAATGAAAATAAAAAATAAGATATACTAAAATAAATAAAAAATAAACTAAATAAACATATACCTACCAGTTTACTTAATTTAAATTAAAATTTAAAAAATTTAAAATTAAAAAAAAAATAAAAGAAACCCTAACACTATACCCTAAATGCTAAAACTAACTCTAAACCCTAAAACCCAAAACCCAAAATCCTAAACCTTATATCCTAAACCCTTAACGCAAAGACCCTAAACCTTAACCCTAAATCCTAAACCCTAAAGCCTGAAGCATAAACCCTAAAACCAACAACCTAAAACCCTAAATCCTAAACCCTAAACCCTAAAAACCTAAAAACTTAAACATAAACTAAATAAATCCTAAAAATAAAATAAATAAATAAACTTAAACGTAAATAAACTAAATAAACTAAAATAAAATAGAGACCTAAACTAAAACCTAAACATAAACCTAAAATTAAACCTAAACATAAAAAGAAAATATAATAAAAAATAAAAACTAAATTAAAATAAAATAAATAAAAACATAAACTAAACTAAAAAAATAGAAAACCTAAATAAAATAAAAATTAAACCTAAAATAAAAATAAAATAAACATAAAATAAAATAAAATAAAAACTAAATAAAAACCTAAACCTAAAAGTAAACCAAAAATAAAACCTAAAAATAACTAAAAAATAAAACCTAAACCCTAAACTAAAAAAAAAGTAAACCTAAAATAAAAATACAATAAACCTAAACTTAAACTAAAGTAAACTAAATTAAAATAAATAAAACCTAACCTTAAACCTAAAATAAATTAAACTAAAAATAAACCTAAACCTAAACTAAAAAATAATACCTAAAAATAAACCTAAATCTAAAACCTAAAACCTAAACATAAAACATAAAATCAAAACCTAAACCTATACTCAAAAATAAAAAGTAAGACCTAAACCTAAAAAATAAAATAAAAATAAAACATAACTAAAAAATAAGCTTGAACCTAAACTTAAACCTAAAAAAAAAACTAAAATAAAAAACCTAAACTAAAATAAATAAACCTAAATTAAATAAATTAAACTAAATAAAAATTAAAATAAACCTAAATAAAAATAAAAAAAATAAAATAACCAAAAATAAATACAAAATAAACTAAATAAACCTAAACCTAGCAGTTTACTTAATTCAAAAATAAATAAATAAATAAAATAAAGAAATAAAATCCCTATCCCTAAACCCTAAAACTAACTCTAAATCCTAAACCCTAAACCCTAAACCTTAAATGCTAAAACCCTAAACCATAAACCCTTAACCCAAACGTAAACCCTAAAACCCTAAACCATAAACCCAAAACCTAAAACCCTACACCCTAAAACCTACAACCCTTAACCCTAAACCCTAAACTCTAAATAATAAACCCTAGAAACCTAAAAACCTAAACTGAAACTAAATAAAACTTTAAAAAAATAAATAAATAAACTTTAACCTATCTAAAATAAATAAAATAAAATAAAATAAAAACCTATATGAAAACTTAAACCTAAACCTAAACATGAAAATAAAAAATAAAACTAAACTAAAATAAAATAAATAAAAACCTAAACAAAACTAAAAGATAAAATAAACTTAAAAATAAAAAACCCAAATAAAATAAAATCCAAACTTAAAATAAAAATAAAATAACCCTAAAATAAAATAAAATATAAACTAAATAAAACATAAACTTTAAAAATAAACCTAAAAATAAAACTTGAAAATAAATAAATAATAAAACCTAAACCTTAAACTAAAAAAGAAATCTAAACCTAAAATAAAAAAAATAAAATAAACCTAAACCTAAACTAAAATAAAAATAACCTAAACCTAAACCTAAAATAAACTAAACCTAAACCATAAATAAAATAAACTAAATTAAAATTAAACCTAAACCTAAACTAAAATAAATAAACCTAGAAATAAACCTAAATAAAAAAACCTAAAACCTAAACCTAAAAAATAAAATAAAACCCAACCTAAAAAATAAAATAAAACCTAAACCTAAAAAATAAAATAAAATAAAACCTAGAAAATAAAATAAAATAAAACTAAACTAAAACATAAACCTAAACCTAAAACTAAAAAAGTAAACTAAAAATCTAAAATAAATAAACTAATATAAATAAAAAATACAAATATAAATAAAAAAATAAACCTAAACCTACTTTAAAAAATAAACACTAAACCCTAAACCTAAACCCTAAACCCTAAACCCTAAACTAAACTTAAACCTAACCAAACCTAAACCTAAACCTAAACCTAAACCTAAAACAATAATTTAAACCTAAAAACCTAAACCAAACTAATAAACCAACCTAGTTTAAACACTAAACCTAACTAACCTAAAACTAAACCTAAACTAAACCTAAACCTAAATTAAACCTAAAAACCCTAAACTCTAAACAATAAATCTAAAAATAAAACCTAGTAATAAATAAAAAATAAAACCTAAACCGTAAAATAAACAAAAAACTAAAACCTAAATTAAAAATAAAATAAACTAAATTAAAATAAATAAAACCTAAACCTAAACCTAAAATAAATTAAACCTAAACCCTAAACTAAATAAACTAAAATCAATTAAAAATCCCTAAAATAAAACCTAAACCTAACCTAAATAAATAAAATAAAAACCTAAACCTAAAAATAAAAAATAAAACCTAAACCTAAAAAAATAAATAAAAATATAACTAAACTAAAAAATAAACCTAAACTTAAACCGAAACCTAAAAAATAAACTAAAATAAAAAGCCTAAACTAAAATAAATAAAACTAAAATAAATAAATTAAACTAAATAAAAATAAAAATAAACTAAAATAAAAACAAAAAATAAAATAAACTAAAATAAATGAAAAATTAAATTAAATAAACCTAAACCTACAAGTTTAATTAATTTTAAAAAAATCCTAAACCATAAACTAACTCTAAACCCTAAATTTTAAACCCTAAACCCTAAACCCTAAACCCTAAACCCTATTACCCTAAACACTAAACCCTAAACCTAACCCTAAAGCCTAAGCAGTAAACTAACCCTAAACCCTGAACCCTAAAAACCCTAAACCCTAAAGCCTAAAGCCTAAACCCTAAACTGATGCTAAACCTTAAGCTAACAATACACCCTAAGCTCTAAACCATAAACACTAAACCCTAAAAACCCTAAACCCTAAAGCCTAAACACTGAACCCTAAACCCTAAATCCTAAACCCTAAACCCTAAACCCTAAAAAACCCTAAACCCTAATCCATAACCCTGAACCCTAAACCCTAAAAGAACAAACCTTAAAACCTTAAACCCTAAACCCTAAACCTTAGACCCTAAACCCTAAACCCTAAACCCTAAGCCTAATCCCTAAACCCTAAACTCCAAATCGTAACCCCAAACCCCAAACCTAAGCTTAAAGTTACTAAATAAATTAGAAATTAAACTTAAACCCTTAAGCTTAATAAACCTAAACATAAACTTAGACCCTAAGAATGGGCAGACCTTGACGATAGGAACATCACCATCAACCAGGCTCAGTCTAGATCTGGTGGTGGAGGCAAAGACGGAGACAGCGATTATCACAGTGGTGGTGGTGGATCTGGAGGTGCTGGTGGTCGGAGCAGTGGTGGTTATGGAGGCAAGAGGAGTGACGGAGGTTACACCCATGGTGGTGGCGGAGGGAGAGATCGAGGATATGATGGTTGATCTAACTACTTGAGAGGTTAGGGTGGTTTTGATGGGAACTAAAGAAACTACAGAACAACCCATCGGATCTGTTGTTTATGGAAGTGTGTCATTATAGTAGAGACAGTTCTAGTTATCTAGGGTTTTTATTTTGCTTTATGTGTGCTCATTTTTTATCTATGTTATCACTTTTATCTTAGAAAACATGGTGTGTTACTTGGTTGATAAAATCGAAAAGAAAAAATGTTGAATCTAAATTTCTTCTTTGTTTAAAAAAAATCCTAAACCCTAAACTAACATTAAACCTTAAACCATAAAATGCTAAAAACCTAAACCTAAACTAAATAGAACCTAAAAAATTTTAAAACAAATCTAAATAAAAAAAAAGAAAATAAAAATAAAAACATAAACTAAAACCTAAACCTAAACATAAATCTAAAAAGAAAATAAAATAATAAATAAAAACTAAACTAAAATAAAATAAATAAAAAAACCTAAACTAAACTAAAAAAATAAAAGACCTAAATAAAATAAAAACTAAACATAAAATAAACAAAAAAATAAAATAAAAACTAAATAAATACTTAAACCTAAAATACAAACCAAAAAATAAAACATAAAAATAAATAAAAAATAAAACATAAACTAAATAAAACCTAAACTTAAAATAAAAAATTAAAAAAAAACCTAAACCAAAAAATTAAAAATAAACTAAACTAAAATAAATAAAACCTAAACCCAAACTAAGATAAAATAAACCTAAACCTAAACCTAAACTAAAAAAATAAAATAAATTAAAATAACCAAACCTAAACTAAAAAATAAACTTAAAAAAATAAAACCTAAAATAAAAAACTAAACCTAAACCTAAAAATAAAAATAAAACCTAAACTAAACCTAAAATAAAAAATAAAACCTAAACCTAAAAAATAAAATAAAAATAGAAATAAACTAAAAAAATAAACCTAAACCTAATAAATAAATAAAATTAAAAAACCTAAACTAAAATTAACTAGCCTAAAATAAATAAATAAACTAAATAAAATAATTTAAAAAACTAAACCTAATAAACCCTAACTAAACCCAAACTAAAAAACCTAATAAACCAAACCCTAAACTAACCTAAACTAAACTAAACCTAAACTAAACCTAAACCCTAAAACCTAAAACTTAAACCTAAACTAATAAACCTAAAAAATAAATTAAATAAATAAACCTAAACCTAAATTAAATAAATAAACAAATAAAATGAAAACCATCCTAAACCTAAACCTAAAAATAAAGTAAAATAAAAAGTAAAAATAAACCTAAAATAAAATAAATAAAACCTAAACTAAACTAAAAAATAAAATAAACCAAAAAATAAAAAACTTAAAAATAAATAAAAACTAAACATAAAATAAAAATAAAATAAACCTAAAATAAAATTAAATAAAAGCTAAATAAAAACTTAAACTTAAAAAATAATAAAAAATAATAAAAATCTAAAATTAAATAAAAAATAAAACCTAAACCATAAAGTAAAAAAAGAAACCTAAACCTAAAATAAACAAAATAAAATAAACTACCTAAACTAAAATAAACTAAACTATAATAAATAAAACCTAAACCTAAACCTAAAATATATACTAAACCTAAACCCAAACTAAATAAGATAAAATAAACAAAAAATAAACCTAAACCTAAACCGAGAAATAAAACTTAAAAAATAAACCTAAAATAAAAAACTTAAAACCAAACCTAAACAAATAAAATAAAAATCTAAACCTAAACTGAAAAATAAAAAATAAAACCTAAACCCAAAAAATAAAATAAAAATAAAACTAAACAAAAAAAATAAACAAAAACCTAAACCTAAACCTTAAAAATAAACTAAGATAAATAACCTAAACAAAAATAAATAAACCTAAAATAAATCAACCAAATTAAACAAAATAAAAAATTAAATTAAATAAAAGAGAATAAACTAAAATAAATACAAAATAAACTAAATAAGCCTAAACCTACATGTTTACTTAATTAAAAAAACCCTAAATCCTAAATCCTAAACCCTAAACCCTAAACCATAAACCCTAAAAAACCCTAAACCCTATACCCAAAGTCCTAAACCCTAAAAAAAATTTAAAAATTTAAAAAAACCCTAATCCTAAATGCTAAACCCTAAATCGTAAACCCTAAACCTACAACCCTAAACCCTAAACCCTAACCTAAACCTAAGCTTAAAACCTAAACCTAAACCCTAAACCTAAACCTAAGCTAAAGTAAACTAAATAAAATAAAACCTAAACCTAAACCTAAACTAAAAAATAAATAAATAAATAAACATAAACATAAACTAAATAAAGTAAAATAAATATAAATATAAATAATTAAATAATCTAAATAAAATAAACTAAACTAAATAAACCTAAACCTAAACCTAAACCTAAACTAAACTAAACCTAAACCTAAACCTAAACTAAATAAACTAAAATAAACTAAATAAATAAAGTAAAATAAACAAAATGAAATTAACCTAAATAAACCTGATCCTAAACTAAAATAAAATAAACTAAACTATATAAACTAAAGCTAAAAATAAACTAAGTAAACTAAATAAATAAACCTAAACTGAGAATAAACTAAATAAACTAAACTAAACTAAATTAAACTAAACTAAACTAAA
The DNA here is from genome assembly GCA_021442155.1 of Cymbidium sinense. Taxonomy (NCBI): domain Eukaryota; kingdom Viridiplantae; phylum Streptophyta; class Magnoliopsida; order Asparagales; family Orchidaceae; genus Cymbidium; species Cymbidium sinense. The sequence goes on along the minus strand of CM038214.1, from coordinate 81,257,498 downwards.
ATAAAACTAAACCTAAACTTAAAACCTAAACTAAATAAACCTAAACCTAAATAAATAAAATAAACTAAAATGAACTAAACTTAAACTAAGTGAACCTAAACCTAAACCAAAAACCTAAACGTAAATTGAAACCTAAACTAAAAATAAATAAACTAAACTAAATAAATAAACCTAAGCTAAATAAATTAAATAATATATAAAATAAAAATAAACTTAAACCTAAACCTAAACTAAACTAATGATTTTGATGTTTTGCAAAACCAAATTTCTAAATCTTTTGAAAATCTTTACCTATTAATGATTTGTCTAATGCGAAAGGTAATTTTAATGTTTCTGAAAAAGTTTTAACTAATAATCATGCTCTAAGTGTTTCTTTTGATGATTCTATTAAAGGGAAGACTTTATAGGCTGTGGTTAATGATTCTAATGGTTTGGATGTTGAGCATAAGTCCTTTCATGATGATGGTTCGAATATTATTGATGCTAACACCATTTCCTCCAATCAGTAGGATGTTGTTTCTCTTTCTCCTATGTGTGCTTTAAATCATGGGAAAGAGACTGTTTCTTTTCCTTATTTGATTGTGAATGGACATGAAAACAATGTTCCTATTTCTGATATTTTAACATCCAGTCCTAATAATCTTGTTAATATTAGTGATCCTTCTTTTAACATTCTTTAAAAAAAGGTTTAGATACCTGTGAAAAGTCTGTCATTGTGAACAATTCTATTTCGATTCAAAATGATTGTTTTTCTATGGCTAGTAATTATGTTCAAATTTTTGGTATTATGCTATGTGTTTTTAAGGGATTTGAATCTTATTTTAATCCCTTACATGAAGATTGTATTGAAAATCTGGATTATGCTTCTCTTGCTTCTTTTATGAATGAAGATAGGGAGGATACTCTTCAGATTTTGTTGGAAGGTAAAAATATTGATAATTGTCTTCTTAATAAAGCTATTTCTACTCCTTCTATCACTTCTAATTTTGAAATGAATACTATTTCTAATTTTCCTTTGTCTAATGTTGTGGATGATTTTGAATGCCCTTCTTTGAAATTAATAGCTTCTACTAAACCCCGTGCCTTTTATAATAATACTAATTCATTTTTGGATGGAGATTTTTTGGAGAAATGGCATGGTTATAAAACTATTTACAAGAAGAAAAAAAAAGTGTTCAAATTTATTGCCCTCCTCACTTGCCGAGGGTTACTCATTCCAAAGCTTCTTGGAAATAATCTCTCCTGTCCTTAGGAGATTTTTTCTTTTGGCAGGTTTTTTCATTGTTTGTTGAGCTTTTGCTGTGTGTTTTCTTGCTAGTTGGAGTATTGGCTTCTTGGCTAATTTTTCTCTTTTTGGCTTGGTGTTTCTAGCTTCTTGTTTGCTAAGTTTTTTTGGTGCACTTTCGCTGGTTGGTTTTGTCTGCTTTGTTCTTATTTGACCTTTGGTTGGTGCTTTCTCTCTTTGTTGGTGGTAGTTTGGGCTTTTGTTCTTGATGTAGTTTCTCAATTAGTTATTGTTTTTCTAGCTATTTATTTTAGCTTTGTTTTCTTTTTTCTTATTATTTTGGTTCTCTTGCTCTTTCTGGCTATTTTTTCTTGGGTGCTCTATTGTGTATCGCTCTGTTTATTTCCTTTCCTTTGGTTAGTACCTTGCTATTTTTGATTGGTGTTATTGGGCTCTGGTTTGGTGCCTTGGCCTTTATTTGGTGTTGTTGTGGGCTCTATTTTGTCTTGAGGGTTCTTATTTTTTTTGTGAGCTTCTTTTCTCCCTCTTTTAAGAGGTGTTCATATTTTGTTGGGATTTATGCCTTATATGTCTCTCTCTCTCTCTCTTCTATTTCCTTAGCTTTAACTTTTTCTTTGGCTGGGTGGCTATTATGATAGGTTTGTATTTTTCTTTAGATGGGATGGCTATGATGATATGATGGATTTTTTCTTTAATATTTTTGTGGATGGTGACTATATTATTTGTAACCCTTCTTTGAAGCTAGATACACTTAGGATTTGATGCCCCTCATTATTATGATTATCCTTCTGTCCTCGTATCTGAGCCTGAGTTTTTTTTTTCTCTTTATGTTTTCTGATCTCCTTTTGGCTGAGATTTCTTACAGGTTGTAGGTTCTCTTTTTTAGTTGGTCTCTTCTTCTTCTTGGAGGGAGCTAGAGTCTTACTGATGGTTAATTTTTCTTAGATGGCTGGAGTTGTCTTCAATGGCAGGTTGCAGGTTTCCTTTTCTTATGGATCTTCCTCTCTTTGGAGGGTATTTTGGAGCTCCATGGATTCTTCCCCTTTGCTATCTTTTCCTTAGCTTTTTGAGCTTTATCTTTATTTTTTTCTTTATTGCTCTTTGATGTATTATTTTAGGGACTAAACTCTTTAGGATTCTCCTGAAGCTCATTTGAGCAGTAGTTTTTTTCTTTTTGAGTTTATTCTCTAATATGGTCTTCTTGTACCTATTTTCTGAGCAATAAATTCCTTTTACTTAAAAAAAAATCCTAAACCATAAACCCTAACCCCTAAACCCTAAACCTTAAACCCTAAAAATCCTAAACCCTAAAGCCTAAAGCCTAAACCCTAAACCCTAAACCCTAACCATAAACCCTAAACCCTAAAACCTTAAACCCTAAAACCATAAATCCTAAACCCTAAACCCTAAACCCTAAACCCTAAACCTTAAACCCTAGAAACCTAAAAACCTAAAAACCTAAACCTAAACAAAATAAAATTTAAAAATAAAATAAATATAAAAACCTAAACCTAAATAAAATTAAAATCAAAACCAAAAATAAAACCTAAACCTAAACCTAAATATAAAATTAAAAAAAATAAAAATAAACTAAAATAATATAATAACCTAAAAAAAATAAAATAAAATAAACTTAAGAATAAGAAACCTAAATAAAATAAAAACTAAATGAAAAATAAAAATAAAATAAGCTAAAATAAAATAAAATAAAAACTAAATAAAAACTTAAACCTAAAAAATAATCCTAAAAAATGAATATAAAATAAAACCTAAACCCTAAACTAAAATAAAAAAAAAACTAAACCTAAAATAAAAATAAAATAAATAAAATAAAATAAACCTAAACCTAAACTAAAATAAATAAAACTTAAACCTAAACCTAAAGTAAATTGAACCTAAACCTAAACCTAAACAAAATAAAATAAAATAAACTAAAAATAAACCTAAACCTAAACTAAAAAATAAAACCTATAAATAAACCTAAAATAAAAAGCTAAAACCTAAACTTAGAAATATAAAATAAAAAGCTAAACTTAAACCTAAAAATAAAATATAAAACCTTAACTTAAAAAATAAAATAAAAATAAAACTCAACTAAAAAATATACCTAAACCTCAAAAATAAACTGAAATAAAATCCCTAAACTAAAAATAAATAAACTTAAAATAAATAAACTAAGCTAAATAAAAATAAAAAATAAACCTAAATAAAAATAAAAATAATATAAACTAAAATAAATAAAAAATAAACTAAAGAAACTAAAGACACCTAAACCTATCGGTTTACTTAATTTGTACAAAAAAACCTATACCCTAAATCCTAAATCCTAAACCTACAACACTAAACCTACAACCCTAAACCCTAAAAAACCCTAAACCCTAAACCCTAAATCCTAATAACTCTAAATCCTAAACCCTAAACCCTAAACCATAAACCCTAAACCCTAACCCTAAACTCTAAACCTTAAAAGCATAAACCCTAAAACCCTAAACCCTAAACCCTGATTGATCTAATTTTTATGAAGGGTGATCTTAAAGAAGCCAGCGAAGAGGTTGGGAAATACAAAGTTAATGCTCCTACCCATGTTGGTCTTGTTGCAATTATTGATGTTGTGGTTCCTTCAGGCAACCCTAGTCTGGAACCTTCACAGACTTCTTCTTTCCAGGTTCTCAACATCCCAACTAACATCAACAAGGGTACTACTGAAATTATCACCCTAGTTGAGTTGATTAAAAAAGGCGATAAGGTGGGATCCTCAAAGGCTGCTCTCCTCGCTAAGATGGGGATTAGGCCATTTTTTAGTGGACTTGTCATCCAATATATGTATGATGATGGTTCAGTGTTCAGTCTAGAGGTGCTTGACCAAACTGAAGATGATCTCATCGAGAAGTTTTCAGCAAGCCTTTCAATGATCACTTCTCTCTCATTGGCCCTCTCATATACCACCCTTACTGTAGCACCCCACATGTTCATCAACACTTACAAGAATGTCCTCACCGTCATGATTGCCACTGATTACACATACCCGCAAGATGATAAGGTTAAGGAGTATTTGAAGGATCCTAGTAAATTTCATGTGTCTGGCGATGCTTCTACTCTCTAACTCGCTCGCTCCTTATAGTGGGAGAGAAGAAGGAAGAGCTAGCTAAGGAATCTGATGATGATATGGGTATCAGCTTGTTCGATAAAGCTTTGTTGGCCTTCTACAAAATAAAATTTTATTGTCTTTGGGAGTTAAATCATTTTGTGAAATACTATTTTTAAGAATTTTTTAATTGCATTGTGTTTTATCTTATTTTAGTAGTTGTTAGAGGATAATGTCTTCTTTGATTTGGTAATCTCTTATTAGTTATGGAATCATTTGAATTTTAAAAAAAAATATATGAAAAAAACCCCTAAACCCTAAACCCTAAACCCTAAACCTTAAGCCCCAAACCCTAAACGTAAACCTAAAGTAACTAAATAAATTTAAAAATAAACCTAAACCATAAAACATAATAAACCTAAACTAAACCTTAACCTAAGAATGGAGAACCTTGAAGAGAACATCACCCAGCTCAATCTAGATATAATGGTGGAGGCGGCGAAGGCTCAGTTATGGTGGTGGTGGGGATCTAGAGGTGCTGGTGGATATGGAGGTGGTGGTTATGGAGGTGAGAGGAGCGACATAGATCACAACCATGGTGTTGGCAGAGGGAGAGATCAGGATATGATGGTGGATCCTGCTACTTGAGAGGCATGGGTGATTCTGATGGGAACTGGAAAAACTAAAGAATGGCTGATCCGATCTGTTTCTTATGGAACTGTGTCTTTATAATAGAGACGATCTAGTTATTTAAGGTTTTTGATTTTCTTTATGTGTGCTCATTTTTTATCTATGTCGCCGCTTGTGTCTTAGAAAACTTGGTGTGTTACTTGGTTGATTAAATTGAAAAGAACAAATGTTGAATCTGAATTTCTTCTCAGTAAAAAAAATGAAAATCCTAAACCCTAAACTAAAACCTGAACCCTAAACCTAAATCCTAAACCCTAAATCCTAAATCTTAAAAAAAAAGCCCTAACTTTAAACCCCAAACCCTAAAACTAACCCTAAACCCTAAACCTATATCCATAAACCCTAAACCCCATAAATAAATCCCAAAACCCTAAATTCCACCTTAAACCCTAAATCTTAAACCCTAAACCTAAAACCCTAAACAAAGCTAAACCTACCCTAAAACTGAGCTAAACCCAGAAAACTTAAAACTAAACCTTCGGGTTTGCTTAATTAAAAACTAACCCTAAACCTAAACTCACTCCTAAAGGCATAAACCTATACCATACACTACATACCACCTTAAACCCACCCTACCTGCTACAGGCCTAAACTCTGACCCTACCCTCCCAATCTGAGCCCTAACCCTACTCCCCCCCGACCCCAGGCCCCAGGCCCTGAGCCCTTAAACCCTAAAAAAAAACCTAAACTAAATAAAACCTAAAAAAATAAAATAAATGAGCTTAAACTAAGACCTAAACTAAACCTTGGCTAAATGTAAAATAAAATAAACTAAACTAAAATAAATAAATAATAACCTAAACAAACTAAAAAAAATAAACCTAAAACCTAAATAAAATAAAACTAATAATAAAATAAAAATAAATCAAATAAAAAATAAAATAAAAAACTAAATAAAACCTCCTAAATAATAAACCCAAAATAAAACATAAAAATAAATAAGTAAATAAAAGCTAAACCCTAAACTAAAAAAAAAATTAAACCTAAAGTAAATAAAATAAATTAAACCTAAACCTAAACCTAAAGTAAACTAAACCTAAACCTTAAACTAAATAAAATGAAATAAAAACTAAAAATAAATAAAATAATGAGCTAAAACTTAAACCTAAAAAAATAAAAGAAAACCTAAACCTAAACCTAAAAAATTAAGAATTAAACCTCAACCTAAAAAATAAAATAAAAGTAAAACTAAACTAAAAAATAAGCATAAGCCTAAACCTAAACCTAAAAAAATTAAAAAAAAAATAAAATAAAAAAAAATAAAATAAAATAAAAAAAAAACTAAACTAAAAATAAAATAAATAAAATAAATAAATAAATAAAAGTAAATAAACTAAGAAAACCTAAACCTACTAGTTTTCTTAATTTGTATTTAAAAAAAACTGCAAAACGTAAACCCTAAATCCTAAACCTTAAACCTACAACTATAAACCTACAACCCTAAACCATTAATTAACCATAAACCCTACACCACTGACCCCCAAACCCTAACTACCCTAAAAACTCCAGCCTAAAGCTTAAAACTAAAGCTAAACATTAAACCCTAAACCCTAAACGCTTACATTACCCTCCCAGGCCCTAACCTAAACCCCTAAACCCTGGGCTAAACCCTAGAACCCATCCTAAACTAAACTAAACTTAAAAATAAAATCAATAAAGTACCACCTAAATAAAATAAAATAAAATAAAATAAAATAAAACCTAAACTAAACTAAAATAAAATAAACCTGAATAAAAACTTAAATGTAAAAAAAACTAAAAATTAAAAATAAAATAAACTTAAAATAAAATTAAATAAAAACTAAATAAAAACCTAAATATAAAAGGTAAACCTAAAAATAAATAAACCTAAATTAAAAAATAACTAAACCTAAAATAAATAAATGAAGAATAAAAAATAAACCTAAACCTAAACTAAAATAAACTAAAATAAACTAAACTAAAATAAATAAAACATAAACCTAAACCTAAACTTAAACCTACAGTAAATAAAATAAATTAAATTAAAAATAAACTTAAACATAAATTAAAAAATAAAACCAAAAAATAAACCTAAAATAAAACCTAAAACCTAAACCTAAAAAAATAAAATAAAACCTAAACCAAAACCTAAAGAAAAATAAAACCTAAACCTAAAAATAAAATAAAATAAAACTCAACTAAAAGTGAATAAACCTAAAAAAAGTAAAATAAAACCTAAAATAAAATTAATAAATCTAAATAAACTAAACTAAATAAAATTATAATAAACCTAAATAAAAATAAAAAAATAAATACTCAAATAAATAAAAAAATAAACTAAATAATAAAATAAACAAAACCTGATTTACTTGGTTAAAAAACCTTAAACCCTAAATCCTAAACCCTAAAACTAACCTATCCTAAACAACCCTAAACACACCCAACCCTAAAGCCCTAAATCCTGCTAAACCCAACCCAACCTTAAACCCTAATCCTTAAACCCTCAAATTCTAAACCCTAAATCCTAAACCCTAAGCCCTAAAACCCTAAACCTTAAACCCTATACCCTAAACCCAAATCCCTAAAACCTACAACCCTAACCCTAAACCCTAAACCCCAAACCCTAATCCCTAAACTGTAAACCCTAAACTAACCCTAAACCCTAAACTAACTTAAACCTTAGACCCTAAGAATAGGCATAACCTTGGTGGCAGGAACATTACCATCAACTAGGCTTAGTCTAGATCTGACTGGGGAGATGAAGGCAAAATTATCCACGTGGTGGCTGGATCACGGAGGGCAGTATGATGTGGTGGTCAGAGCAATGGTGGTTATGGAGGTGGGAAGAGCGATAAAAGTTACAGCCATGGTGGTTGAGGAGGGAGAGATCAAGGATATGGTGGTGGCAGAGGGAGAGATCGAGGATATGATGGAAGATCCCTCTACTTGAGAGTCAGGGGTGGTTCAGATGGGAACTAGAGAAACTGAAGAATGGTTGATCTAATCTGTTGCTTATGGAACTATGTATTTAGAGTAGAGACGGTTCTACTTATCTAGGGATTTTTATTTGCTCTATGGGTGCTCATTTTTTATCTATGTCATCGCTTGTGTCTAAGAAAACTTGGGGTGCTACTTGGTTGATGAAATTTAAAAGAAGAAATGTTAAATCTAAATTTGTTCTATGTTAAAAAAAATCTTAAACTCTAAACCCTGAACCCTAAACACTAACCTAAAACTTAAACTCTAAACATAAAACCTAAACCCTAAACCCTAAACCCTAAATCGTAAACCTTAAACCCTAAACCCTAAACCCAAAAAGCCCTAAACCCTAAACCCAAAACCCAAAACCTTAAAGCCTAAAACAATAAACCCTAAAACCTAAACCCTAAATCCTAAACTCTAAAACCCTAAAACCTAAACCATAAAATCTATAACCCAAAACCCAAAACCCTAAACCCCAAAACCTAACCTAAATGCTAAACCTAAAATAAATGCTAAACCCTAAAACATAAACTAACCTAAAACCCAAAACCCTTAACTAACCCTAAACCATAACCTTAAACCCTAAACCCTAAACCCTAAACCTTGAATAAAGATGTCATTAGGAGTAGTCTAAGGAATGACCTAATCTTAACATAGTTACAGTTGTTAAATAAAACATCTTCAAGAGACTTTCCCTTGACTATTACAGATTTGAATACCCTAAACCTTTACCCTAAATCATATTATAATACCATATATTATAGTATAATGTAGCATCATATATTTGAGCAAATATTGATTTGTTTTTGGATGTTATAAGATGTTTTGAAATGTTTTAGAATATTATGGTATTATGCCCTACAGTCTATGTCAATATAAATCCTAAAAATATTGATTTAATAAATCAGATGATGAAATCTATTAAATTTGAAGTGGGAATTAGGTTGTAGTACTAAAGGTGTGCTACGCCACTTGTAGTCTAGAAAGTAAGATTTTATGTACAAAATAAATATTATATGTTGTAGCATAGTATAACATCATATATCATAATATATTGTTCTACGCATTTTAAATTCTTTTAGTATTTTACAATCATGCAGTCGAGCCTACACTAGAATTATTTATAAAAATGTTGATTTAGACTTTAAAATGGTGGAATTTTGCCAAATTCATAATAGGTAGAGCATGGCATCATAATATATTATTTCAATTTAAAATATGTAAGTGATATGACTAAAATGTATAATTTTTTATTGTTTAGACTAATTTTATGATTTTTTATCTTAAGTAATCCCTTGTGATGTGATATGCAATAGTATAATATAATAAGTTATAGTGTATTATAATATAGGATGTTATAACATAGTGTAGCATCATGCATTATAGCATACTATTGTGTATTAATAGTTGTTGTTTAACATATTTTAGTTTGTTATAGTATGATGTAGTAGAGTTTGTACTAGTATAACTCATAAAAATACTGATTTATAGGCTGAGATGAAGGGATTTGGCCAATTTTAAGGTAAGTTTTAAGGAACATCATTGGGGTTGTGCTGTGGTGTGTCATTTAATCAAAAGAATGGAAATTTGCATCCAAAATAAATGTTCATTTTTCAACCAAATTTTATAAATTTTTTGCTTAAAGTGATTCATTTTAAGGTGTCATGTAAGATAATATATTATATGAAAGCATATTGAAATATAATGTTTATAATAAAATAACTTCATATATATATGAATGTAGTGGTGTATTACTAAATATTATTGTACATTTTAGTATGTTTTACTTTTGTTATAATACTGTTGACCTCATTTTTAGAATAAGCTCTCAACCCTCCCATCTTAGACATAGGACTCCTCTTAGACTTTAAGAGTTCCTTAGTCCTAAGACACATCTAGTGATTAGGTGGACACTCAAACCTAGCCCTAGATACTTAGAAGGTTTAGCCATAGGAATAAGTCATGCCTTAGGGGTGTTAGGAAAACTACCTTCCCTTAGCTTAAGCCATTCCCCACTTTCCCTTTTTCAAGTCAAACCCCAAATCAATATTAATTGATTTTCTCCATACTAAAATCAATTCCATGATTGAAATCCATGATTGAAATCTATGACTAAAACCCATGATCAAAATCCATCAAAAATTCCTAACTCCAATTTTTGCCTAAGTCTTTAACCTTCCCTTAAGGACTTATTCAAAATCATGATCAAAACCTATTCAAAGCTTTGAAATTTTCTCATACCTCATTTATATTCTCATTTATATGCACATATATAAATGAAATATAAATTCAAACCCATCAAATCAAATTCCAAATCAATTCATGAAATTTTCCTTAAATCCTTTAAATTCCCTTTAATGGATTTAACCTAAATCTTGATCAAAACCTATTCAAACCTTTGAGACATACCTCATTTATATGTGCACATATATAAATGAAATATAAATACAAACCCATCAAATCAAACTCAAAATTCCAAATCAATTCATGAAATTTTTCTTAAATCCTTTAAATTCCTTTTAATGGATTTAACCTAAATCTTGATCAAAACCTATTCAAACCCTTGTGATTTTCTCAAAACTTATTTATCTTCACATTTATATTCTCATATATAAATTAAATATAAATATAAATCAATCAAATCAAAGGTAAAAATTAAATTCTAATTTAAAACTCCCTTAAATCCTTTAAATTCCCATTAATAGATTTAACCTAAATCTTGATCAAACCGATTCAAACTCATGGGATTTCCTCAAAACTTATTTTTATTCTCATTTATATTCTCATATATAAATGAAGTATAAATATAAATCAATCCAATCCAATTCAAAAAATTAAATTTCAATTTAAAATTTCCTTAAATCCTTTAAATTCCTTTTAATGGATTTAACCTAAATCATGATTAAACCACTTCAAATCCTTGAAATTTTCTCATGATAAATTTATATCCTCATTTATATTCACATATATAAATGAAATATAAATTCAAACAATCAAAACCTATTCCAAAAATTAAACTCAAATCCATTCTAAATCAAATCTAAGCCTTTCAAGTCAAAATCTTGAACTTAGCCAAATAATTTTCAAATCAAGCCAAACTCTTGATTTTCTCTCATGGTTTAATCAACCTCACAATCGTGAGCTCATATATAAATCCAAACTCTAATCAAACAATCAAAACCTAGTTCAAAAATCAAACCCAAGACCCTTTCATATTCTTCCTTTGAATATGAAATTTTCAAATGGATCAAAACCCACTTCAAACTACTTGTAAATGGATTTATATTTCAATCATGAGTCCATATACAAGATCAACCAAGTTTAAATCAAGCTTTCACCAAACCATTTGACCCACTTAGGCTCACTTGACCCAAAGTAACCTAAAGTACCCTTATGAGCCAAATTTTGATCCTAACCAAATTGGATTGAACCAAACTCATATATCCCTCTCATCATGATCAACAATCATCATGGATGATCAATCAATTAATTTGGGTCAAACCAAGTCAAACCTAAGGTTTGACCAAGTCAACACATAACCCAAAATGAAACCAAACATAGCCAAATTCCACCATAGGCCAAATTGATTGAAACCATTGATCTAAGTTCACTCATGACTTATGTTTGAACTTGATCGAGCCAACATTTGAGCCTAACATAGCCCAATTGGCTCACTTGACCCAGACCTAAAGGGTAAAAATATGTCAAAACTTAATCTAAGCCAAATTGATTGGAACCAATGGGTCAAGTCCATCCCAAATCACTTATGGAAGTTGACCAAAGCCTCAATTGGACAACTAGACCTAACCTAGCCCAATTGACCTTAGACCCAACATGATCTAAAGGGGTCTTGTTGAGCTAAAATTGAACTTAACCAAAATTGTTTGGAAACAAAGATACCAATCTACTCCATATGACTAACCTAACCTAAACCTACCCTTGACCTACCTCAAATAGGTCAATGGGTTAAATAGGTCAACTTGATCCATTTGACTTAAATGAAGTCATATGAGCCAAACCTAATATACTAAATTAAATCAAACTAAAGCCACCAAAATATTTCAAATGGTCATATGAACTTAATCCGAACCTTGGTTTCACCCAATTTGACCTAAATGGGTCAACATGAGCCAAACCCTATAAAATGAATTCCAAATCTCATGAAAGTTGGCCAAACTTAGTTCTCCACATACCCAACATATCCAGAGTGGAAAATTAGCAAAATGACCATCCTACCCCTAGGCCATAGAACAAATTTTGGCTTAACCCATGGGTAATTTGGTCATACCTTCATCACAGTCACCTGAGGCTTTCCTAATAGCTCAAGGGACTAGAGTGGCACCCAACCCAATGGGTTTGGTCCCTAGACCAAACCCAACCCTATGGTCAAAAATTAAAATTTCAAACTACCTCTCAAGCTCAAATTAAAACACATGGGAGGTTGGAAATCCACTCATTGGCTCAAACTGACAATATGCACACTCCTAACTGATCAAACAACCCTCAGCCTATGATCATTTGGATCAAAATTGCAAGAGCATTGTCGGCTGATCGATCCTTCAAGGGGGAGATATGCTCTCCCTAATTCAATTAAATTTTCACTTCCCCTTTATCGATTTAAAGTTAAGGAACTCAAAGCAATCATCAAAGAGTGTTCCCAAGCCTCTTAGAGAGGATTAGAATTCCCCATTTCTCGATTTTCAAATAGTGAAAATAGGGGAAGCCAATTGAATTTCCAACTTCTTCCACACATCATTTCCCTCCAATTCCTTTTACAAGCACACTTAGGTGACCAAGTTGAGCTCACCTAAGTTGATTCCCAAGTTCTAAAGGAAAGGGAGGACTGAATTAGATCAAAGCCAAAGATCAAGCAAGGAGGAGTTGGTCCATACATTGATCTACTCAATCTCAAGTGCTCATACTCTTAGCAAGGCTTTGTCTCAACTAGACGAAGCTTCTCCAAGGGAATCGAGTGCCGATGATCACATTCGGTGATTTATGGAATTTTTGACCATTAAACTCAATGTGGTGTGGAGCTTTGTGAAAGAAATTTTCACCTCATTGATTTTTGACTGTAAGATTTTCTGCTCTATGTCTTTAGATGGTGTGGGTTGAATTTTCTTTGATTCCATGCTAGATCGAGCTTGGATCTTCCCCTTGATCATGGACGGTCTCTGTTGATCAAGGGGAAGAACTTGGAGGATCTCAGCTATCCAGTCACACTTTTTAGATGGATGGTTGAGATTATTTAGCACATTTAGAAATCCTTTTTATCTAATTTAAAATGCGGGGAGATGATTGGTCGTCTGATCTTTGATCCGACAGTAAATGATTAATGCGCATGCGCCGACACTACCACCCATGATGTGATGACTTAAGTTATCCTTTCATAGCACAACTCATGTGACATCACGCTGTCGCGGAGCCATTAAAAGTTTAGTTAAATTCTTTAATTAATTCTAATTCACTAAGAGATCTTCAAAAAATCATAACTCCCTCTAGAAAATAAAAAAAATGAAATAAAATTATATGGCAAGATAATTAAACCTAGAACATTTTCAAATTAATTTTGATGAGATTGAATTATGATTTTCTCTAAATTTGGGTTTTATTGGAAAATGTATTTTGTTAATTACTCTTTGATTAAACCTCTGATTAATCCCAAATTTCTTGGATAATTTTTTGGGGATGACCTCTGCTCCACCTAATTTTTTTAGGATTTATTGAAGGCTTGATTAGAGTAATTACATAAGGTTTCCTTAATTACCCTCTTTATGTAATTGAGCATAACTAGGGTATGATTAGTGATTTTAACCTATGATTACGGTTGATTAAGGTTAGATTCAATGAGTAGGAGGTTTATGGAATATTTTTGGGGCATTTCCCTTAAGCTATTCCCTAAACCCCCTTTTCTCTCCTTAATCTCCTCTTGATTAAGGGTTAATTCATTAATTATCCCCTTAATCAATTTTTGAATATTATAAAAGTTCTAGAACTTAATTAATCTATCTTAGGTAGATGTTTAGATGTTTAATAGCATAAGTTTAATTAAGGAAATCAAAACCCCATTCATAAGTATGAAAGGCTGTCTTGAAATTACTTAAACTAAACCCCTTAGCTTAATTAACTTTTAATTGTGAGCCAAATTGCATTAGGCCTTTTCATTACTAAGTGCATTGCAAATTTAAATTCCTTGTGGGTTTTATGTCATCTCATTGGCTCATAATTATTTAATTAATTCTTCTAAGGTGGTGTAGGTAAGGGTTAATTAAGCTACTTAATTCATACCTTAACCTAATCAATGCATAAAAATGGATCTTATTATCTAAAAATTAAACAAAAATATCAAACACATGTGGGAATGGATTAGGAAAAGAAAACTCATCTCACCTTTTCAAAATTAAATCAAACTTCAAATTAAATAAAAATCACTTTGAATTCACTTTGATTTGTTTGAAACTTTCTTATTTCATAAGAATGTCTTTAGGATTTAAGTGAAGTGAGTTTGTTTACATGCTTTGATTACTTTGGATCTTTCCCAACATGTTAAGTTGTATGTCATGTGATGTCATGCATTCATAATTTTGAAATTCAAATTTTAAAATGAAATTGTTTACTTTATGTCAAACTTTCATGTGTTGGCTAAAGTAGAAATATGAGTGGCTATTATCACTACTAAATCCAAATTATTTTCAAAACATATAAATCAAATACCAAATATGAAAGTGTGCTACTTATACTTTAATTATAAGCTTGTGTGTGATGGATTATAAAGGCATGTTTAGCATATGCTTCCTTTCTTTCTTATGTTGGTATAGTTTTGAATAGGAGTTAGTAAGGTGTAGGGTTCAATTGAAAAGAACCCAACACTTACTTAATTCCATACTCTATTCATCCCTATGCTATCACTTAAGAAGGGTTACTTATACATTGTAAATTGAAAATAAAATAAAATGAATCCATTAAACAAACATTTGCATTTTCCTTTTCTATTTCATTTCTTTATATATATATTTGTTTTAAGGAAGTGGTATATTAGTCTAGACAACCCGAGATTGCGAGGCTTTAAGTAGCCTAAGTAGGTCTTGTACTTTACACCTCTTAACAATGTTGTACTCACTTATGCCTTTCTTACTTTCATATGTGTATGTGAAAATTTGGATAAGGAAAACCCTTTCTACCTAATAAAAAGCATGCATATTCAACTTCTAACTTTTCTTAAATGGATTACTTAGCATGCATCATAAAGTAAAACTACTCATTTGCATGTATAGATATTTGTAGGGTCCATCCATATGCATGTTATATATGTTGGGAAAGAAATGAAGTAATGTGTGTTATGTGAATTTTGGCTGATTTTATTTAATCTCAAAATGCCTTTATTTTTGAATGGGTTTATTTAGGGTTTATCTAAACTTATGATTGATTAAAAGATGCAATCAAAACATTCACCTAAATGAAACTAAAAAAGTGAATACATTTTAGAAATTACTTAGGTTAGGAAAGGAAACAGAAGTTCTCTTCTCTTTCCCTCTTTTCATAACTTAGTAATTAATTGAAATTTTCACTTAAACCAAATAAAAACATGAAATAAAATCAACCCAAAATAACTAAACAACTTAAATGAAACCCTCCTCTAAGTTGAACTTATTCTTCACACTTAGAAATTTTTAACCTAAAGCTCTAGCTAAGCATACCACACAAGCCTTCAAAGCACACACATTAGCCTAAGTCATCACTTCTAGCTTTAGGTTAGGTCGGTGCATGGTTTGATGTTTATTTTATTTTGTGATGTATGTTTTAAACTGAATGTTAGGGTGTATTCTCATAGAATGAATGGTAGGACATTCTTAGTCTAACTTTTCTTTTCTACAGGGGATTATGCTTAAGGCGCACTATCATAAATAAAAATACAAATGCTTTTACGTGCTTTATACCCTAAGCATAATCCATAGAGACTTAATCTGTGAGGTGATAAGTCTAATATACATGCTTGGGATTTGTGTGGTGTGTTTTAGCTAACCTTTATTTTGCAAGTGTTAGTTAGATTTTCACTTTTCCTTTTCATGTAAAAATTTATATAATCAGGATTTTGGAATACTTGTTATGGGGATTAGGATGAACATTAGTCATAAGATCCTATCTTATGCACCATGTGAAGCCTTGGAGCATCCACCTTACAACCATCCAAAAGAAGAAAAAAGAAAAGAAGAAAAAAGAAGAAAGAATAAAGAAGAATGAAGCTTGAAGACCCCCATAACAATAAATTCCTTACTTAATTATAATTTAATTCATTTATAATACAGGTTGTATAAGGGTAGAGCTCGGCTACCCATATTTGATATTTTTGAGTTTGTACAGTGATGCCTAACCACAACGGCCTATTATTCTTTTTGCGATTAGCTTTATAAATTGGTTGATGATTTATTTAGCGTTTGCATTAAGTGGCATTATTTTTCTAGTTTCTTCCTTGCTTTATGTATGGCCTGGATGTGGGTTAGGCTCTTTAGGGAAAAATAAATCTTTTGCCCAACTTAACAACTGAAATTAAAATTAAATAACTCATAACCTCACCTAAAGCTTAGGTTTAAAATAAAGATAAAAGAATTAGCAACCCCTTAGCTGGATGAGCATTTCTTTTATAATATCATGCACAAATGCATCTTATTTCACTCTTGATTGGAGAGCTTCCACCTTTGCCAGAGAAACTTGGCTTGACCATTGAGAGTTATGGTGGAAGCTCACCTCGTCCCTTCTCACTGATTTTGGCCAATAACCTTCTTTCTCATGCATTAGTAATAAAAATCCTATTAGCCTAAGTCAAAATAATTGTACAAAATAATAATAAAAATGAAAATTGAAATTGCATTAGATTTAGGTCATTTGAAGCATATCTTTTTACATGATCTAGTCTTTTTAGGGAGTGAGTTTAAGGACTTAGTCTCTTTCTAACTAAAGAATAGTCTAGCTATCTTGCATAAGCATAAAGACTTGCCTACATGTATTTAAAATCATAGAAGGAGTTAGTTGGTGACCACCCCTAGGCAGTTGTATGTCCAAGCTGTTGGGTGGTTTGTCCTCTCTTGTGGAGGCAAACCAATTACCCATTTTCACCTTAGATTTAGGTTGTGCTTCCGGCCCTCATCGAAGCTCCCTAGATTTAGGTTCTGAGATTGCTTCTCCCCTTTATGGGCCATAAGTATAGTTCCTCACCTCTTAGGCATTTCTTTAATCTTGTGTTAAGGAATCTTAAGTCATAAATGTCAAATGAAAAATGCAACTCAAAAAACTAAATCAATTTCAAAAATGTAAAGCCCAATTTTAGGATAGTTTGAGATGATCTAGGTTTCCTAGCATCATGGGAATTTTCTACTTTTCTCCCATTTTTGCTTCGATAATAACTCCCTCTTTTGCTCAATCTCATTTGATCTTTCAAAAATAAACCAATCGATTGATAGTCCTTCTTATTGAAATCTTCAAAGATAACGATCATTTACCTTTATCGAGAGTTTTCCTAAGGGATCCCATCCATTAGGATGTAATTAACTATGGGGGTTTGCCCTTGTAGGGAACTTACTGAACCTGGTTTAAAATAAACCCTTATTTACTTTTTCATGTAAAGTAGGGTAAGAATCTCTGGTACATATGCAGACCCATCGTCCTTAGGAGTCCTTATTGAGGTGATTAGGTCCATTAAAGGGTAGTGACTTCTGTCTTTCGAGATAATACACTATTTCCCTGATGCTGTACTCAATCACCTTAATAAGTACATTTGTAGATCTACGTGGCATCCTAAAAAGATGAATTTTATAAGGGTCTTGTCCTCTTTCATTTCCCACCAACAGATTTGAAAGGCGACTTTGAGATATCTCTATAGAAATTTTTCTTCATAGATTTTTTTGGCAACTCCGCTAGGGATGGTTCCTCTTGACATGTTTGGTAAATGATCATTGTCTTTGAATATCGATAGTGGGTTTGTACTTTGGTATGAACCCAAGACTATCCTTCTTCCCGTTAGCACTTAGCTCATTTTATCCTTGAGTTGAGTTAGCCAACATCTTTAGGTTTTAGGGCCACATTCCTTGTTGGTCTTCAAACCCCCATTGGGTTCTCCAATCGATAAAATGAAAAGATCTAAATAAAAAGAGAAAATTTCTTAAAGACCTCCTCTTTATCATTTTCATAATAAGGAAAGGTTCATGATAGAGTTAGATCTACCTTCCCTTCATATAAAAGGGGAAATTCTTGAAATCAAGTTCAAAATGGTAGAGTTATGCCACCACAAATGACATTGAAAAGAAATGGCAAATAAATCATCTTCAAAATGTGATATTTTGCCCATCTTAGAGAAGTTGCTTGCAAAATCAAGTATCATAATGCTCTGTTATAAAATAATATGAAATATGAATTAAAAAAATGATGAAGAACAAAAGTAAAGCAAGGCATTACATAATTATGTAATTTGCCTTACTTAATTATAAGCAACTTCCTGATGTGGCATTCCACTATAAAGAAGTTCTAGGGTTATCTTCTATGATGAAGATAGACTACTAAGAACTTACTAACATCTTAGTCGATGTAGAAAATTTTAAAAGAAGAAAATCTCTGAAATATATGTTGATCTGGGTGCATCGGTCAACATCAAATATAAACATGAGAGTGAATTTATATAGGCTTAATTCTAATCAAGCTTTGATAAGATAGTGCCATATAAATTCAATTAAATAAAGAAAGTAGTTTTTAGCTTCATGGAAATTCAATCTTAAAAGCTTAACCTAGAAAAAAACTTAATTCCAATCACATTGTTGGTTGAAGCCAAAATTCAAACATAAAAAGAGCAACTTAGGAATTCATGAAACATCTTTAAATGCTCTTGGATGGTCCTATCCAATCCGAAATAAATAAAGAAATAAGAGAATAATAAGGAATAAAAATGAAAAGAAAAAGAAGAAACATATTGATTATTGAAGGATGTTCATATTCATCCTAAAGTGTTGAGTCTTTAGGAATATCATTCAGCTACTCCTAAATGACCTCACTAAATATTTGATTCCAATAGAAAATTCTTATTTCAGAAGTGTAAAGTTTTTGAGGAAGTCACGATGCCAATCTTAAATGACTCACTTCGCTAAATAATTTTGAATCCAGAAGTTTAACATCTTTAGAAAGTCATTTTTTTTGCCAATCTTAAATGACCTCACTAAATGATTTGTTGCTCTATGAAAAGATGATACATAAATAAAAATGTTGGATCATATTATATGATCAATCAAGCACAGACTTGAATCATATCAAAAAAAGCAAATCAATAAAATATTGTATTTGGACAATAGGTCAAATACATCAAATTTCCTAGCAAATCATTTAGTGGAGTCATTTCATAAAGAATGAAATGATATGGAAATAAGTCAAATATATTTATCTTCTTAGTGAATCTTGTAACTAGAAAAATTACCAAATGTAACCTTTCATAAAGAAATGAAATCAGAATATTAAAAAAAAAAAAAAAAGTAAAGGGATGGAAAGACTATATTTAAGAGCAAAAGGATCAAGTCTAGAATTTCTAAGCATGTAGACATTTTTGACTTTAAACTTCTCCACATCAAAATGAAGTGGTAAGTTTAGAAGTCAAAAAATTATCCTTTAGCTAAACAAAAATAATCAGATTTCTCATGCTTTGTCATTTTAGCCTTTGCCAAGATTGGGTGAGCTCACTTGGTAGGTTAAATAAAAAGATAGTGAATCTTCTTTTTCAAGAAACCATATCTTTTGAATGACAAAAATTCTATTACATGTATTCTGATTTTCAATGAAGCAAAAGACATCAAATGTAAATGGACATTTTAACTTTAAACTTCTCCACATCAAAATAAAGTGGTAGGGTTAGAAGTGAAAAATTTTCCCAAGCTGAACTAAAATAAGTTGATATTCCATACTTTGTCATTTTAGCCTTTGCCATGATTGGGTGAGCTCGCTTGGTAGGTTAAATAAAAAGATAGTGGATCTTCTTTTCTAGGAGTTCATATCTTTTGAATGGCAAAGATTCTATTGAGTATACTCTGATTCCATTGCACGTGGTCTATAACCATAAAAACGAACAGTTATGGAATTATAGAGCCATTGCAAGTTAAAAAGCTTAAGTAGTTTGGGTCCTAACTTTCTTTTCAAAAGGCACTCTAGCACATTACATCAATGTTGTTTAGATGTGTCTCAAGATTTATATAGTCTTCAAGTTTGGCATGCTCCCATAGAATTTGAAGAAAAATCCAATTCCACAATTGACAAGATGATATTAATGATCTAACTCTTTAATGAGTTAGCTATCGATGATTTGATCAAGCTATCTTTTAGGTTTAAAGACTATTTTATCTAGAAATAAATTGAAATGATCTCTAGATATAGCGGTCTATAAACTTAAGCTTGTTGTCATTTCCAAAAACTAAGTCCCTTGATGACAGTGGTCAAATTCCAAAAGAAAAGCAAAATTATGCTAAATTAAAAGTTAAAAAATGATGGCTGAACATAAGAAGAAAATATTTTTCTTGGTTAGCTAAGACCATTATATGACCCACATCTTGGGACTAGGGTAGAATCTTTACATTGAAATTGGGTTCATATTACCCATATTTCATTTTTAAAATCAAAAAATATTTTTCATGCATAAAATTATTTTTCTGAAGGATAACTTATCTGAAAATTATCAAATTAAAATAATTCTAAAAAAAAAGAATTGAAAGCATATGATATGACATTCAAAATCCTTATAATAATATTTTGTTATAGAGTCATATCATTTAGTTTCAACATATTGGGGCAATTTAACAAAAAGGGTCATGATCAAGATTTCTTATAATCTCACTTTCGATTAGGTTGAGGGTTATATTGAAAGTTTCGTCAAAGAAGAAAAGAAAAGAAAAGAAACTTCAATATGACTTGAAGAATAGTCATGTTACTATATGTAGAGTCTTGAAATTTACTTTTGAAGTAATTTCAAAGACTATGTAGTAAAACGTAGTAGGTTCAAAAATGCAAAAATAAGAAATTAATCAAAGAGAATTATGAGATTTCATTTCTATAATAATAAATCAAGAAATTCAATTTCAAACTTATCAGGAGAATCTTAATTTCTCTAATAAGTTAATCCTTTCAATTCCCTTATTGATTAGGGATAAGAATTTTGTATCTCTATGAGAATCCAAAAGATTATCTTGATTCTCATTTACTTTAGAAAGCTTTAAAGGAATCTCTTAATCTTCATTGAATCCAAGAGAATGCCTTATAAGCTGTTGATTCATGTCAACAAAGTAAAAATAACATACATGTCCAAAAAAAGGATAAATTCCATTTGAGAAGCAGTGGTTGACTTTGGTTCTTACTGCTTAAAGAACTACACAGTAACATGTAAGCTCAAAGAGGTAGAATTCTCAGGTTAGTTCCCTATGATGTCCTTCCTTTAGTGAAATAGACATCTAGCATGGTTCATTGTAACTTTAAGATAAAAAGAAGAAAGAAAGAAAAATGATGAACTTCTATGCTCATAGCATAATAAAGCATTGGGTCCAAAATATACCCAAGTCTTCCTTGAAAAATAAATTCCAACTCTTTGAAACCTCCTTCACTAAATGTGGAGAAATCAAGTGAAATCCTTTCCATCATAAGTTAGAGTTAAAATTTTGTAGAAGATGAAGTAAAACCTTTAATTTTTTTCATTATAAGTTTTGTGACTCCATTTTGGTTTGAAGAGTCCTCCTTTTCATTTTATGATAGCAAGCCATGGCAGTGAGTTTGATTGGAAAGTTATTTTTTAGAAAGATATAAGTCCCGGCACCTTCTTTCTAATCATCGAGTAAGTCCCCAAGATCCTACCTTCATGTTCATGATTGGAACAAGCCATCAAGGCCCCTTTCATGCTACACAGGAGTTAAATTGGATTAAGTCTTTATGACCCCTTTATAATAGTAAGATATAAGTCCCTAGAATTCTTTCTAATCATCGAGTAAGTCCCCGGAGATCCTACCTTGTGTACATGATTGAATAAGCCATCAAGGCCCCTTTCATTCTACATGAGTTAGATTGGATTAAGTCTTTATGACCCCTTCTAATAAGAAAGATATAAGTCCCAGCCTTCTCTAATCATCGAGTAAGTCCCCGTTGGCATCCTACCTTTGTGTACATGATTAGAATAAGCCATCAAGGTCCCTTTCATGCTACAGTTAGATTGGATTAAGTCTTTATGATTTTCTAATAGTTTTATAAAGAATTCTCAATCCTATCATCAGAGATAAGTCCCATCTTCTCCGTACCTTGTGATACAAGCATCAAGGCCCCCTTGATGCTAGAGTTAGATTGGATTGAGTCTTTATGACTCTTCTAATAACCAAAAGATATAAGTCCTTCTTTCTAATCATTAGGAGTAAGTCCCCAGTTAGCATCCAATCTTCGTGTACATGATTGGAACAAGGCATCAAGGCCCCTTTCATGCTACACAGGCGAGTTAGATTGTATTAAGTCTTTATGACCCCTTTCCATTAGCCAGAAAGATATAAGTCCCTAGTTGGCTTTCTTTTTAATCATCATGACTAAGTCCTTAGTCGGCATCCTACCTTTGTGTACATGATTGGAACAAGCTATCAAGGCCCCTTTCATGCTACAAAGGCAAATTAGATTGTATTAAGTCTTTATGACCCCTTTCCATTTGCCAGAAAGATATAAGTCCCCAGTCGGCCTTCTTTTTAATCATCCAAAGTAAGTCCCCAGTCAGCATCCTACCTTTGCGTATATGATTGGAACAAGCTATCAAGGCCCCTTTTATACTATAAAGGCAAATTAGATTGGATTAAGTCTTTATGACCCTTTTAATAGCCAAAAAAGTATTATAAGTCCCTTTCTTTTAATCATCCAAAGTAAGTCCCCAGTCAGCATCCTACCTTTGCGTATATGATTGGAACAAGCTATCAAGGCCCCTTTTATACTATAAAGGCAAATTAGATTGGATTAAGTCTTTATGACCCCTTTTTAATAGCCAAAAAGATATAAGTCCCTAGTCGGCCTTCTTTCTAATCATCAAGAGTAAGTCCCCAGTCGGCATCCTACCTTCGTGTACATGATTAGAACAAGCCATCAAGGCCCCTTTCATGCTACACAGGTGAGTTATACTGGATTAAGTCTTAATGAACCCTTTCTAATAGCTAGAAAGATATAAGTCCCCAGTCGGCCTTCTTTCTAATCATCAGGAGTAAGTCCCCAGTCTGCGTCCTACTTTTGTGTACATGATTGCAATAAGCCATCAAGGCTCCTTTCATGTTACCCAGGCGAGTTAGATTGGATTATGTCTTTATGACCCCTTTTTAATAGCTAGAAAGATATAAGTCCCCAGTCAGCCTTCTTTCTAATCATCAGGAGTAAGTCCCCAGTCGACATCTTACCTTCATGTACATGATTGGAATAAGCCATCAAGGCCCCTTTCATGCTACACAGGCAAGTTAGATTGTATTAAGCCTTTATGACCTCTTTCTAATAGCCAGAAAGATATAAGTCCCTTAGTCGGGATTCTTTCTAATCATATAGGAATAAGTCCCCAGTTGGCATCCTATTCAAACTTCTAAAGAATGGAATTAAGCCATCAAGGCCCCTTTCATGTTACACAGGTGACTTAGATTTGATTAAGTCTTAGCCAAAAAGATATAAGTCCCCAGCTGGCATCCTATTCAAACTTCTAAATAATGGAATCAAGCCATTAAAGGCCCCATTTCTTTGAACTATCTAAATAGGATCAAGTCCATGTGACCCCTATTTAGTAGTCAAACTCGTGGGAGTAGGATCAAGCATTTCATGCCTCTTCTCCCCAAAGATAGTTTTTAGGATTGGATCAAGTCTTTAAAGACCCCTCTCCTCTCTTTAGCTAACTAGGATGGATCACATCCTCAACAACCCCATCTTATTAGCTAATCGCATGAATCACCCCTATTCTTAAGAAAGAGTAAGTCCCCTGAAGGCATTTTCCTTAAGCATAATGATTGTATTAGGGTTAAACCAATCTTTGGGTCTACTCCTAATAGCTTTCTTCTTCACCCTAAAACTTAATGAAAAGTTAAGTTTTTAAGAATAAATCACACGCCAAAGCAAAGATAGATATACATATATTTATCTTTCACAACCAAAATCAAAATAAAATTCAAATCAAAGTCATGAATTGGAACCCCAAGCTTATACTGGTATGTTGATCAATCTAGTCAACACCAATACGAGCAGTGTATTCTATTTAATACACTACACATATTGGGGGTCCATTTTTTGACCTCATTTTTAGAAGAGGTCATTTTAGCAATAAAATGATATCAAGTTCAAATAGGGATTTCCTACTTCAAAATTCAAAGTCACTATGCTTAATAACATAGGAAATACTTTTTTGAGCTAAATCCAATTTACTTGGTTTAATGCAAAAGCAAATCAAACATCCAGCATAAATTAAATTAAGTGAATTAATACAAAAAATTGAAAATGCAAAGTCAAACCTAAAGTCAACTCTAGTCAACTTAGAGTTGACTTAAGTGGGCCCACTTGGTCAAAAGGTCAACCTACAAAAATTGACTAAATTAAATCATCAAAAATATTTTAAATAATCAAATGAATATGTATGCCCATAATAACAAATGAATTTAAATCTATGAAGGCCTAGATTAGGTCAACTAAATCTCTTAAATCAAAATAACTTAAATAAACCACATTGAACTCAAATTCAAGAAAAAATAAAATAACTTTAAATTGATTATCCTAAATCATATGGGAATGATGATGGGACATAACCTAACTGTCTATTGGGTGTTTTTAGGTCAAATGAGTCATTTCACCCACAAAAAAAATTATGTTTAAATCACTTAACATAATTTGGGTAAAGTGAGTTAAGCAAGATAAAAGAAATAAGGAAATATCAAACCACTTCCAATCAAGTCACATGGGATGGGGGTAACACTTCCTTAAACTCTTCTAATGAAGGTTTACATCCCTAATCAAGCTACTTAGGCTTCTCTTGCATTATTACATAAAATCCAAATAAGGAAAAATAATACAAGCAAAAGAATCGGAGAAGTAAAATTCCTTCTCCCTTCTTCCCACATCTTCACATAGGATAGCTATGGGATGGAAAAGGAGTGCATTAGCTAGCTTCCAAGGTCATTCATTAGCAAAATTGACCAAGGAAAAGCAAAGAAAAAGCACTATATAGCTTTAGGCCATATAGGAAAACACACAAGAAAGACTTCCCAAAGAAAAACTGAATGCACACACACCTTTAGACATCAAAACCAAACCAAAATGAAATTTTCCCCTCCCCCAAAGTGCCCATAATCACTACAAACCATCAAAATCAAAAGAAGATTCAAGGGTTGGCCTAGGGAGAAATCCTTAAAGAATTATCTTAATTCCTTTGGCAAGTAAACTTGGTTCAATCATACGAAGTTCTAGGATCAATTGCAAGGTCAATCATCCAAGGAATTAAGGTATTCCATTATTAACCTCAAGATTTTTCTTCAAAAATATTGTTGTGGTCAGTTTAATAGGAAACATGGTTTTCAAGTTTATCCAACCATATAGATTGATAGGATTTCTCTTCATGATCATGTAGCACTTTGAATCATGTAATTTTGTTGGTTTTAAGGAAGGTAGTAAGCTGCATCCTCATATATACGAATCTCGTGAACTAAAAATGGCTTGAGATCTCCTTTGACATAGCAAGCGATCCGACCTCTCACAGACTTCATACACTTATATAGAGAGGAAGGAACCTTATTTTTTTCATGCATCCATGGTCTCCCAAGCAAAGTATTTAAAAATGTATCTAAGTCTATAATGTGAAACTTAGCTTTAGTCTTCCAATCATTTATCTCCAAGGGCAACACTATGGAGCTTAAGGCCCTCTCACCTTGTTCATTGAATCCTCTTAACAT
Organism: Cymbidium sinense; assembly: GCA_021442155.1. Classification (NCBI taxonomy): domain Eukaryota; kingdom Viridiplantae; phylum Streptophyta; class Magnoliopsida; order Asparagales; family Orchidaceae; genus Cymbidium; species Cymbidium sinense. The sequence continues at coordinate 81,231,589 of CM038214.1, read as the reverse complement.
CATCCATTCTTTTTGGAGTTTGGAGATCTTGATCCTCAAGTAACCAAGGTTTCTTAGACTCATAATATTGACTGATGCACCTAGATCAACCAACACTCTAGATAGCCTATATCTGCCAATATCCACTGTAATGTAGAGAGGATGGTTATGCTCAGCCATCCGTAGAAGTAAGTTTTCATCATTGAATGTAACTCCTAAGATGTCCTTTGAGTGGCATGCTTCCGCTTCAGTAGTGGTCAGATGATCCAAGCATATCTCAGGATCAAGTAAAGCCCTTATTAGAGATTCCCTCATCTCTTTGGATAAGGCAAGGGTGTCATATATGCTTAACTTAGCTGGCAAAATTCTAAGATAAGCTAGGACATTGTAATCAACTCTGCCTTGGTCCTCCATAAGTATATCTATAGGTGGAGCATCCTGTAGAGGGGTATTTTGCTCACTAAAATAAATGACTTGCTTACCTTTATCCTAAGGTGCTACCCTAAGAGGTAGAACTTTGCCACTATGGAGGTTGACTTTGGTGACTTTATGTGGCGGGTTGCTGGAAAGTTCTACCTACTCGTTGGGCATACCTATAGCTTCTCCTATGGGACCCTCAGAGTCAGTTGAATCCAAGTTAGTCTCAATGGGTAAACATGATTGATTCAGAAAAGGAAAGTCTGATTCTAAATCAGAAGAGAAAGGATTGGAATTACTATAGCTATTATTATTTTTTAGACTTCGAGAGTTTTCAATAGAAATAAAATCAGGAGTATCAGAAGTAGACAAGATATAAGTAGAATCTACTTTTTTCATTGATTTCTTTCTAGGTGGAGGTACATGATAGAAATCTAGTAAAGTAAATAGAGCGAGGTGTTTAGTGCCCTCGTCCATAGATATAATGCTCCTTCTAGTAGAAGAAAATTTGGATGAAGTGGTAGTAGCTGCAATGGTGGAAGAAGTGCTGGACTTGGACGGTGGTTGCAATACTAGACTATCCCGAGCAAGTATGAACTATTGTTACTGCTGTTTAGCTCCAACCTTCCCCAAGTTGTCCTTGGTAACTTGCAAACTCTCCTTGGTGTTGGAGGTTTGAGCTACCTCAGGCACTTGTAAGGAAAGTTTCTTGATCTTAGAAATGATCTTCTTAGAGGTTCGGGATAAGGAAATATCCCAACCTTCTTTTATCTTAAGAGGATCATATGTATTCCCAAGGATTACTCTAATAGAACTAGATGGTTGTTCTAACAAGTATTCTTGGATAACAATGGCACCCAACTTGTAGCTATGATCAAACCAATCTTTGAAAGTGATGCAATCCTTTGAGACATGGCCTAACATGTGGTGGTAAGGACAAAAGTTAAGATCATTACTCTTGCCCACTTCCTCCGGCCTCTTAGGCTCTAGTAGCTAGAAATTATGTTTCTTTAGATGATTTTTAAAGTTCTTCCTAACTACATCCCTCTTGATTTAATAGGGTTTGTTTAACTTGTCTTGAAGAGTAGATGGATAGTAGCTATCTAATGGTGAATATGAATACGGCTACTGAGTGCACTGCTATGGAGGCGGTGGTCGTGGCCATTATGATAGTTGTGGTCACTGGTATGATGGCCGAGGTGGTGGAAGAGGAGGTGGCAATGGAGGATGTTGAGCTCGTGGTCTCTCGAACAGAACTTTGGCTGGCTACTTCCCTCTATCCACTGACACAAAACTGTCCAAGGCTTCTTCTTAAATTCTTTTTATGACTTGAACAGGAATGATTGGTCTTGAAAGGTAACTGTTTAACTTCCTCTTGTAAACTGACCACCTTGTTGATTAATTTATCAAAGGTTTTAATTATGAATCCCTTGAGCATCAAATTAACTAAGCCATGAATATTCGTGAGAATAATTTTAATGGTATGCTATTTGGATAGTTGTGATTCGTATTTCATACTCAGGTTATGCCACCTAAGAATGTAATCAACAAGGGACTCGTTGAGAATATATTTTACTACAACAAGGTCACCTAAGTTACCTTTTGTTAGGCTCCACTAAATCTTTTGATAAAGAGTTGCTCTAACTCAGCAAAAATATTCATTGAACCATTAGGCAGTTCAACGTACCAATCGAATACAACCCCTGACAGACTACTAACAAAGAGGTGGAAGAGAAGTGCGTCGCTGCCACTGACGTTGCAACAACCAGCTATGAAATGTGCCATATGTTGTCATGGATTCCCACTGCCATCAAAACTTTAGAATGATAGTGGCCTTTGGAGTATTGGACAACATCGAATTCTTTTGGGTAAGGTCTACCCTTTGGAATGGATGAACTACCCCTGGGCTTATGCCAACACTTCCCTCACTTATTGGTCCACCATCTGCTTAATGTCCTTCTCATGCATGGAGGTACTATCTATGACCTTCCTATGCAAACTACCACTATCCTGATCCATGGGAGAGGCACTCTTAAGAGGATTTAAGACATGTAAGAGGTCGGGATGATCAGCCTCCGTGGGACTGGGCTGTGAAACTAGAGCTTGGTTTTGGAGAGCTAGAACTGCTGCTAATAAATCCTCAACCCTCCTCTTCATCATGTTGATCTACTCATCCTTCTGGTTGAGCTATTGAGGGAGGTGCTGGGTTGAGTGATAGGTGTCACCTTCCTCGATCACAACACCTTCCTGACTTTGATGGTCTTTATGAAGGGATCCTCTAGTATCGACCATATGGATTTTTACTGAATTTTCTAATAGGTCATCCTACTAAGGGTTGAAATCTACTCTACCTCTTCCTGGTCAGAATGATCGTTCTCTCCCATCTGCCTGATCCCAACAAAGTAATTATTTAAGATGTCATCTAGCAAACGATCACCTACTCTACCCAGCTGCACTGGGATATAGACCTATTGATGACTGGATGTAAGATTATGCTCATCTGAAGTTATGTGTCATACATTGATTGCTGATGGATTACTCTCTCTAGTAGGATCAACTATCATGGGGATTGCACTGACATCCCTTCTTCCTCTACTACTGGCTGTGGTGGCAGAGTGACTATGATGCTTTTGGGTTGCCACTCCCTCTTTACTATAGTTGAGGTGGAAGGTTGAATGGGAGAGCTCGACCTCACCTCAATGAGTGGAATAGGTGGAGTGGGATCCTTAAGCAATAGCTGACTCACTAATGGAGATGTCCTCTCTCTAGATGTAGACTTTTGTACCTTGAAGAGTACTGCGAAAGGAGGGACTTGGATAGGTGACGAGTGGAGCAGTGTGATGGTGGAGACATTGACTGCCTCTCTACTGGAGCTTTCCTCCTATGACTAGTAGTGCTTGTAAAGACTATGTTATTGGTATGATCTACTCGGGTAGTCTAGAAATTGAGGAAATCTATCAAACCAAAGGCCTCAGACTATTTGGCGTACCTCCTCCTCTCCTTTCTGCCTGCTTGGGCTATAAATCTAGCATCTGAGGCTTCCTCTCTGCATATATGATACCAAACACTCATAGGGATCAGAGTCCTCAAATCGAATAATGTATCGAGACTCTGCGTCGTGGGCTCACGCCAACTGGTGAAGAAGCGTCATTAACCGGTGTAGGGCTTCCTCTCTCCCTAGCTTTTATCTTAAACTATGATGGTGGCGGAAGCAATGCAGTAACCCTCTTATAGTATTCTTCTCCATCCAAAGCTGAGAGGGGTGGAACCTTCTACCACTCAAGAGTGAAGAGGTCTCACGAGGAGAACCCTCCTCAATAATGTGAGAGGCAACATTTATCTGCCTAGCCTCACGCTCAAAGTTCTGCTTAACCTTATGGTTCTTATTATGACATTACATCCTGGTAAGTAGAGCAGAGTAGGAGCTAAAAGCTATCTCAAATGTAGGAGAGACTATCTCGGAGGCTAAGATAGCCTTCCCTTTCAGAATATGGAAAACCAATGAGGAGGTCCTAGCCCTCATTGGGACTACAGCAGGGGCGACAACAAACTGAATGATAGGCACCATAGTAACTAGCATTGCAAGCACTAGCATTGAAACTAAAACTAGCACCAAAATAGATAGAATTGATACTGACACTACGGTGGGAACCTTGAAGACCATCTTTATCAGTGAGGAAAACTCAAAATCTGACGGGATGGAAAAATGGAGGAGTGACTTCTGCTCTACCCACTCTTCTTTGCTGATGGTGGTGAGGGCTGGCCCCTCACAGGTGACTCGAACAGCCTTGAATCCATGCCAAAAATAAATGACGTGCGTGGTGGTGTTGGTGAGTATGGCTTGATCCAATGCCAAATCCACACCATATGGGAAGGAAAAGATCATCTTTCCAGCATATATGATGAAAGACTGACTGAAGAAGTGAATGAAGAGCTGAACTACTATCTCTACATTTATTGAAAATAGAATAGAATCAGACCCTTGCTTTAATAGCTACCTTTAATCATTGATTCTTAATTTTGGAATTTGAACCCACACTTAACAAATTTAAGAATGCTAAGTGGGGTTCATTGAATTAGAGAGATTTTGATATTTGAGGAGAGACTTTTCCATAGAATTTGATTTTGATTTGGAACCCACATTAAACAAATTTAGGTATGCTGAGTGGGATTCATCCATTTGGAGAGCCTTTGGAGATGAAATTGTTTCATTTTATCCTTTGTTTGAAAATTTTATTTTGGAATCTTCACTTAGCAAATTTAGGTATGCTAAATGAGATTCAAATGTATGTTTAAAAATAATTTTTGAAAGCATCTTTATTTGTGATGATATTTGTCATATGTTTAGTTTGATTTTGAAAATGGGATCCTTACTTAACAAATTTATATATGCTAAGTAAAGCCCAAATGTGTTTGATATTTTATTAATTTGAAAAATGAAACTCTTACTTAACAAATTTAGGTATGTTAAGTAGGGTTCAAGTGTGTTTGATATTTTGTTTTGTTTTAATTTTAAAAAAGGAAACTCTTATTTAGCAAATGTAGGTATGTTAAATAGAGGTTAATTTATTTTATGTTTTGTTAGATGATGGAATTCCTATTTGACAAATTTGGGTATGTCAAATAGAATTCAAATGTGTTTTGATTTTCATGGTTTTAGAAAAGGGGAACTCTATTTAACAAATGCAGATATGTTAAATAGAATTCAATTTATTTTTATTTTGAAAATGGAACTCTCATTTGACAATTTTGGGTATGCTAGATGGAGTTCAAATATGTTTTGAGTTTATGTGTGATATTGTTTTTGAAAAGGGGGAGCTCTCACTTAACAAATTTGGGTATGTTAAGTGAGGTTTAATGATACGTTGATTTTTTATTTTGTTTTGATTTTGAAAATGGAACTCCACCTAACAAATTTAGGTATGTTAAATGGAGTTGGTTAATTTTTTTTAAAAAAATGTGTTTGAAATATTTTGAAGAATTCTCATTTAACAAATTTGGGTATGTTAAATGGAGTTGGTTGATTGATTAATTTTATTTTTGAAAAATATGCTTTTGAAAAGTTATGAAAAGAGTTTTGATGATGCATATGTGATTTTGATTTTTGAAAAGGATCCTTACTTAACAAATTTAAGTATTTTAAATGAGGCTTGATTATCTCTACTATTTGAAAAGAGGTTTGAAAGTTTTATATTTTGTAAACTTTATGTTACGTGAAGTGCATTTCAAAAACAATTTTATTTAGAAAAAGTGCTTTTAGAAAATTTTACAAAAGACTTTACTTGTTTATTTTAAATTTTATTGAAACTTACTTGAATATGGGATGAACCTTGCTTCACCAAGCTAGTGGTAAAAAGGTTCTAAATCTAGTCATCTCCTTTCATTAGTTAATTTATTTTTTTACCTATTGGGGGAGACCCAATAGGGGTTTCAAGACCTACATGGAATGAGGTCCTAAAACCTAAAGGATGTTGGCTAGCTTTGCTTAAGCATGAAAAAAGTTAAGTGCCAATAGGAAGAAAGATAGTCTTAAGCTTATATAAAATATAAGTTTACTATTGATGCTTGGAGACAATAATTTTCTACTAAAGATGGAGAGAGAAACCTTCCCCAGCAGGGTCGCTAGAAAAATCTGTAGTGTTTATTTTCAGATTTATAGGGGACACCATGTAGATCATATGGGTTACTTATTGAAGTGTTCAAGTATGAAATTAAGGTATGATGTACCTTCTCGAAAGATAGAGGCATCACCCTTAAATGGACCTAGTCACTTAATGAGGACTCCTAAGGTATGATGGGTCTTCAAATATACTAAAGATTTTTCCCCTACTTTACATGGATGAATAAAGCATAGTTTATAAGTGTATCAAAATTTCTAAGCACACCACCTCATATGAGTTAATGTGATTTGAAATGAACCTATCAGATTCTAAATGATTGGTGATGACTAGGCAGTAATCATCATCATTGACTGGACCCAATGTACTGAATCCTTGTCCTAATCTTGATTGAGAGCTTTTGCATTTACTCTTCCATATTCTTCTAAAGTAGTATGACCTGTGCTTTGACCAAGTATGTGGAATTAACCCTTTCTTTGCTAAATTATGAACACAAGCCGAATACCAATCAAAAGGTAATTCTATTAAATCTTTATATGAATCATCCTCAAGTTCTACATCAACTTCTTGACTTGAGGATGATGTTCCCAGAAAGAACCTCTGAGTCTTCACATCTGTGGAAGACATAGGGGCTTCCTTAACTACCAAACCCTCAACTTTCTATGAGGAAGGTGGGGTTAGAGCCAAGGTTCCCAACTGATGCATAACTGTTTCACATATAGACTTGGATACACTTATGCTTTGCTTTGCAGCCTGATCTTCATCGCTATCTGGCCTAAGTGTCACCTCTAAAGGAATCTGCTACTGAGAAGAGCTAGCTGGTGTGCTAACCATATAAGACACATCCTCTGAACTAGATTATAAGTCTATATGGATAGGAGGTGTACTCCTGGTAGTTGGGACATATCTCTAATTGGGTGGCCCATAAGGAGGTTTTCCACCACTAGGATTACCTCTAAAATGGCCTCTTCCTCTTCCTGGTGGAGGTTGGGTCATCCTACCCATATGTTCGAATGGATTGACAAACTATGGGTGGAATCTAATGTGAGCCTCCACTTCCTCCGCCAAGTCTATTTCTCGCTCTCTTTTATTTTCTTTTTCATTTTCTCTTTTCTTTAATTTTTCTTTTTTTTTTCTTTAATTTTTGAACTTTGGCCAAGTTTGCGAGAATAGACTTGTTGATTTTGAGGGACGTAATAAGACACATCCTCATAAATGCTAACCTCGTGAACTGTAAATGGCTTGAGATCTCCTTTGACACATTAGATAATACAACCTCCCACGAACTTCATGTACTGATGTAGAAAGGATGGAACTGTGTTGTTTTCATGTATCCATGGCCTCCTAAGCAAAGCATTGAAAGATGAATCTGAGCCTATAATGTGAAACTTAGCTTTGATCATCCAATCATCTATCTCCAGGGGCAACACCATGGAGTCAAAGGCCCTCTTTCCTAGTTCATTGAATCCTCTCAACATCATCCTTCTTTTTATTGTTTGGAGATGTCAATCCTCAAGTAGACAAGGGTTCTTAGACTCATAATGTTGATTGATGCACCTGGGTCAATTAGAACTCTGGATAGCCTGTATCTGCCAACATCCACTATAATGTAAAGAGGACGGTTGTGCTCTGTCATATCTAGAAGTAAGTCTTCATCACTGAATGTAACCCCTAAAATATCCTTCATGTGGCATGCCTCCACTTTAATGATGGTCAGCTGAGCTAAGCATATCTTTGGATCAATTAAGGCCTTGATTAGAGATTCTCTCATCTCTTTGGATAAGACAAGGGCTGCATTTATACTTAACTTAGTTGGTAACTTTCTGAGATGAGTTAGGATGTTATAATCAACTCTAGCTTAGTGTTCCGCAAGCATATACATAGGTGGAGCATCCTGTGGAGGGGTTATCTGCTCACTAGAACCAATGACTTGCTTACCCTTATCTTGAGGTGCTACCCTAGGAGGTAGAACTTTGCCGCTGCGTTGGTTGACTTCAGTGACTTCATGTCATGGGTTGGTGGAAAGTTTTACCTCCTCATCGGGCATACCTACGACTTCACCTATGGGATCCTTGAAGTCGAATGACTCCAAGTCAATCTCAAGAGGTGAACCCAATTGATTTAGAGAAGGAAAGTCTAACTCTGTATCAGAAAAAAAAAAGGATCAAAATTACTATAGCTATTATTATTTAGACTCAAGGAGATTTCTCTAGAAATAAAATTAAGAACATCAAAAGTAGACAAGATGTAAGTAGAATCAGCTTTCTTTATTGATTTGTTTTTTGGCGGAGGAACATAATAGAAATCAAGTAAAGTAAGTAGAGTAAGGGATTTGATGCCCTTATCCACTGATACAATGCTCTTGTTGGTAGAAGAGGAGCTAGTAGAAGAAGTAGTTGCAACGGTGGAGGGAGTCGGACACGGGGCGGTGGTTTATTGGACTATCGAGCAAGTGTGATAAGTCTATTCTTTGTTACTCACTCTCCCTGAGTTGTCCTTTATAATAGTAAACCTTTTTTGGTATTGGAGGTTTGAGCTACTTTAAGCACCTGCAAAGAAAGTTTCATGATCTTAGAAATGATCTTCTTTGAGGTACAAGATAAGAAGATGTCCCAACCTTCTTTGATCTTAAGAGAATCGCAAGTATCCCCAAGGACTACTCTAATAGAACTGGATGGTTATTCTAATAGGTATTTCTTAGGGATAACTATGGATACTAAGTTGTAGCTGTGCTCAAGCCAGTCCTTAAAAGTGATACAATTCTCTAAGACATGGCCTAACATGTGGTGGTAGGGGCAATAGATAGGATCATTGCTCTTGGTCACTTCCTCTGGCATCTTATGCTCTGGTAATTGAAAGTTAGGTTTCTTTTATAGACCCTTATAGATTTTCCTAACTACCTCTCTCTTAAATGAACATGGCTTATTTAATCTATTGGCAGGAGTAGGTGGAAAGTTACTATCTGGTGGTGGATATGTGTACCACTGCTAGGTAGGCTACTGAGGTGGTGGAAATGGTCATTATGGCAGCTGTGGTGACTGGTATGAGGGCCAAGGTGGTGCAAGACAAGGTGAAAAAAAGGCTATTGAGGTCATGGTCTCTCAAACTGAACTCTGGCTCATTGCTTCTCTTGGTCCATTAACATAATTGTCCATGGCTTCTTCGCAAACACTTTCAATGGCTTGGGTTTGGATGATTGGTCTTGGAAAGGCAACTATTTGCTTCCTCTTGTAGACTGGCCGCCTTGTTGATTAATTTCTTAAATATCTTAACTATAAAACCCTTGAGCATGAAGGCAACCAGACGATGGATATTCTTGAGAAGAATTTCAATGGCATACTATTTGGATAGCTGTGGTTCACATTTCATACTCAGATTATGCCTCCTGAGAATGTAATCAATAAGGGACTCATTATGTTTTTTCATCTCTACAATGAGGTCATCTACAATCACCCTCTGTTGGGATCTAGCAATTTTTTTGATAAATAGTTGCTCCAACTCAACAAATGTCTCCACTGAACTGTTGGGCAATTCAGCATACCAATCAAATGAAACATCTAATAGACTACTAACAAAAAGATAGAAGAGGAGCGCATCACTGCCACTGACATTGCAACAGCCAACTCTAAAATATGCCATATGTTGCCATGGGTTCCCACTGCCATCAAAACTCTTGAAGGATGGTAGCACAATCCCCTTGGGGTATTAGACTACATTGAATTCCTCTAGGTAAGGTCTACCCTTTAGAATGGATGAGCTCCCTCGAGCTTATGCCAACACTTCCTTCACTTGTTATTCCACCATCTGCTTGATGTCCTTCTCATGCATAGAGGTACTATCTATGACCTTCCTATACAAACTACCACTATAATGATCCATGGGAGAAATACTCTTGGGAGGATCTAAGACATGTAAGAGCTCGGGCTGAACGACCTCCATGAGACTAGGCTGTGAAACTAGAGTTTGGTTCTGGAGGGCTAGAACTGCTATTAACAAATCCTCAACCATATTCTCCATCTGGTTGATCTGCTCATCCATCTATCTAAGCTACTGAATAAGGTGTTAGGTTCAATGAAGTGCATCATCCTCTTCAACCACAACACCTTCTTGACTTTGATGGTTTATATGGAGGGATCCTCGAGGATCAAAAATATGGACTTTTGCTGAATCCTTTAATTGGTCATCCTCATAGGTATCAAAATCTACTCTACCCTCATCCCAATCAGAATGATCATCCCCATCCATCTACCAGATTTCAGCAAAGTAACTATCTAGGATGTCATCTAGTGAACGGTCACCTACTCTGCCCAACTGTACTAGGACATACACCCTCTGATGATTGGTTGTAGGATTGTGCTCATCTGAAGCTATGTGTTGTACACTACCTATTGATGGAGTATTCTCCTAAGAGGATCAACTACCATGGGGATCACACTGATATCCTCTTCTTCCTCTACTACTGACTGTGGTGGTGGAGCCATTATGACACTTTTGGGTCGCCACTTCTTCTTCATCACTATTGAAGTGGAAGGTTGAAATGGAGAGCTCGACCTCACCTCAATGGGTGGCATAGATGGTGCGGGATTCTTAGGCCATAGTTGAATCACCAGTGGAGAAGTCCTCTCTCAAGATGTAAACTTCTATAGCTTGATGGGGACCATGGAAGGAGGAACTTAGATAGTTGATGGTGGGCGACAAGTGGAGTTGTGTGATGGTGGAGAAATCGACTGCCGCTCCATCAGAGCTCTCCTCCTGCTGCTGGCAGTGCCTATAAGGACTATGTTGTCGATATGATCAGCTCTCGTAGCTTGTTAATCCAGGAAATCTATCAAAGCGGAGGCCACTGACTGTCTAGCGTACCTACTTCGCTCCTTTCTGGCTATTTGGGCAACAAATTTAGCCTCTGAGGCTTTCTCTCTATGCATCTGATCCCTAATACTCCTAGGGATTAGAGTCCTCAATTCAAATAATGTACCAGACTTTGAGCATCTGTGGGCTCTACTGACCTGGCAAAGAACTGATCAAAGACTAGCATAGGGCTTCCTCCTCTCTCTCTAGCTGGTATCTCAAACTATGATGGTGGTGGAGACAATGTAGCAATCCTTCCATAATCCTTTCTATCCAAAGCTAAGAGGGGGTGAAACATGCTGCCACTCAGGAGTGGAGAGGTCTCATGAGGGGAACCCTCATCTGTAATGTGAGAGGCATTATCAACCTACCTCACCTAGCATTTATAGTGTCGCATAACCTTTTGGTTCTTGTTGTGGCATTGCATCTTAGTTAGCGGGGCTGAGCGAGAGCTAGAAACTACCTCAAAGGTAGGGAGACTATCTTAGAGGCCAAGATAGCCTTCCCCTTCATAATGAGGGAGACAAATGAGGAGGAACTAACCCTTACTAGGACTGCAGCAAGGGTAGCTGACTGTATCTACACTGATGCTAAAATTGAAGTTGACACTGACTAAGGTGTAGGAACCATAATGGCTTTCCTCTTTAGTGGAAGAAACTTAGGATTTGACAAGATGTCAAAATGAAGGAGTGGCTTCTACGCACCTCTCTCTCTGGTGAGGGTCATCATGTGACTCAAACAACCTGGCCACCTAAATTGAATGACATGCATGGTGGTGTTGGTGAGTATGACCTGATCCAAGGCCCAATCCACACCAGATGGGAAGGAGAAGATCATCTTTCCAGAAGACATGATGGAAGACTAACTGAAGAAGCGAATGAAGGACTAAACTACTATCTTTACATTTGTTGAAAATAGAACTGAATCAGACCCTTGCTTTAATAGTTGCCTTTAAACAATGATTCTTGATTTTTGAATTTGAACCCACACTTAACAAATTTAGGTATGCTTATGTTGGGTTCATCGAATTAGAGAGATTTTGATATTTGAGGAGAGACTTTGCCATAGGAATTGATTTTGATTTAGAACCCATATCCAACAAATTTGGGTATATTGGATGGGGTCGTTCATTTGGAGAGACTTTGGAGATGGATTTGTTTTTTATCCTTTTTTGAAGTTTGATTTAGAACCTTCACTTAGCAAATTTGGGTGTGCTAAGTGAGATCCAAATGTATGTTTAAAAATCTTTGAAAACATTTTGTTTGTGAGGGTTGTTGTTATATGTTTGATATGTTTGATTTGATTTTAATTTAAAAATGGGATCCTCAGTTAACAAATTTAGGTATATTAAGTAGGTTCCAAATGTTTTTGATATTTTGTTTTGATTTGAAGATGAAACCCCTACTTAACAAATTTAGGTATGTTAAGTATGGTTCAAGTATGTTTGATATTTTTGATTTGTTTTGTTTTGAAAAAGGAAAACTCTTATTTAACAAATATGGGTATGCTAAATAGAGTTTAATTTGTTTTACATGTTTTTTGATGATGGAATTCCTATTTGAAAATTTCGGGTATGTCAATTGGAATTCAAATGTGTTTTGATTTTCATAATTTTGGAGAATGGAAATCTATTTAACAAATTTAGGTATATTAAATAGAATTCAATTTATTTTGATTTTTGAATGGAACTCTCATTTGACAAATTTGGATATGTCAAAATGTAGTACAAATACATTTTGATTTTGTGTGTGATGTTGCTTTTGAAAAGAGAGAACTTTCACTTAACAAATTTGAGCATGTTAAGTGAATTACAATGATATGTTAATTTTTTATTTTATTTTTGTTTCGAAAATAGAACTCCATTTAAAAAATTTAGGTATGTTAAGTGGAGTTGGTTAATCTTTTAAAAAATGTGTTTAAAATATTTTGAAGAACTCTCATTTAATAAATTTGGGTATGTTAAATGGAGTTGGTTGATTGATTGATTTTATTTTGAAAATTGTGCTTTTGAAATGTCATTGAAAAGGATTTTGATGATGCATATTTCATTTTAATTTTGAAAAGAATCCTCATTTACCAAATTCAAGTATGTTAAATGAGGTTTGATTATCTTTATTATTTGAATAGAGATTTGAAAGTTTTATATTTTGTGAACTTTATGTTATGTGAAGTTCATTTCAAAATAAATATATTTAGAAAAAGTGCTTTTGGAAAATTTTGCAAATGACTTTGCTTGTCTAGTTTGAATTTTATTGAAACTTTCTTGAATATGGGATGAACCTTGCCTCACCAAAGCTAGTGGTAAAGAGGTTCTAAATTTAATCATCCATTAGTTAATTTTTTTACCTATTGGGGACCCGATAAGGGTTTCAAGACCTATATAGAGTGAGGTCCTAAATCCTAAATGATGTTGGATACCTTTGCTTAAGGATAAAATAAGCAAAGTGCCAATAGAAAGAAAGAGAGTCTTGGGTTTATATAAAATATAAGTCAACTATCGATGCTTGGAAATAATAATTATCTACTAAAGATGGACAGAGGAACATGTCCCCAGTAGAGTCACCAGAAAAATCTGTGGTGTTTAATTTTGGATGTATGGGGTTTGACACCATGCAAATCGTAGGAAGTACTTATTGAAGTGATCAGGTATGATATTAAAACATGATGTACTATCTCAAAAAATAGAGGTGTAACCCTTCAATGGACCTAATCACCTAATATAGACTCTTAAGCCATGATGGGTCTTCAAATATACCAGAGATTTTTCCCTACTTTACATGGATGAATAAAGCAGGTTTTATATTAAACTGGGTTCTGAAGCTCCCTATGGAGGAAATCTTTTGCAATTAATTACATCTTAGGGAATTGAATTTTCTAAGAATACACTCAATTGAAATAGATAATTATCATCTCCAAAGATTTCAAGGTTAGAATATCAAAGGATTAGTTGTATTTAGAAAATCAATTGAGAAAGTTTAAGGATAAGACTTATTTTTGGAAGCTCGGTGAGCATTCCAATCTATCCTATGATTGGGCTTTATATATTTGAAAATGATGAGATTTATTTATTAGAGTTGAATATTGATTATATTGTTAAGGCTTATAATCCATCAACACAAGGTTATGGAGATGCCTAAGAGGTGAGAATTTATGCTTGTAGCCTGAGGAAAATAGAAACCTTAGGTCCTAAATCTAGGGAGCTTTAGTACAAGCTAAAGCATGACCTAAATCTAAGTGGCAGGTGGACATAATAGTTTACCTCCACAAGAGAGAATAACTTATCTAACTTCTGGACTTATAACTGCCTGGAGTAGCTGCCAGCTAACTCCTCCTATAATTTTAAAACCATGTAGTCTGGTCTTATAAATAGCAAGATGGCTAGGGTAGTTATTTAATTAGAAAGAGACTAAAAGTCCTAAACCCATCCCTAAGAGACTAGAGCATGAGTAGTTTGAGCATATGACTTAATCTATAAATGCAAAAAATCTTTTTAACTTTTATTTTATTTTAGACACATAATTTTGACAACGGCTTTAGGATTTTGAGGCCTATATTCAAGATGAAAAAAAGTTGTTGACTAAATAAACAAGAAATGGGTGTTTTCCACCATAAGGGATGCCCTCACAAGTCAAGCATTCCCCTATCATGCAATGATGGAAATCCCCTATTTTCAATAGCGAAATAATATGCATGTATGATGTGAAACATTCAATGATTTATCTAAGAGATTGCTAAATTTTTTAATTATCTTATTTATGACCTAAGGTTTATGGTGAGGTTATGAATTATTTAAAACTAAGTTATGACTGATTAATAGGGGTAGCAAAATTAAAATTTTCTCTAAGAGCCTAAATGCATCCAAGCCACACATTAAAGCATCAATCATAAGAAACTATGAAAATCATATTATTTCTAATGCACAAATTAAACAAATCATCAAAAAAATTTATAACTACTATAAAAGAATAATAGGCCAGTGTGGTCGGGTACCATCGTACAACCCTAAAAGGAAAGATGGGTAGCTGAGCTCTACCCTTATGCAACTCAGAATATGAAAGAATAATTATAATTTACAAATGAATAAGTGCTATGGGGGTCTTCATTTCCTCAATCTTCACACTTCGCTTCTTTACTTCACTAATTTGTAAGGCTTCACCGCATCACATGGCACCCTAGGACAAAGCATTCTAACCAATGCTCATCCTAATCCCCCATAGCACCAATCTTAATTCCTAATGCAAAATTACATTGAAAATAGGAAAAGTAAATCTAACTACACCTACAAAACAAGTGTTAGCTAAACACACATACAATTGAAGTTGTTATATATATAATTTGGACTTAGCACCCTGCACATGGGCATCCAAGTGAACCTCTCCTTACTTAGATTATGCTTAGGGGTTTAAGCAACCTGTAAAGAGAGCATTTATATTTATTTTTAAGCATCCCCTTAAGCAAATCCCTTACATAAAATATGATTAGGCTAAGAATAGCCTAACATCTAGTCTTCAAAGTATACACCCTAATATGTAGTCTAAAATATTACATCACAAAATAAAATATACAATATACATACACCATCCTAACTTAAGACTAGAAGTGGTGACTTAGTTCTAAGGGGTGAGTTAAGACTTGTGTGGTATGTCTTCCTAAGCATTAGAGTTATAGTTTTCTAAGTATAGAAAGATTTAATTTAGCATGAAAGGTTGGTTTCAATTCAAGTGATTTAATGCATTTAAGAATTTTAATTTGAATTTTTTTTTGTTTCATATGACCTACACTTAGCAACTAAGTGTTATAAAGAGAAGAAAGTGGATCATTCCCTTTCATCCCAACCTTAAGCCACTTTTTAAAGTTCATTAATTTGATTTAGTTCTCTTTAGTAAATAGTTTATTACATATATTTAATTAATCTTAAGTTTAAGTTCACTTTAAATGATTCTATTCAATTTGAAAGGCTTCTTAAGATTAATCTAATTGAATTACTATCATATGATATATGTTCAATCATTCCTTTCCATCACATGTAACTTGCTTATGATTTTTTTTAATCCTAGGGGTATCTATACACGCAACACATTTTAGCACACTTACATGATGAATGTAGACATTTATTTGACAATTATATTTCCATTTTTGATTGACTTATGTAATTATGTTGATTTAAATATCTATCCATATTCTTATACAAAAATACATAAGGATGAAATTAAATAGTATGTGTCATTATTAATTAGGGAAGTGAGGTAATCAAATGACCTCCTTGGGGCTAACTAAAGCCTCATGTTCCCAAGATTTCCAAAATATATATCCATTTACATTCAAACCTATGTAAATTTATATACATGAATGTAAGAAATAAAACTCCAAATCAAATGACTAATTAATTCAATCACATAACTGATTATGGATGCATGCAATCTTTTATTTTTAGTATAAAAAGAGGGATTTTCATCTTTTAGTCAAACGATCGAATCAAGTTTGGCCTCTAGTGGATATCCAGTAATCGGTGGTGGCTTGGAATGGCAAAGAATCATCCTAGGTGGCACGGTTTGATTGGCCAAAGCTTGGGAGGTGGCTTCCAAGTGGGATTAGTGGGTGTTTTGAGCTTTCCAAGTGTACCAATGAGGAGGATGACTTGATTTCACCTCCCATGGGTCATGGCCGACCTAACCACCCCTTGGGTCAGGTTGGGCAGTGTCCTAAGTGCCTAGGTGGACCAATGGGAGAGTGCCAAGTGGCTAAGGAATGAAAATGAGCACTTACATGGGTGATTTATCTCATGTGATACCCTTGACCCAAGGGTAGAATGGTCATTTGGCATTGGATTTGATTTGGGCATATTTGAAATGATTTAAAAGTGGGTTAGCCCAAATTTCAAGTCAATTGGAGTTAATTTGTTTTGATTTGGCATAATTTGACTCATTTAGGTCAAATTAGGTTAGGTAGGGTCATGTTGACCAATTGGTCAAATTGGGGAAAACCAAGGGTTGGGTCAAGTTCATATAATCATTTGGGATGTATTGGTGCTATTAGTTTGGTTTGATTTGGCTTAGATTTGATTTTTGTTCATTTGAATTCAAATGTTTCAAATGGGTTAAGTAGATCAATTTGACCAAATTGGCCAAATTGGCTTGGGTTAAGTGTTGGTTTGGGTTTAGTTGACCCATTGAAGATGATTGAATGCTTTGGTTTCAATTAATTTAGATTTAATTTTAATTTAGGCTAACTTGACCTTTTAGGTCAATTTGGGCTAAGTAGGTCAATTGGGTTCAATTGGGTCAATTGGGACCAATCATGGCTTTGGTCAAGTTCAACAATCAATTTGGAATGAACATGAGCCATTGGTTACAATAATTTGGTTTATATTTTGATTTGACCCAACTTGGTCTTTTAAGTCAATTTAGGTCAACTTGAGTCAAGAGGACCAATTGGGTTTGGTTTGGCTCAATTAAATGTCAAGTCATGTTCAAATATTGATTTTAAGTTCGTATGAATCATTAGTTTCATGGGATTTTTCTTACGTTGTAATTTGGCTAGTTTGGGTTCATATGGGTTAAGAAGGTTGACTTGGTCAAAAGACCAAGTTAACTTGGTTTGACCCAATTTGTGATAATTGAGCAACCTAGGGTGATCAACAATCATGACAGGAGCTTTAGGAAGGCTTGGTTCAATCCAATTTTAGTAGGATTGGAACTTGGCTCAAATAGATCAAAATGGCCACTTTAGGTCAATTGGACTAATTATGTTTAGTTGGCTTGATTTTAGCTTGATTTTGATTTAGTTGAGTTTATTTATGGATTTTGGATTGATATATAAATTCAATTGCAATTGCTTTAGGTTTGGATGAGTTTTGGTTCATTTGGATATTTCAAGTCAAAAGGGTTAAGTTGGGTTTGACTTAGGTTGGTTTTGGTTTGTCTTGATGATTGTCGATTTCATTTATATTTGGGATGATAATTGAAGGAATAATTGATTTATGAGAAAATCAATTGATTTAGGTTTTGCAATGAACGAATTTGGCTAAATCCATGGAGTTGGGTCATGAGGCTTAGGTTTGGATTTTGATTTAGTTTGATTTAGTTTTGATGATTTAAATGTATATTTCATTTATATTTGTGAACATGATTGAAGATATAAATTGATTATAAGAAAATCAATTGATGTTGGATTGATTTGGGTTAAGATTTGGCTAAGCCAATGGGATTGATTCATAAGGCTTAGAAAGGACTTTGATTTAAATTGATTTAGTTTGATTTAGTTTTGATCATTTGAATGTAGATTTGATTTATATTTAGAAAGATGATTGAAGATATAAATTTATTATGAGAGAATCAATTGATTTTGGATTGATTTGGATGGGATTTCGGCTAAGGTCATGAAATTGATTCAAAGGATTTAGGAAAGATTTCAAGTTTGGATTTGATCATGGGCTCCAATCATTTGGTTTTGGAATTTGGGTTTGAATTTGGATTTGAATTTGGATTTTAATTTCATGTTTGAATTAAACTTGGGGTTTGGTTTGAGATGGTGACCATGGATTGGATTTGGGTTACAGGGTAGGTGAATTATCCTAATCCTTTGGTTAATCCTTCTAAATCTCTTTGCTTAGGTTAAGTGTTTGCCTAGTTTTTATAAGTGTCTTATGACTAGGGAAGTATTAGTGTCTAGAAGACTCCTAAGTCTAAGATGGGAAGATTGAATCCTCACTCCAAAAGTGATGTCAACACCTTCCTATCTAAATAGCAACCTAACTATCTTGCATCTACAAAAGACTGGACTACATGGTTTTATAGCATATGAGGTGTTAGCTGGCAACAACTCTAAGTGGTTGTATGTCCAGAATAGTCAAATTAGTTCACTATCTCTTCTAGAGCTAAACCATTATATCCCATGCTACCCGATTAGATTTAAGGTCATCCTTCTAACCCGTGCTAAAGCATTTTAGACTTAGGTTCTGAGACTGCTTATTTTTTTTGCTACAAGTATAAGTCCTCATTTCTTAGGCATCTCCATAATCTTTTTGTTGTTGGGTTTTAAGTCTTAGCGCTCTAATAAAATTTTAACTTAAACAAAATAAATTCTCCTTTTTAGAAATATAAAGCCTCATCATAAGGTAGATTGGAGCATTCACTAGGCTTCTTACTATCTTGAATGCTTCATACTTATTCTCCTTTAAAATTACTAAAGAAGCCTTCTTATTTGAATAGTCCCATTTAAATTTTAATAATACTAATTATTTGATAGTCTGTCATTGAAATCCTTAGAGACATTTATTGACTACTTTAATCGAGGGTGTTCTTAGAAATCTTTCATTTCCTACGATGTAATTAACTATGGGGGCTTGCTTCCATAGAAAACTAAAAAACCTGATAAAAAATAAACCCTACTTTACTCATCCATGTAAAGTACAGGAAGGATCTCTGGTATATATAAAGACCCATCTGCCTTAGGAGTCTTTATTAGTTGATTAAATCCATTATAGGGTGATGTTTCTATCTTTTGAGATAGTACATCATACCTTAATGTTGTACTCAATCACTTAGATAAAAACCTCTTAAGATCTGTGTGGTGTCCCTATGAATCCAAACTAAAACACCACAAATCCAAATTGGCATATATGGGTCAAATTGAGCCAAACCCAACTAAACTTGGCATGACTCACCCTTAGGCCCCATTGACCTGCCCAAGTGAACTCAATCCATGGTGAACTTAGTTCAGCCCAACTCAAATGAACCAAGAGTTTCAAATAAGATAAAAACCCAAAGTGGGAAGGCCCAACCCCTCCCTTTACCTTGGGCAACCAACTTAACATGCCTTTAGCTCCACCATGCTGATTGGACTTGACCCAAAGTTGTTAGGTTCAACCCTTTGTTCAGTCCAAGGGACTTATGCCCATCACTACTAGACACCAAACTTCACCAGCCATTAGGAGACCTCCACCTCATTAGTCCCATGACATTTCTGCCACTGTGCAGGTGAAACAATTTCACATAGGAGGGTATACACACCTCCACTCAAACTCTGAGCGTTCCTCATAGAGCTCGAGTAGTCCCCACACATCCCCAAAGATCCCCGTGCTCCCAGTTGCTAGTGAGATTAGCTCCTCCCTCAGCCTGAGCCTCCATTCCATCTAACCTCCCCAAACAAAAATTACACTTTCCCACACCTTCCCCTCACTTTGAAAAACTAAAATGAATTGATTAACAACTGATTCGATCACCGAAATACTAAGTTCGATCAACTCCGATGAGCTTGGTGACGGTGCTTGGTCCAAATGACAATAGGTCGGGAGGCAACTCGTAAGCTTCTCAACAAGGCTTCACCTTTTCAAGGCGAAGCTACCTAAGTCAACAAATCACTAGTCTTAAGCTCCGATGAGATAATTTCTGGCCAACCATAGAAAATCATATATTTGTTGGTCTTTAGTGAAGAAAAGTTGCATTTTGGCAAATTTCACTATAGGGTCCTCTTAGAAATCTTCCTTGATTGTTTTGGAGTTAAATTTATCATCAAATGAGCTCTGATGAGCTCAGATCAAACAATGAAAGGTAGATGATGTCTGTCTCTTATCACGAGTCGATGATAGATCATCGACCATCTATTCTATGTGATTAAAATGGACAACCGTGATTAGTTTCCCTAGAATTAATTGATTTATTCCTTCAAAATTGTGGGATTTGTCTCCACCATCCAATCCATGATCAAACTACTTAGATGAAAGTGTGTTCCCACCACCACTAAGTTAGCACCTACGTTGAACGATTTAAGTGACTAATCTTGTGGCATCACACGGAAAGCGCTACCACATCAACTACCGTAAGGCGTCGACTATGTAAATGAATTAATGGTTTAAAATGTGTTTTAATTAACCAAAACTTTAAAAATTCATAACTAATTATTGAAAAAATCCAAAAAAAAATGGTAAATGAACTCATCTTTGAAAGCTTAAATAGAGGAGAATAAGGGAAAAATAAAATCCTCAAATTTTGTCCAATGAACAATGACAAATTAGGATTTGAAATTTTATCTAATTTTCTTAATTAAGCCTTAATTACTTGGATTACTAACATAAAATTTATGAGATCAATCTTGGAGATGACCTCTGCCCAACATAGTTTTCTTAGGTTAATTTGCCATATAGATTAGGAAAACTAATTTTTCAAATCTTAATAGCTTACTTTATGCATTTAAAAATTATTAAAATCTGAGAAAATTATATAATTAATTATAGATAATTAATTAATTATTAAGATAGAAAGAATGACCAAAAACATAATTAAGATGTCATGTTCTAATTATTCTTTAACATCACCTTTAAGGGTGCTGAATTAATTAATTAAATCACTTAATCAACTTTGGACTTAGAGAACTTACAATAATTAGATTAATCAATTCAATTTTTCTTATTTAAAATCATTTATGAGCTTAGCTAATATAAAGGTCCTTTAATGAAATCAAGATCCTCCATTGGTGTAATTGGTTAATTAAAAATTTAGTTTTCTTAATTTAATTAACCTTTAATTATGAACTTAATTGCATTAGAACACTTAGGGCATTGCTCCTTTTATTTTTATTCATTTTCAATCATTTCATCATGATTTGTATCCTCATGCTTAAGGATTAATTAAATTAAGAGTCTCTTTTTAGGGTTTAAATGATTAAGTAATTGATTGGAAGTTAATTAAGGAATAATAAAAAATTACTTAAATTTATCTTAAACTAATTGATGAGCAAAGATAACTATGGGTAAGTCTAATCATTTAATATCCTCCTTAAGTTTAAACAACTCATAAATACTTAAAAATTTAAATTTGATAAAGTTTGAAGATATTCATGTTAATGTAATTGTCCTTAAGAATTGATAAACCTAAGTATGATATTTGATGAAGCTCTAACTATTTTATTTAGCTTATTTACAAACATTCATATCTTATGTATACATGCATTCATGTCTTTGAAATGAAATTATACAAGGAATTTATATCAATTGTATGCATTTGAAATAAATAAAGTAGTTATTTTCATTAATAAATCTCAAATTATTTTCTCTAAATCCATTAAAGAATAATCAATATTTTGAATTCAAATGAATACAAATTATTAGAATGTTAATTCCCTACATGTATAAATCATAAGTCAAAAAAGGTATATATTATGGAGATCCCTAGAACATGAGATTTTAAGTAGTCCCAAGGAGGTTTCTGATTACCTCACTTTTGCTGATTCAATAATGAAAGGCATCTTGAGATTTGTGATGAATTATATGATAGAGATAAATTAATTTCATTATTCAAATTTAAGAAAATTTTACAAGTTTATCTCTATGTTTACACTGGTGTACATGCATGTATGAATTGTTAAGTATATAGTCTAGACATCTTGGGAACATGAGACTTTAAGTAGTCCTAAGGAAGTCTCTAATTACCTCACTTTCCTGGTTCAACAATGGTTCATACTTGCAAGTATTCATTATATTTGTGTATGCGTGTAAGCATAAAGCTAAGAATATATAAAATAAAAAGAAATCATCTCTTTTCCAAAAGGTTCATGCATCATGTAATTCCAACCTACACTATATAATCAATAATTAAATTTATATCCATTCATGCATGCATTATGCATAATATAATTGGATAGATTCTATACATACATTAAATGAGCATTAAAAGTAAGAGTATCATATCACCAAATTCATCATACATTGCTTTCATTAACCTTAGATTGACTTATACTATGTAAT
This sequence comes from Cymbidium sinense, assembly GCA_021442155.1. Classification (NCBI taxonomy): domain Eukaryota; kingdom Viridiplantae; phylum Streptophyta; class Magnoliopsida; order Asparagales; family Orchidaceae; genus Cymbidium; species Cymbidium sinense. Next base: position 81,208,984 of record CM038214.1, on the reverse strand, counting down.
ATGAATCCTTTAAGCTAAGTCCAAACACAAATAAAATCAGAAGATTAAAAGTTATAAAATTTATCTTTTAGATCCAACCTTAAGATAGGGATGGAGGGAAGTTCACCCTTTCCTCTTCTTTACAACCTTAAAATTTCAAAAATGAAATATAGAAATAAAATTTACATTTAACTTTCATCCTAAAATATTGACCATGTAAAGTGTAATCACCCTTAACAAAAAATTTAAAGATTCAATATTAGAAAATTCATAATTTTAAAGGCCAATAAAAATGTACCACACCAAGCCTTGCACATATTTTAGAATGCTAACTCATTGATCTTAGTCTTAAGTTAAGATGATGATTGTTATGATGATATGATGTTTTATTTTATAATGTACTATTTTAGACTGGATGTTAGGATTGTTTGTGAGTAGTCTAGATGTTAAGGTGATATTAGACTAATGATGTCTTCTACAGGGGATTATGCTTAAGGGACCTTTGGAATAACAAAAACAATTAAGCATAATCTATTATGACAGGTGGGCTTGGTAACCTAAGGAAAGATGCTAAGTTAAAATGTATAAAATATAATTATTTAGTGTGTATGTGTGTTAAGCAAACCTTTGTTTTGTAGGTATAGTAAAATTCATTTTTTTTTTTAAATTATAGTTTTTGTAATAGGATTAGAATTAGAGCTATGGGGTTTAGAATGAGCAGTGGCTAGAAGGCATAGACCTAGGAGGCCCTATTAAGTCTGGAGGATTCTAATCCATAGAGTAAAGGTGAAAAGGAAGAATTGAAGACCCATATACTTTTTTTTCATTTGTAAATTTAATTATAATCCAGTAGGTATAAGTTGCTCACCCAATTTTTTATTTAGGGGTGTTGTGGTACCTAGCTGCACCAATCTCTTATTCTTTACATGATTAATAATTTACTATTATGTTTACATTAATTAACACTACCTTTGTTGGTTACGATAGGCAGTTGCCAGCCAGCATAAAACTTGTTGAAATAATCATAGCATGAATCCTTTAAAATATTATGTTAATGCTATGACTTCCCCTAGAAGTGACATGCTGTATGGCATGAATATAGTGAAAAGTGTGGAAGGGCCACTGTGTCATCATTTGGGTGCATTGTTAAATAAGCAAGGGTTTCCACATTGTGGAAGGATGCGAATAAAGAAGTTAGTCCATAAAACTAGAATTACGTTAGGAACTTGGAATATAGGTACTCTTATAGGTAAATTGATAGAATTAATAGATATTATGGTTCATAGAAAGATAAATATTTTATGTATTCAAGAAACTAAATGGGTTGGGGGAGAAGGCCAATGAGATTGATAGTTTAGTTTTTAAACTTTGGTATTCAGGTAGAAGTCAAATTTGAAATGGCGAAGGTGTGATTATAGATAAAAGTTTAAAGGATAATGTTATAAATATTAATAAATTTGGAGATTGAATTATAGATTTAAAGATTATTGTTGATACTAAGATTATCAATGTTATTAGTATTTATGCTCCTCAAGTAGGTTTGGATGAAGGCTCAAAAGATAAATTTTGGTTGTTTAGATTGTAAAGATTGTAAGGTCATTCAGAGTAAAATTTTAAGTACCCAACATCGCCTGCTAGTTTTAGATTCTAAGATGAAAGATTGTAAATGAAAAATAAATCAAATTATTATTCTAGGATTAGATGGGGCACTTAAAGAATACTAATAAAAATATTTTTAAGAGCAAGCTACAAGAGATTAGAATTTGGGATGTTCATAAGAAAATTAATGTTATGTGGAAAAAGTAGTAAGTGAAATTAATCAAGTTGCAAAAAATGTGCTTAGAGAATCAAAAGGAAAAGCTTCTTTCATAAAAATAGTTGGTGGTGGAGTCAAAATGTACAAGAAAAGATAAGAAATAATAAACATTATCATAAAACTTGGTTTAAATGTAAAAACTTAAAGAATTGGGAAAGATATAAAGTGGCTCATAGAGATTCAAGAAAATGATATATGATGCAAAAAATTTTGTTTTTAGTGATTTATATAATAGATTGGATACCAAAGTAGGTGAAAATGTATGTATAAGTTAGCTAACCAAAGAGATAGATGAAGTAAAGATCTAATTCAAGTGAAGTGTATTAAGGATGAAAATCATAAAGTGCTTTTCTTAGAAAAGATATTGAAAATAGATGGATGACAATGAAGAATCTATATGATTGATTTTAGCAATCTTAATACCCTAAACAAAAATAAAGTAACATCTTAATCAACCTCAATACATTAAAATGATCTAGTATGATATTGAGGTATGATGTATTATCTCAAAAGATAGAGGCATCACCCTACAATAGACCTAATCACATAATAAGGACTTCTATGTCATGATGGGTCTTCAAATATACCAGAGATTTTTCTCCTGCTTTACATGGATGAATAAAGCAAGATTTATATTAAACTAGGTTCTTAAGTTTCCTATGGAGGCAAGCCTCCATAGTTAATTACATCTTAGGGAATTGGATTCCCTAAGAATACTCTCGATTAAAGTAGACAAGTATTATCTCCAAATATTTTAAGGTTAGACTATCCAAGGATTGGTTATGCTTGGAAAATTAAGTGGAAAAGTTCAAGGAGAAGACTTATGTTTGGAATCCAAAGGGAGGATGTAGGGAATGCTCATTATACTAGGAAGCCTAGTGAGTATTCCATTCTATCCTATGATTTGACTTTATATATTTGAAAATGAAGAGATTTATTTATTAGAGTTAAATTTTATTTGATTGCTAAGGCTTATAATCCACCTACACAAGGTTGTGAAAATGCCTAAGAGGTGAGGATTTATGCTTGTAGCCCAAAAGAAATAGCTACCTCGGATCCTAAATCTAGGGAGTTTTAGTATGAGCTAAAGCATGACCTAAATCTAAGCGATAAGTGGCCATAAAGGTTTACCTCTATAAGAGAGAATAAACGACTTAGGATTTATAACCCGAGTGGCCTCAAGCTAACTCCTATGATTTTAAAATGTAGTGATCTTATGAATTACAAGATGGCTAGGATAGTTATTTAATTAGAAAGAGACTAAAGTCCTAAACCCACTAAGAGAGACTAGAGCATGAGTGGTATGAGCATATGACTAAATCTATACATGCAAACTCTTTTCAAATTTTATTTATTTTATTTTGACACATCATTTAGATAAAAGATTTGGGATTTTATATGCTAAAATGCATGATGAAGTAGATTATTGGCCAAATCAAAAGAGAGGGTGAAGCTTTGTCAGTAGGGGTTGCTCTCAAGGGTCAAGTGGTCCCTATGCGTGTATGGATGGAGGCCCTCATTTTACAAGAGTAATTCAAGATGATATGTATGATGTGAAACATACAACCATATAGCTAAGGGGTCGTTAAATCTTTTAATTATCTTATTTAATGCCAAGGCTTTAAGGTGAGATTATGAGTTATATAAAATTTAGTTATGAGCGATTAGTTGGATATAAAATTTATTTTTATTTTATGACCCTAATCGCATCAAGGTTACACATTAAAGCATCAATCATTAAAAAACTATGAAAATCATGACATTTCTAATGCATAATCTAAATAAATTATCAATCAATTTTATAATTATCGTGAAAGAATAAGAGGCTAGTGCGATCGAGTATCGCCTTACAACTCGAAAAGAGAGAATATGGGTATCCGAGCTCTACCCTTATACAACTCAGAATTTAAAAGAATAATTAATATATAATTAAAAGCTATGGGGGACTTTATTCTTCATTGTTCTGTTTCCTCAATTTGATTCTTCCTTCATTAATTTGGATGTGCTTCATTCAGAGGCATTACAGGGCACCCCAAGATAAAGCCATCTAACCACAGCTCATCCTAATCCCACATAGCATTAATCCTAATTCCTATTACAAAATTATATTGAAAATAGGTAAAGTAAACCTAACTACACCTGTGAAATAGAGGTTAACTAAACACACATATAATCTCAAGAAGTTATGTGTATGATTTGGACTTAGCACCCGAATGAACCGGCCAACTCTAAACTGAATTATGCTTAGGGGCTTAAGCAATCTACAAAAAGAGCATTTATATTAAGCATACCCTTAAACACAATCCCATGTAGAAAATATGATTAGGCTAAGAATGACCTAACATCCAATCTACAAAACATACAACCTAACATCCAGTCTGAAATAATACATCACAAAATAAAACATTCATCACATCATGCACCATCCTAACTTAGGACTAAATATGGTGACTTAATTCTAATGTGTGTGTTAAGGCTTGTGTGGTATGTCTTACTAAGCATTAGAGTTATATCTTTCTAAGTGTGGGGAGATTTAATTTAACATGAAAGGTTGGTTTCACTTCAAGTTGTTTAATTAATTTGAGAATTTTTAATTTATGTTTTCTTTGTTTCATATGATATACACTTAACAACTAAGTGTTATAACAAGAAAGAAGAGATTAACCTCTTTTCATGCCAACCTTAAGCCACTTTCTAAAGTATATTAATTTGATTTAGTTTTCTTTAATGAATGGCTTATTACATATTTTAATTAATCCTAAGTTTAGGTTCACTTTAGATGACCTCCTTCAATATGAGAGGCTTCTTAAGATTAATCTAATTGAACTACTATCACATGATATATATTAGATCATTCCTTTCCATCACATGTAATATGCATATGATTTAATCCTAAGTGTATCTATACATGCAACATATTTTAAAACACTTAAATTATAAATTTATGTGTATGTTTAGAATTTATATTTTATTTAATTGAATCATTTAATCATATTAGCTTAAAGCTCTGTCCAAATTCTTATACAAAAATACATAGGGATGAAATTAAATAGGTACGTGTCATTGTTAACCAGGGAAGTGAGATAATCAAATGACTTCCTTGGGGCTAGCTAAAGCCACGTATTCCTGGGATGTCCAAACTATATACCCATTTGCATTCAAACATATGTAAATTTCTATATATGAATATAGTAAAGAAAGCTTCTAATCACATGACTAATTAATCCAAACACTTAACTAATTATGAATGCATGCATTTTTAGTAAGAAAAAGTGATTTTCATCCTTTAGCCAGACATACATACACATGTAAAGAGAAATGAGTAAGTGCATGCCTTTGTTAACTAGGGAAGTGAGGTAATTAAATGACTTCCTTTGGGCTAACTAAAGCATCTATTTGTGTTTTCTCTAGAATAGAGAAAAGAAATGATACCACATAGAAAATATTTTATTTAGATGACCAAATACGATTTAAAGAATAAACATATTATCTCAAAAGATAAATATGCACTCTTATAATGGATTCGATCATTTCAATAAAAGACTCTAATGCTAATGGGTTTTTAGGTACCGAATATTTTTTTTCTGAACTACATGGAAAAGTAGAACATGATTTATTTTATCCTGGGATCATGGTTCCCTATAAAGGTAAGCCTCTATAGTTAATTACATCTTAGGAAGGGTCTCTTCTTAGGAATACTCTCGATTAAAGAAATAAATGGTTATGAAGTAGGAAATTCAATTGGGAGAGGACCAAATTGGAGAGAGTAATTTTCATGAGTCAAATGGGAAAAAGTAGAAAATGCCTATTGATACTAGGATACCCAGTAGACATTTCAACTATCCTATGATTGGGCTTCAAATTTGGAATTTAATTTTAGATTTCAAGTAATCATTTTTTTAAAAATCTAGGGCTTAGATTCTAGCAGCACAAGATTACAAAAATTCCTAGGGTTGAACACTTATTCCTAAAAAGGATTCTTCATAACCTAGTCTACAAACGCTTCTGACACATGTCAGATGCTCGACCGAGTTCTATCCTTTAGAATCATTGGCCATTCTCCTCACCTGAGGGAACTAACCTATTCCTAACTCTTCTAAACTTATAACTTATATAGAGAAGACTTCTAGCTAACACCACCTATGTGCATTTTAAATTCATGAAGTCAAGTCACATGAATGTAGGATGGCTGGGCTATTGTATTTTTAGGAAAGAAATCTATGAACCTAGACTCACTCCCTAATCCCTAAGATTATGTATGGTATGAAGATGCATCTAACTAGTGAATATATTTTAGATTTTTATAATTTTTGATTCAAGATTAATTTCTGGCCTTAGGTACATAATTTATGCCTAATGCATGCAATTAGAAAAAGATTATGGGCCAAATCAAAAGAGAAGAGTGTGTTCTTCTATCATAGGCTCTCAAAGATCAAGCCCAGGTTCTCTGCCAAAGATGGAAGCCCTTCCTTAATCAAGAGTGAAATAATATGATTTATGCATGATGTTAAAACATCCAGCTAAGGGGTTGCTACATATTTTATCATGCTTTAATACCTAGGCTTTTATATGAAGATTATGAGTTGTATTTATTTTTTTATGTTTGATTGATTTAATTGGTAGAAAATTTAGTTTATCCTATTAGCCACGCCAAGGCATTCATCACAGTACAAACATAACATAGAAGGAAACCTAGAAAAAGCATATTATTTCTATTGCACACCAAAAATAAATCAAACTAAATTAAATTATATAAGAAAAGGCCAATGCGATCTAGTACACCTTGAAGAAAGAAAAATGTGAGAGTTCCTTATACAATCGCCTAGAACTACAAGTTTAGATCTATGGGTCTTTTTTCTAAGAAAGTCTCCTTTTTCAGTGACATCCATCAGGCTCCACATGGGGCCACCGCACAATCTTTTGGTTCGGTCAGCTCCTACTAATCCTAGACCCCATAGATCCTAACCTAATTCTAAGCTCAAATTTACATTTAAAATTCAAAAGAAATCCTAAGCCCATAAAATAGATGTTAGGAAATACACACAACACATAAAAGCTTTATATTTCATGAACATATGGGCTTAGCATTAGTTGCTTGCTAAGCCCACGGCCCCTATGGACTATGTTAAGGGATTTTAGCACTGCAAGCAAAACAACAATTTTATAATTTATTTATGATCCCTTTAACACAGCCACTAAAAATAGTGTTAATTCTAAAAGAATGCCTAACATCAGCCTAACAAACAAACAAGCCTAGGCATCGGTCTAAAGCAATACACCACACAGACATGTGAAGCATAGCACAACATATCACAGGAGATTAAAAGAAAATCACAGAATGATCTAACCTAGATCTAGAGTGCATGACCTAAGTAATCTAGTTTGTGTAAAAGAGAGGTTTGTGTGGTAAGGTTTTGCTAGGCTCTTTTAACTTCAAGTATAAATTTGAAGTTTGATTTTCTTACATTTTTACCATTGGATGGTTTCAATCCAAATGGTTTAGTGATTTAATTCCCATTTTTATTCCATTTTATTTGGTTAAAGTAATATTTAAGTCTTCAAGAATAAGAAATAGAATGAATTTAATTTTTATGTGAAACTCACTTTATTCCACATCCTAAATCCTAATGAAATTTCCAAAAGTCTAACTAAGATCCTTAAGTATCTTAATTAATCCTTTTGATGTTGTTTATGTTTGGATTGGTTTTATGTTTCTTTTCTTTTTAGATTTGATTTGAATTATTTCATTTGTTTGAATTACTTTGTTTGATTTAGTTTGTTAGATTTGTTTTATTTTAATTTAAGCTATGTGGGTTTCATTTGATTTGGCTTATATTAATTTAAAGAGTTTGATTTTATTCAATTTAACTTAAGTTATTAAATTATGGATTTGTAAGCTTAAGGTTTAAGTTCATTAATATGAATTAGTACCCTTAGGCTTGTTCATGGATTATGCTTAACCTAAAGTACTTAGGTTAATTATTTGATTTAATTGACCTAAGTTTTAGATTCATTCTTAAATTCATTAGAGATGAATGATTTTTATTAAATTTTATTAATTCAAAATTTAAGGTTTAAGTTAATTAATAGTTTTATTAGCCTAAGGTTGTATTTCATTATCCTAAGATTGAATTTGATAACTTTAATTGACTTAGGATATTTAGATAAGTTCCTTAATAGTTTTCTGATGTTTGATTGAAATTGATTTGAATCACCATTTATTTTAATGGATTAATCAATTTCCTTAACCTAAAATTTGATTAACATTGACCTAAGGATTTAGAAATTAACAACCCCTAATCCAGAGATTAATTGGGATTGAAAATTTTTTGAAAAGTGGGGTTACATGCCAGTTTCAAATGTTCAAAGTTTCATCTTGATTAGATTTGTAATTAAGGAGTAATTAAGGTTTAAATTATTTCATTAAAGCTTAAATTATGCCTAATTTTTAAGATTTAGTTAAGGATTTTACTTTTCATAAATTCTTCAAAAATGCCTTTCTAATAAAATTTATTCATAATTTTGGATAATTGGTTGATTTACTATGATTTAATTAAGTTGGTTATTTAATTGAATTATTTAATTCATTTAATTACTAATTAGGTCAATTTAAGGATTTTAGGTTTAATTGAGTTTAAGTAATGTTTTAATGTTCACTGAAGTTCATTAGGGTGATTTAAGGTTTTTAGATTAAAATTATCTAATTATTTCATTATGGATTAATTAATTTAATTAACTTAATGGTTAAGCAAATGAAATTTTAATTTCCTTTGAATTCAGAGAATTAAATCCCCAAAATATCATCTAAGGTGTGTTTTATGCTTAATTTCATTTCCTCAAAGTTTCAAATTAATTGGATTATTAATTTGAGAGTAATTAGGATTTAATGTTTTTCATTAAACATAAATTAAGGCTAAAATACCTAATAAAAATGGGTATTTTAATTTTCATGGGTTCCTCTCATCAAGATGAATCCATAGAGCCTTTATTTGTATTTTTCTAATTTGTATTTATTTTTCTATGAATTGTTGAAATTTTTGTCATTTTTAAATAATTGTAAAACTGTTATTTAACTAATTTTAATGGAATTTAAGTAACGGCGCCCACGCGGGATCTGCATGTTGCATGGCACGCACTTGCATGGCGCATCCCACCGCATGGCACATGCGGGTTGGTCCACGCGGAGCCCATGTGGCGCCGCCAGCAGTTATGCGATGATCGACCATCTGATCGATCGCATTCCTTGGTGAAAATTGATCTATATTTAGATCTAGTCAATCCAAATACACCGATGGATGGCGAGAGCTTTTCATTTCTGGGAGAGAGCCGTCGATCTTGTTTTGCTATTGTCATTTGATCTAGGCAACAAAATCACACGATTTCAATTGCTACACAATCGATGAAGGATATCCTTTGATTCTATGTGATTTGATCTTATTGAAGATCATGTTTCCTATAAAATATCCACATTTTAAACTTCAAGGAAAAAGCTCAAGTTCATTAATGGCATACCTCAATTCGTTGGACGATTGGCCTTGGAATTGATCCTAGAGCTACAGAACCTTGACTCAAATTTGCTTGCCAAAGGAATTGGGTTAATTCCTTACAGATTGATCCCTAGACCAACCCTTGCCTTGAAAATTTCAACTTTGGTGGTTTGCAATGGTTAAGGACACTTGGGAGGGGGAAGAACTTTTGTTTGGCTTCGGTTTGGATGTATGAAGGTGAAAGAAAGTTCAATTCTCCTTGAGGAAGTGTGTGTGTGTGTGTGGTTTATTATATGTCCGAGAGCTTTAAAGCTCTTTTTGGCTATTCCTTAGTTGGCTAAAGAGCATGAAGAGAGCTTGGAAGCTTGCTAGGATCCCCCTCTCTGCCTTACATGTGTCAAGATTGAAGAGGTGGGGAGATAGGGAAGGGAAAATAGATTTTAGCTTCCCTTAGTGAATTTTTTAGTTCATTTTTGGGTTTTGTCATTTAGTTCCTTGAATGGCTTAGTTGGGAGGATGGATGATTAGCACTTAATTCCTTTATTAGCAAGGCTTAAGAGGATTAGTCTTCATCCCATATGCATTGGTTGAAAGTATTTTGAATTTTCCTTGGGTTTGAGTTCAATGTAGCCTATTTAGGTCATTTTGATTTAAGGGATTTAATTTACCTAATCTAGGCCTCAATGGACTCAAATTTCTTTTCATTATGATCAAACATGTTTATTTTATCATTTGAAATATTTTTGATAATTTGATTTGGTCAAATTTTAGTGGGTTGACTTTTTGACCAAGTGGACCCACTTAAGTCAATCCTAGGTTGACTAGAGTTGACTTTAGGTTTGACTTTGAATTTCCATTTTATTTTCATTGATTTACTTGATTTAATTTATGTTGGATATTTGACTTGATTTTGCATCAAACCATGTAGATTGGATTAGCTCAAAAATTCATTTCCTAAGTCACTAAGCATAGTGACTTGAATATTGAATTTGGAAATCCCTATTTGAACTTGAGCTCTTCTCATTGCAAAAATGACCTCTTCCAAAAATTAGGTCAATAAATGGACCCCCAATATGTGTAATAGATTAGTCAGAATACACGCATATTGGTGTGCAATTGATCAACATACAAGCATAAACTTGGGATTCCAATTCAGAATTTTGATTTTTGATTTGAAATTTTATTTTGATTTTGATTGTGTAAGATAGGTATATATATACCTATCTTTGTTTTATGGTGTGATTCATTACTATAAACTTAACTTCATTAAGTTTTAGGATGAAGAAGAATGCTATTAGGAGTGGACCCAAAGAATGGTCTAACCCTAATGCAATATTATGCTCAAGGAAGATGCCTTTTAGGGACATACTCTTACTTGAGAATAGTGGTGATCCATGTGATTAGCTAATAAGATGGAGTCGTTAAGGGAATGATCCATCCTCGTTAGCTAAAAATAGAGGAGAGGGGTCTTTAAAGACATGATCCAATCCTCAAAAGCTATGCTGGGGAAAAGATGCTTGAAATGCTTGATCCTAATCCGCAACACTTTGACTACTAAGCAAGGGTCATATGGACTTGATCCTATTTGAGTAGTCCAAAGAAATGGGGCATTCAATGGCTTGATTCCATTCTTAAAATTTGAATAGGATGCCAACTGGGGACTTACTCCAATGTAAGTAGCTAATAAGATGGGGACATTAAGGGCATGATCCATTCTAATTAGCTGAAAAGAGAAGAGGGATCCTTAAAGACATGATCCAATCCTCATAACAGGATTCCAACTGGAGACTTACATCTATGTGATTAGCTAATAAGATGGGACCATTAAGGGCATGATCCATCCTAATTAGCTAAAAGAGAAAGGGTCCTTAAACACATAATACAATCCTCAAAATAGATGCCAACTTTACTATGTAATTAACTAATAAGATGGTGTCGTTAAAGGCATGATCCATCCTAGTTAGTTGAAAAGAGGAGGTAGGTCCTTAAAGACATGATCCAATCCTCAAAATAGGATGCCAACTAGGGACTACACTTATGTAATTAGCTAATAAGATGAGGCTGTTAAGGGCATGATCCATTCTAATTAGTTGAAAAGAGAAAAAGGGTCATTAAAGACATGATCCAATCCTCAAAATAGGATGCCAACTAGGGACTTACTCCTATATGATTAGCTAATAAGATTGGCCATTAAGGGCATGATCCATCCTAAATAGCTGAAAAGAGGAAAGGGGTCCTTAAAGACATGATCCAATCCTCAGAATAGGGTACCAACTGGGGACTTACTTCTATGTGATTAGCTAATAAGATGAGGTCGTTAAGGGCATGATCCATTCTAATTAGCTGAAAAGAGGAAAGGGGTCCTTAAAGACATGATCCAATCCTCAAAATAGAATGCCAACTGGGGACATACTTCTATGTGATTAGCTAATAAGATGGGGCCATTAAGGGCATGATCCATCCTAATTAGCTGAAAAGAGGAAAGGGGTCCTTAAAGACATGATCCAATCCTCAAAATAAGATGCCAACTAGGGACTTACACTTATGTGATTAGCTAATAAGATGGGGCCGTTAAGGGCATGATCCATCCTAATTAGCTAAAAAAAGGAAAGGGGACCTTAAAGACATAATCTGATCCTCAAAATTGGAATAGGATGCCAACTAAGGGACTTACTCCTAACCCATTTGAATGGTGCACAAAGGCTTACTCCAATCCTAAAAGACATGAGAAAGATGCCACAAAGGCCTTGCTCCTAACTCAAGATATGTATAGGAAAGGTGCCAAAAAGGGTATGGATGAGGAAAAGGGGTCAAAGTGACATATTCCTAATCCCCAAAAGTTTTGACTAAAAAGCAATAGTCTCATGAACTTGATCTTTATTGGATTAGTCTAACTTGATGAAGGGTAATGGAAGGTTTGCTTCCATTTTCAAATACATTTATAAATGAGTTCCCAACATTCCAGATAAATGATACAAGTCAATAAAGAGAAATAAGCTTTTATTTTATTGATCTTTATTTGGCAACAAGTTACAAGTTACACATAATATTTCTTTAGGTAACATCCATTAATAGGTGGTATTGGATGTTCACCATCCTATAATAAGGTCCTCCTTCATGTTTCCATCCTGGTTAATCGATTCTTCTGATGAGCTAGGATTGGTCATCTAAGAACCAAGACCAAGTCTCATACTTGGAAAGTTCTAGGATGAACCAATCTATCATGTGCCTGAACCATACGTGATTGGTACAGTTCAAGGTCTTGTTGAGCTTTCAATCATTTTCCTTCAAGATTATCAAGTTCTTCCAAGTGAATCTTATGATTTTGATCTATCGTAACATTATTATTAACACCTATTCTTAATGAAGGTAGTTGCACTTCTAATGGAAGAACCACTTCAGTCCTAAAAACTAAAGCATATGGTGAAGACTGGGTTGGTGTCCTATATGTGGCCCGATAGGCCCATAAGGCTTCAACCATCTTTTCATGCTATTGGCACTTATTTTCATCATGTATCTTTTTTAGAATTCTTACCAATGTTTTATTAAATGCTGCCCAATCCATTCCTAAGGGTGATAGATGAGTATCTCCAATCAATTTTATGTCTAGCCACAAAGTGATTTATTTTGTGGACCTAAAGGACGGACCATTATCAGATATGATTCGACAAGGAATGCTAAATCGATATACATTTTCCTAAAGAATTTCAACACATGATATGCTTTAACCTCTTTTAGTGGTACTGCTTCAGCCCATTTGGAGAAATAATTCATTGCAGCTAAAATAAAATGATGTCCTTTCGATGAAGGAGGGTCAATGGGCCCTATGATGTCGATACCCCAACTCTCAAAAGGCCAGGAGGCAACTGTAGGGTGTAATACATTGGGTGGTTGATGTAATACCACACCATGTACTTGCACATGACATGCACAACCTCCATGCAATCATTCTCGATGGCCAATAATACCCAAGTCTTTCATTTTTAATTTTATTTTGGGCCTAGATTGGTGTGCTCCACATAATCCAAAGTGTATCTCAGTCACAACCTTATGGGCTTCCCATTTGTCTAAACAATGGAGCTACATTTGGTCGAATGACCTACGATACAAAGCATTATTAATTAATGTGCAAGATAAAGCATATTTCTTTATTTGATTTGCTAATGATTTATTTTCAGGAAGCCTCCCCTTATTTAAATAGTCAATAAATGATTTCCTCCAATCACATTCTATTTGACCTTCAGTAAGAGTGGCTATTCTTTGCATTTCTTCTTGCCTATTATTGTAGTTTAAATCTATAGGAGACAAAACTATTGATTTTGAACTTCTATAAATATTGATTCTTTTTTTAGGCATGTGATTTCTTTGGCTAGTTTAGCCAAAGCATTTGCTATTGAATTCTCTTGGCGAGATATTCTACATAGCGTTACATATGGGATCTTTTTATGGAATTTCATTGTATATTAATGATAATTGAAGAGCTTTGGATGCAAAACCTTATAGATTCTGCTTACTTGGTTTATAACTAGTTGGGAATCCTCAAAAAATTTTATATTTTTAATTTCCATAAGGATTTCCAACTCTAAATAAGTAATAAAAGCTTTATATTTTACTTCATTGTTTATACAAGGCTCACCAAATGATATAAAATATTTGATCATTCCTTTTAGGGTTATAAAATTAACCCAATTCTTCCTTCCTGGATAGATGAGTTTGATTATTTATGTATTCTTGATGATGATGCACCATTAAAGTATAATTCTCAAGTGACATTAGGTTCACCTTCCAATGCTATGATCTATTTATCCGGAGATCATTATTTAAAGGAGACCCTTCAAGGATAGGGTGTGCTGTTAGGAAATTTGCCACTATTTATCCTTTTACAACACGAAGAGGAATAGAAGTGATCTCAAATTGTAATAAAATCATTGACCATCGTGCTAAATGCCCAGACATCATTGGACAAGTCATGAGATATTGCAAAGGATTCACCCTTGAAATTTGACCTTATGAAAGCATATAATGCCTCACAATAAAAAACTAAGGCTACGTAATGTTTCTTAATAGGAGGATAATTCTCTTCCATTGGGATAAGCCTGTAACTTAGATAATAAAGGGCATTTTACTTCCCTTCTTCATTTGTTTAAGCCAATAAAGCCCCAAGAGATTCATCCATAGGCGCAGTATAGAGAATTAATGGCTTTCCCAGAATCGAGGAAGCCAAAATAAGAGGATTCATTATATATTATTTTAGATTTTTAAAGGCACCCTAGCATTTTTCATCCCAAATAAATTTGGAATCTTTCTTTAGTAATGTTGCAAAGGTTTGATGCCTTCCATATAAATTTGATATGAATTTCCTTAGATATGCAAGCCTTCCCTGGAATGATCTTAAATGTGTAAGATTTCTAGGTGGTGGAATTTCTATAATAGATTTTATCTTTTCATCAATTTCTATCCCATGATGCCGCACTATGAACCCTAAGAATTTCCCTGAAGTCACTCCATAAGCACACTTCAGAGGATTCATCTTTAAGTTATGGTGGTGCAATTACTAAAACATGACTCGTAAATCATAGAAATGATCTTATTTTATCTTACTTTTAATGACTAGATCATCAATATAACATTCAACTTGATTATGAATCAATTCATCGAATTTTATAATCATAGCTTTTGATAAGTAGCTTCAGCATTTTTGAGACCAAATGGCATGATCGTGTAACAAAAAATCCCAATTGGAGTTCTGAATGTCATATGCTTTTCATCTTCGGGACATCTTAATTTGATTATAACCGATGATCCATCCATAAATGAAAAGATCTCATGCAAGGAGGCTATGCCGACCATGGGTTCGGCTATAGGCAAAGGGAATTAATCTTTGGGACGAGCCTTGTTTAGGCCTTTAAAGTCAACACAGATGCGTATTTGGCCATTCTTCCTTTTTACTGGAACTATGATGGCTACCTAATCAGGGTATTATTTCTCTCGTATAAAGCCGCTTCAATTAGTTTTTTTATTTCAATGATCACTTGTTGTTCTACTTCTAGGCACATTTGCCTAGGAGCCTGCTTTACTGGGATGATATCAGGTTTAATTCCTAGTTTGTGCACAGCCACTTCCTGGGATAAACCTGGCATTTCATCATAACTCCAGGCATAACAATCTTTATACTCAAAGAGTAAATTGATTAACTCTTCATAATCTTCTAGACCCAACAAAGAGCTAATAAAAGTCAATTTTGGGTTCTCAGGAGTTCCTAGGTTAACCTCCTTTAATTCATCTATAGTAGATTTTATCTCTTCCTCATATTTAGGAGGTGCACTCTGAAGTAAATCATCTTTGGATTCCTTCATAGTTTTTATGAATGAGTCTTCTAGAAGAGTATAAGAGACTTCAAAGAGTTGATCTACTTGACTATTACTTATCATTAAACAATGCTCTATATCATCAAATGATTCAGTAGTACCAAACCCAATGCCGACTTTGGAATGGAAATTTCTATGTTTTCATTCCATAAGCTCTCCATGCATGGGCTTTATCTTTGGGCCAAACATTTTGATAAAACCATGTTTCATAGAATTCTTTACACAAAAATAAAAAAGGAAGTTTTATTATTTCATTGAAAGATGGTTCTTCAAGCTTTACATCTCCTTTTGAGCATGAAGGACTGGATACAGAATAAAATTTTACTGACCTCCCCACTTCTCCTGATAAGTTAGGGGCTACTTTGACCTCTAATTGAGATATTTTATTTTGATTTAGAGGAGTCAAAGTTAAAGTATCCACATAATTTTTCAATTTTTCATATGTGGATAGCTCAGAATCTTTCTTTAATGTTTTAAGGTCTTTCTCATCAGTGTCTAATTCTAAAGAAATCTCAAACTTTATTGAAGCATTTCTACGATAGGATTCTTCATCTAAGATGGATTTCAAATCAATATGAATTATTGGAGGTTCTTTTTCTTTTTCTTTATCCTCCTTTTTTTTCTTTTCGTCTTTCTTGATTATTGTATTTTGTGCTTCAACAAGGATGGATTTCATAGAATCAAATCTAGGTTTCTTAGGCATGTAGTAAATTGCATCTTCATAGAGCTCAATCTCATGAATAGCGAATGATTGTATATGACCTTTTATAACATATTCCACTTCATCCCTAGTGTACTTAATACATTAGTGGAGTGAAGATGGAACCATTCTATACTCATGGATCCAAGGCCTACCTAAGAGAGCACTAAAGGAAGTTTCTAAATCTATAATATGAAATTTAGCTTCAATTTTCAATCCTTCTATTTCTAATAATAGAGTGATTGAACCTAAAGCTTTTTCACCTATTTCGTTAAAGCCCCTTAACAACATCTTATCAGAGCTAAGTCTTCTACTATCAATCTTTAAGAATGCCAATGTTTTAGAGTTCATGATGTTAATTGATGCGCCAAGATCTACTAGAACTCTTGACAATCTTGTATTTTCAATTTTTATAGCAATATAGAGAGGATGATTATGGTCACTGGTTCCCAAAAGTAGATCCTCATTGGAGAAAGTAACTCCTGGAATCTCCTTAAAATAACAAGCTTCTTCTGAGGAAGTAGTTGCTAGTTGAGTCAGGCATACCTCTGTATCAAGTAATGCGCATTTTAAATTCTTGAAGTCAAGTCACATGAATGCAAGTGGTTGGGTTATTGCATTTTTAGGAAATAAATCTATGAATCTAGACTCACTCACTAATCCCCAAGATTATGTATGGTATGAAAATGCATCTTATGCATATTTTTTAGATTTTTTATAACTTTTTATCAAGATTTATTTTAGGGCATAGGTATAATTTATGCCTAGTGCTGAATTAGAGAAAAGATTATGGGCCAAATCAAAAGAGAAAAAAGGTGTTCTTCATCATAAGCTCTCAAAGGTCAAAAGCTCTTTTCCAAAGATGGAAGCCCTTCTTTCAAGAGTGAAACAAATCTAATTTATGCATGTTAAAACATCCATAAAGTTATACAAATTTTATCTTGCTTAATGCTAGGATTTTTATATGAAGATTATGAGTTGTATTTATTTTTATGTTTTATTGATTTAATTGGTAGGAATTTAGTTTATCTATGAATTCAGGGCATTCATAGACATAAACATAACATAGAAAGAAACCTGAAAAAAATATTTGTTTCTATTATAAAAATAAATGAAGCTAAATTAAATTATATAAGAAAAAAAAGGCCAATTTATTACCTCATACATGAGAAAGAAAGAAAATAAGCATCAAGTTACTTATACAAAGACCACAATAGGTTAGATATGTCTTCTTTATAAAGTCTCCTTCTTAGGGACATCCATTGGGCTCAGGGACCACATATCTTGGTTGGGACTCCTTTTCCTAGAATAGATTAATAATTCTAACCTCATTTACATTTAAAATTCAAAGAAATCTAAATAAAAGCGGCTAGGAAATACACACATCACACACAGCGGTTTATATTTCATAAACATGAGCTTAGCATTAGTTGCTTGCCAAACCCACATCCATTGATTATGTTAGGGACTTTCTTTTACCAAGTGTGGTGAAATTTTGATTCTAATCTATCCCCTTTGGAAAGAGGTAAATGAAAATAGAAATATAAAAATATCTTTTGGGACACTAGATCACAGAATGTTCTTATTAAGGTGATCAGTGCGACATTGAGGAGAGGTACTCTTGAAAGATAGAAGTACCTACAATGGACAAAATCACCCGAATAAGGACTCCTAAGAACAATGGGTCCGCATATGTACCAAAGATTCTTCCCTTACTTTAAATGGAAAAGTAAAGTAAGGGTTATTTTAAACTGGGTTCATTAAGTTCCCTATAGGGGCAAGCCCCCATAGTTAATTACATCCTAAAGGGCGGGATCCCTTAGGAATACTCTCAATTAAGGTAAATGATCATTATCTTCAAAGATTTTAATAGGAAAGGACTATCAATCTATTAGTTCATTTTTGAAGATCAAATGAGATTGATCAAAAGAGAGTTATTATCGAAGCCAAAGAAAGATAAGTAGGAGATGCCCGCGATGCTTGAAACCTAGCATCATCAACTATCTATGGTTGGGCTTTATATTTTTGAAATTGATTTAATTTGTTTGAGTTGTTTTCATTAGAAATTTAGGACTTATGATTCCATAACACAAGATTAAGAAATGCCTAAAGGTGAGGATTTAAACATGGCCTATTAGAAAAGCAACCTCAGTCTAAATCTTGAGAGCTTTGGCGGTGAGCACAACCTAAATCTAAGGAGAAAATGGGTATTTGGTTTACCTCCAGAGAGGACAAAACCACTATGCTTGGACTTATAACCTCACGGGGTTCGCAAACTAACTCCTATGATTTTAAATTCATGTAGGCAAGTCATATGCTTTATGCAAGATAACTAAACTATTATTTATTTAGAAAGAGACTAAGTCCTTAAACTCACTCCCTAAAGCGACTAGATCATGTAAGGGTATGCTTCAAATGACCAAAATCTAATGCAATTTAAATTTCAATTTATTTTCATTTTTGGATAATTATTTTGACTGGTAATAATTCATATGCAATGCATGAGAAATAAAGTTATTGGCCAAAATTGAAAGGAGGAGGTGTGTTTCCATATGGCTCTCAAATGTCAAGCCAAGTTTCTCTAGAAAGGTGGAAGCCCTCAATCAAGAGTGAAATAAGATGCATTTTGCATGATGTATAAAAGTACTCATCAGCTAAGGGGTTGCTAATTCTTTTATCTTGATTTTAAACCTAAGCTTTAGGTGAGGTTATGAGTTCTTTATTTTAGTTTTGAGTTATTAGATTTGGTAAAAGATTTATTTTTCCCTAAGAGCCTAATCCACATCCAGGCCATACATAAAGCAAGGAAGAAACTAGGAAAAGATGCCACTTAATGCACAAGCTAAACAAATCATCAATCAATTTATAAAGCTAATCACAAAAGAATAAGAGGCCATTGGTGTGCTACGCACAAACCAAAACAAATTTGGGTAGCTGAGCTCTTATACAACCTGATTACAAATGAATTAAATAAAATTAAGCAAGGAATTGTTATGGGGGTCTTCAAGCTTCATTTCTTCATTCTTCTTTCTTCTTTCTTCTTCTTTTCTTTTCCTCTTTGGTTCCTTCTTTTGGATGGTTGGGTGGTGCTCTAAAGGCTTCACATGGTACATAAGATGAGATCTTATGAATGCTCATCCTAATCCCATAACAATCATTCCAAAATCTTTGTAAATTTACATGAAAGGAAAAAGTAAATCTTCTAACACACAAAATAAAGGTTAGCTAAACAAACCACCAAATCCCAAGCATTTATATTGGACTTATCACCCCACACATGGGTGATTAAGTCCACTTGGCCTATTGGATTATGTTTAGGGGTATAAGCACTTGCTCAACAAAAGCATTTATATTTTTATTTATTACAGCATCCCTTAAGCACATTCCCTTGCAGAAGATAATGGTTAGACTAAGATCGCCCTACCATTCATTCTAGGCACGTACATCCTAACATCTAGTTTGAAACATATATCATAAAATAAAAGTAAGCATCAACCCATGCACCGCCCTAACCTAAAGCTAGAAGTGGTGACTTAGGCTAATGTGTGTGCTTTGGAGGTTTGTGTGGTATGCTTAGCTATGGTTTTGAGTTAGAATTTTCTAAGTGTGAAGCATGTTAAACTTAGAGGAGGATTTCATTTAAGTAATTTATTTTTTTGGGTTGATTTTATTTCATGTTTTGATTAGGTTCAAGTGAATCCTACAATTAATTACTAAGTTGTAAAGAGAGGGAAAAGAAGAGAACTTCTCTTTCTTTCCCTAACCTAAGTAATTTCTAAAGTGGATCAATATTTTCATTTTATTTAGTGAATGTTTTGATTAAGTATTTTAAATAGTCCTAAGTTTAGATGAACTCTAAACAAACCCATTCAAAAAGAAAAGCATTTTAAGATTAAATAAAATGAACAAAATTCATAAAACATACATCACTTCATTTCTCTCCCAACATGTATAACATGCATATGAATGAGTCCTAAGCATATCTATATACACATATGAAGATGTTTAACACACTTTATGATGCATGCTAAGTAATTCATTTAAGTAAATTTAAAAGTTTATGATGCATGATTTTCATTAAGTAGAAAAGGGATTTCTTATCCAATTTTCACGTGCACACATGAAAATAAGAAAGGCATAAGTGAATAAAGCGCCATTGTTAACCAGAGGTGTAAGGTACAAGAACTACTTAGGGCTACTTAAGTCACAACCTCGGGTTGTCACTAATATACCACTTTCCTTAAATACAACATGTGTACAAAAGAAATGAATGGAAAAGAAAGAATGCAAAAATTTGTATTAGTTGATTTATTTTTGTTTATGCAATTTATATGTGCAAGCATAGGTATCCTTCTTAAGTGATAGTATAGGAATGAATAGGATATGGAATTAGGCAAGTGTTAGGTTCTTTTCAAATGAACCATACACCTTACAAATCTATTCAAAACTATACTAAAGAGAAAGAAGGAAAACTAAGCACATCTTTATATTTTACTCACAAACTTATAATTAAGATATAAGTAACACACTTTCATTTTGATAAATTTCATATATTTTGAAAATAATTTGAATTTAATAGTGATAATAGCCACTCATATTCTTACTTTAGCCAACACATGCAATTTGACATAAAGTAAACAATTTTCATTTTAAATTTAATTTTGAAAAGCATGGATGCATGAAAACCACATGACATACATATTTAACATGTTGGGGGAAAGAACTAAAGCAATGAAAGCATGTAAACACATTCACTTTAATTAAATTATGAATACAATTTTATGAAATAAGAAAGCTTAAAGTAAATCAAAGTTCATTTAGTATGATTTTTGTTTGATCTTGAATTTGATTGAATTTTGAAAATGTGGATTGAGTTTGCTGTTACTAACCCATTCCCACATGTGTTTGACATCTTTTTTTAATTTTTAGATGATTAGATTCATTTTAGATTTTGATTAGGTTAAGGTATGAATTAAACATGTTAATTAACCCTTACCACCACCTTAGCATAGTTAACCAAGTAATATAAAATGAGATGACATAAAACCTCACAAGGAATTTAAATTTGCAATGCACCTAGGAAGAAAAGGGCCTAATGCAATTTGGCTCATGATTAATGGTTAATTAAGCTAAGGGGTTTAACTTAAGTAATTTCAAAACACCCTCACACATATGAGTTGAGTTTTGATTTCCTTAATTGAACTTAGGCTCTTGAACACCTAAGAATCTACCCAAAGTAGATTAATTAAGTTCTGAAAGTTTTAGAAATTTTAAGAAATTAATTAAGAGGTAATTAATGAATTAACCCTTAATTAAGAGAAGATTGAAAGAAAAAAGGGGTTTAGGAATAGCTTGGGGAAAATCAAAATTATTCCCTAAACCTCCTATTCTTGGATCAAACTTAATCAACTTTAATAAGGGATAAAACACTAATCAGACCTTTAATTATCTTTAATTACATTAAGGGGGTAATTAGGAAATGCATTTGCAATTCTCCCAATTAATCCATCAATAAATAACAAGAAAATTAGGAAAGGTAGAAGTCATCCCCCAAAATATACACAAGAAATTTGAGATTAATCAAAGGATTAATTAAGGAGTAATTATCAAATTAAGATTTCCATTTAAATAAAAAATCAAAGAAAGATACACTAAAGTACATTAAAACCAATTTTAGAATATTCTAGATTGAATTATCTTTTAGTGGCCATTTACCTCATATTTTTCTTATTTTTCTTTGAAGAGATATGAATTTTTGAAGTTTAGAGGGTTAATTAAGATTATTTAAAACTTAATTAAATCTTTTAATCCACGACATGACACACGGCGGCTGAGTCAAATGCACTTTCCATGCATCTAGTGGGGAGCCACCACTTAAACATCCTGTCACCGCATGTGTGGCGGTGGCAGTACGTAGTTTGATATCCCTCATTCGATCAAGGATCGAACAGCCAGGAATTAACCTGTGATTTTAAAAGAATAAATATAATTTAAAATGTGTGTTAAATCTCAACCGTCCATTCAAAATGTGGATGGCGGATCCACCCTACCAAGCTTTGAATCATGGAGGTCGTCCATGTTCTAGAGCAGATCAGACGATTGAGCTTGGATTACTAAAATTTTGGACACACCATCATCAAGCAATGTTGATCACATCCAATGGTTAAAACTTCATGCTATTAACATTTCTTTCACAAAGGACCAACACCTCTTAAGTCTAGTGATCAAAAAATTCCATACCTCATCAAAGGTGATCACTGGTGCTCGATTCCCTTGGAGGAGCTTCATCTGGTTGAGACAAAGTTGTGGTGAAAGAATTAGCTCTTGAGGTTGAGTAGATTGCTCTATGGACCAACCCCTCCTTACCAACTTTGTAGTTTTGATCTAGGTGAGCCTTTACTTGCCATTGGAACTTGAGGGAGATCTTAAGCAAGCTTGACTGGGCCCTCTGGTGGAGTGTGCAAAGGCAATTTGATTGAATTGTAGTGTGGAGGAAGTTTTGAAATCAATGGAGCTCCCCTATTTTCTCTTGAAGAAAATTGAGAATGGCAATTTCCAAATCTCTCTAAAAATATAGGAACACTCAAGAATGCTTCCTGTGAATCTCTAACACTCAATCAATAGTAAGCATCTAAAAATTGAAGTGAATTAGGGGGAGTATATCTCCCCCTATGGCAATCAGATGGCCAAAGCTCTCTTTGCCAGTTTTATCCAATTGCCAAGATTGGAAAGGTTGCTTGATCTATTAGAGGTTGTAACATGGTCGGTTTGGGCTAAGGAGTGGATTGGTAACCTCCCATGTGATTCAAATTAAGTGGAGGGAGGTTTCACACATGGCCAATTTGAGCCATGTTGTCGGTTTTGGCCTTGGGTCCATTTGGGCTGACCCAAACCCATTGGGTTGGGTGCACCACTCTCCATAGGGTCTACCTATTAGGAAGGTATCAAGTTGATATGAGAGGGCTTGACCAAATTCCCATGGATTTGACCAAAATTTGTTCTATGGCCTAGGGTAGAATGGTCATTTGATTAATTTTTTGAACTTGAATATGTTGGGTGTGTTGAGAAAATGGGTTTGGCCAAGTTTCATTGGATTTGGAGTTCGTTTGATATGGTTTGGCTCATGTTGACCCATTTAGGTTAAAAAGGGCCAACTTGGGTCAAGTTGACCAATTGGTCAAATTGGGTCAAAATAATTGTTGGGTCAAGTTTATATGACCATTTAAAATATTTTGGTGGCTTTGGTTTGATTCAATTTGGTTTATTTTGAGTTTGGCTCATATGACTTCATTTAGGTCAAATGGGTTGACCAATTTGACCATTTTTGATTTTGAGCTAGGTCATGGGTAGGTTTAGGTTTGGTTAGTCATATGAAGTGGATTGGTATCTTTGTTTTCATCAATTTTTGGTTTGAATTTGGCTCAACATGACCCTTTAGGTCAAGTTGGGTTCAAGGTCAATTGGGCTAGGTTAGGTCTAGTTGGCCATTGAGGCTTTGGTCAGTTCAACAAGTGATTTGGAATGACCCATTGGTTTCAATCAATTTGGCTTAGATCAAGTTTTGACATATTTTGACTTTTTTAGGTCAAGTTGGGTCAACTTGGGTCAAGTGATTGGGCTAGGTTAGGCTCAAATGTTGACTTGGTCAAGTTCAAACATAGTTCATGAATGAACTTAGATCAATGGTTTCAATCAATTTGGCCTATGGTGGATTTTGGCTATTTAGTTTCATTTTGGCTAAGTGTTGACTTGGTCAACCTTAGGTTTGACTTGGTTTGACCCAATTTGATTGATTGATCATCCATGATGATTGTTGATCATGATGAGAGGCATAGGTGAGTTTGATTCAATCAATTTGGTTAGGATTAAAATTTGGCTCATAAGGGTACTTTAGGTCACTTTGGGTCAAGTGAGCCTTAAGTGGGTCAAATGGCTTGGTCAAAGCTTGATTTGAGTTTGATTGAACTTGTATATGGACTTATGATTGAAATATAAATCCATTTGCAAGTGGTTTGAAGTCAAATGGGTTTTGATTCATTTAACAATTTCATATTCAAAGGAAGAACATGAATGGATTTGGGTTTGATTTTGAATTGAGTTTTGATTTGGTGATTGTTTGTATTTTATATTTGGATTCATGATTGTAGGGTTGATTGAATCATGAAGGAAAATCAAGAGTTTGGCTTGATTTGAAGTTGATTTGGCTAAGTTCAAGATTTTGACTTGAAAGGCTTAGGTTGGATTTTGAATGGATTTGAGTTTGATTTTTGGATTTGGTTTTGATTGTTTGAATTTATATTTCATTTATATATGTGAATATAAATAATAATATAAATGGGCCATGAGAAAATTTCATCAATTTGGAATGATTTGATCATGATCTAGGCTAAAAGGGAATTTAAAGGACTCTTTGGAGTTTGAAGCTTGAATTTTTGAATTTGATTTGATTGATTTATATTTATATTTCATTTATATATGTGAATATAAATGAGAATATAAATGAGTTATGAGAAAATCCCATGAGTTTGAATTGATTTGAACATGATTTAGGCTAAGTCCTTAAGAGAGAAATTAAGGACTTAAGAAAGATTTTAAATTTGGAATTTAATTTTTGGATTTGATTTAATTGATCTGTATTTATATTTCATTTATATATGTGAATATAAATGAGAATATAAATAAGTCATGAAAAATCCATGAATTTGAATTGATTTAGATTTTTATTTTTTGGGTCCTTTAAGGAAAATTTAAGGACTTCAAAATTTTATGAATTGATTTTGAATTTTGAGTTTAGTTTGGTTGGTTTAAATTTATATTTCATTTATATATGTGAATATAAATGAGAATATAGATGAATTATGAGATAATATCATGAGTTTGAATTGGTTTAATCATGATTTAGGCTTAAGTCCTTAAGGACTTAAGAAAGATTTGACTTAGAATTTCATTCATGGGTTTCAATCATGGATTTCAATTATGGATTTCAATCACATGGAGTTGATTGTAGTTTGGAGAAAATCAAATAAGATTGATTTGGGGCTTTGACTTGAAGGAAGGAAGGTGAGGAATGGTTTAAGCTAAGGGTAGGCAAATTTTCCTAACACCCCTAAGGCATGACCTATTCCTATGGCTAACTCTTCTAAGTCTCTAAAGCTAAGTTGAGTGTCCACCTAATCACTAGATGTGTCATAGGACTAAGGATCCCTTAAATTCTAAGAGGAGTCCTATGCCTAAGATGGAGGGGTTGAAAGCGCATTCTAAAAATGAGGTCAACAGCAAGCAAACAACAATTTTATGGTTTATTTATTACAGCGATCCCTTTAACACAGTCCCCTGTAGAAAATAGTGTTAATTCTAAAAAGAACTTCCTAACATCCAGTCTAACAAACAAACAAGCCTAGGCATCCGGTCAAAACACTACGGACATGTGAAGCATAGCACATATCAGAGATTAAAAGAAAATCCAGATCTTTTGATCTAGAGTCAGACATAAGTAATCTAGTGTGTGTAAAAGTGGTTTGTGTGGTAAGGTTTTGCTAGGCTCCTTTAAGTCCAAGTTTAAATTTGAGGTTTGTTTTTTTTTTTAAACTTTTACCTTTGGATGGTTTCAATTCAAATGGTTTAGTTATTTAATTCCCATTTTTATTCCATTTTATTTGGTTAAAGTAATATTTAAGTTTTCAAGAATGAAAAAATAATTAATTCATTTTAGGTGAAACTCACTTTATTCCACATCCTAAATGTAATGAAATTTCTAAAGTCTAACTAGATCCTCAAGTATCTTAATTAATCCTTTTGATGTTGTTTATGTTTGGATTGGTTTTATGTTTCTTTTTCTTTTAGATTTGATTTGAATTATTTCATTTGATTGAATTACTTTGTTTGATTTAGTTTGTTTGATTTGTTTCATTTTAATTTAAGCTATGTGGGTTCATTTGATTTTGCTTATGTTAATTCAAATAGTTTGATTTTATTCAATTTAACTTAAGTTCTTAAATTTTGGATTTGTAAGCTTAAGGTTTAAGTTCATTAATATGAATTAGTACCTTAGGTTTGTTAATGGATTATTCTTAACCTAAGGTACTTAGGTTAATTATTTGATCTTATTTAATTGACCTAAGTTTTAGATTCATTCTAAAATTCATTAGAGATGAAAGATTTTTCTAAATTTTATTAATTCAAAATTTAAGGTTTAAGTTAATTAACAATTTTATTTGCCTGAGGTTTTATTTCATTATCCTAAGATTGAATTTGAACACTTTAATTGACTTAGGATATTTAGATAAGTTCCTTACTTGTTTTTTGATGTTTGATTGAAATTGATTTGAATCACCATTAATTTTGATGGATTAATCAATTTCCTTTACCTAATATTTGATTAACATTGACCTAAGGATTTAGAAAATTAGCAACTCCTAATCCAAAGATCAATTGGGATTGAAACTCTTTTGGGACGTGGGGTTACATGCCAATTTCAAATGTTCAAATTTTCATCTTGATTAGATTTGTAATTAAAGTAATTAAGATTTTAATTATTAAAATATAAATTAATTTATTGAGATTTTGTTAAGGGTTTTATTTATCATAAATTCTTCATGAAATGCCTTTCTAATGAGGGTTTACTCATAATTTTGGATCGGTTGATTCACTATGATTTAATTAAGTTATTTATTAATTATTTAATTCATTTAATTGCTAATTAAGTCAATTTAAGGATTTTAGGTTTAATTGAGTTTATGTGATGTTTTTGTCCAATGAAGTTTATTAGGGTGATTTAAGGTTGTTAGATTTGAATTCTCTAATTATTTCATAAAGGATTAATTAATTTAATTAATTTTAATTAATTTAATTTATTTAAGGGTTAAGCATATGAAATTTCAATTTCCTTTGAATTTAGAGAATTAAATTCCCACAAAATCATCTAAGGTCTTTTATGCTTAATTTCATTTCCCAAGTTTAAATTAATTAATTTGAGAGTAGGTTTAATATTTTTAATTAAAGAAATTAAGGCTAAAATATCCAATAAAATTGGGATTTTAATTTTCATGGATTCCTCTCATCAAGACTAATCCATAGAGCCTTTTATATTTTATTATTTGTATTTATTTTCTATGAATTTTTGAAGTTTGTGATTTTAAATAATTTTAAAATCATTTAACTAATTTTAAAGGAATTTAAAATGCGGGGCTCGCGGGATCCATGTGACGCTTTTGCGCATCCCATGCATGCATGGTTGAAAGGAGCCGCGTAGTGTCGCGTTAACTGGTTATCAAGATGACCTGGACCATTGAAGATCGGATGGTTAGATCGATCTGCGGTTCCTTAGAGAAAATGATCTAGTGCCTAGATCTGATTGTCCGATCCAAATACAGTGATGGAGAGCTCATCTCTGTCATGGGCGAGAGTCAATCTTCTTTTGCTAATATCTTTTGATCTAGGCAATGAAATCACGTGATTTCAAGTGCTACATGATCATTGAAGGATATCCTATGATTCTATATGGTTTGATCTTATTGAAGATCATGTTTCCTATGAAAATAACCATAATCAAAACTTCAAGTAAAAAGCTCAAGGTCGTTAATGGCATACCTCAATTTTGGGCCTTATTGATCTAGAGCTTTGAACCTTAAACCTTGAAAGAAAAGTTAATTCAAATAGTTCCCTAGACTAACCCTTGGCTTAAAAATTTTAGCTTTGGTAGTTTTCAATGGTTAAGGACACTTATGAGGGGGAAGAACTTTCGTTTGGCTTCGGTTTGGATGTATGAAGGTGAAGGAACGTTCAATTCTACTTGAAGATGTGTGTGGTTGTTAAAGGAGAGCTTTAAAGCTCTTTTTGGCTATTCCTTTGTTAGAGCATGAAGAGAGCTTGGAAGCTTGCTGGGATCCCCCTCACATGTGTCTACAAAGAGGTGGGGAGATAGCGAAGGGAAAATGGATTTTACCCTCCTTAGTGAATTTTTTAGTTCATTTTGAGTTTTGTCATTTAGTTCTTTGAATGGCTTAGTTAGAGGATCATTAGCACTTAATTTTTTTATATTAAGAGGCTTAAGATTAGTCTTCATGCATTGGTTGAAAGTGTTTTGAATTTTTCTTAGTTTAAGTTCAATGTAGCCTATTTAGGTCATTTTGATTTAAGGGATTTAATTTACCTAATCTAGGCCACAATGGACTCAAATTTCTTTTCATTATGATCAAACATGTTTATTTGATCATTTGAAATATTTTGACAATTTGATTTGGTCAAATTTTAGTTGACTTTTTTAAAAGTGGGCCCACTTAGTCAATCTAGGTTGATAGAGTTAACTTTAGGTTTGACTTTGAATTTCCATTTTATTTTCATTAGTTTACTTGATTTAATTTATGTTGGATATTTGACTTGATTTTCATCAAACCAGTAGATTGGATTTAGCTCAAAATGCATTTCCTAAGTCAAGCATAGTGACTTGAATGAATTAGAAATCCCTATTTGAACTTGGGTTCTTCTCATTGCTAAATGACCTCTTTCAAAATGAGGTCAACATCATCATATTCTTGGGATGTAGACTATATATTTTACTATCTTACTACATGAATGTGTAAATAAGGAGAAGAAAATCATGCAAAATTACATTTCTATTTTATTAGAATATTTATGCATGTGAAACAAAGTTCCATCAAATTCTAATGAAGAAACACATATAAATGAAATCAAATAAGTATTGTGATTGTTGTTAGGAAGTGAGGTAAACAAATGACCTTCTTGGGGCTAGCTAAAGCCTCATATTCTCGGATATCCGGTATATACTTATTAATCAAATACATGTAACCACATATGAATTAAAGATAAGAAAGCTTTACTTCACATACCTAAGCTATAAGTACATGCAAATCTATATATATTCATAACTATTGTCACTCTAATCAATGTAATTGATTTATAAACTTTGGAAAAATAATTTGAACTTATTGATAATAGATACATATTATAAATTGGTCCAACACATGCAAGATTGCATAAAAAATCATTTGATTTGATTAATTTTGGAAAAAAATTGTGTGATTTCAAATGACATACAACATTTAACATGATTGGAAATGAATGAATAAACATAAAAACATGATTTTATGCTATCAAATTAATTCTAAGGACAATCATATTAAATAAAGCCATTTAAAGTAAACCAAAGCTTTCTTAATATCATCTCTAATTTCATGTTTGATTTGATTTAAGGATGTGAGAAAATGTTTTATGATCTAACCCATTCTTAGGTTTGCTAATGAATTTGGCTTAATGAAATATAATTAAGTTGATTTTAGTTAAGTTGTAATATGCATTAAATACATTAATTAACCCTTTCTATGTTACATTAATATAATTATCCAAATAATTGTGCCAATATGATATGCACATGAATTGGAAATTAAATTTAGCGATCCTAAGAAGTAAAATTGCTTGGCTCATAATTAATTAATTAAGTTAAGGAACTTAATTAGGTACATTCATGATTTCCCCACACATGTGGGTTAACCATGATTTCTTAACTTTAGGTTATTGAACAAGATCTACCTAATTGATTTATTGAGGTTTAATATGATTATGATTTCAATTAATTAATTAATTTAATTTTAATTAATGAAATGAACTTAAGGAAAGAGGCTAAGGAAAAGGTCTTAACCCCCATTCCATTGGTCCATTCACTGTTGGATAGTGATTAATGAACTTAATTAATCAATTTATTATTGTTCATGGGATTAATTAACCATTAATTGAATTAAGAGAGTAATTAGGGCTTAATTAGTCAATTCTCCTAATTAAGTAAATAATAAATCCCAACAAAATCATGGGAGGCGGATCCCATTAAAATTATAAAATTTGGAATTAATTACTCAATTAAAGAGTAATGAAGCTAATTTTTAATTAAGCTTTAATTCTATTCAAAATTAATTAGAATTATTTTTAATCAATTCTCTTCTAAAATACTTTTAAAATGAATATTTATTTGCATTTTTATGATTTTTCTATGATTTGTTATTAATTTTGGAAGTTTCAGCCATTAAAAAAGATTAATTAAGCTTAATTAAAGTCTAATCCATCAAACATGTACTAATGTGTACAACACTTAAAAACTTATTCAAAATATGTGGCGGTGGTTCTTTCTCATCATTGATCTAAGATCAAATGGCTATTTAATAAAATAGGATTAAATCGATCTAGATTTAATCGATTCCATTCGATCATGTGGGATGGTTGGTGATCTATCATGTGAGAGAGGAGAGCGAGTCCATCCACCATTGCTCACTTGATCTAAGCTTAAGCTTGAAGTGACTCTAAAGGATTCCACACCTTCATGACACGTCGAGGAGGATCCACGGTCAGATTACATGGGATGAACATTTTCTTCAAAAGCTTCAACTCATTTCACCCATTTTTAATACCTCATCGAGCTCAAGGCGATGGAAAATTTGATTAAAGAAGCTTGAGTGAATGGTCTCTTGTCCAGCGATCTTGATTTGATGTAGTTTTCTTGAAAGACCAACACCCAAAGCTTGGGAGGATGGTGTTGATCGAAGTCCTAAGTCCGATGGTCAAAGGGCTCAGGAGATGTTCTTGCTCGAGATGGGGATGGTGTGTAGTTAATTTGATTTCTATGAAGGTTTGAGCAAGTTGGGATGAAGGGGATGCCTATTTTGGCTTAGGTGAAAGCAGGCAATGATGGGGAGCTTCAGGATGCTTGAGGAATATGGCTAGGAAGGTCTCCGGGTGTTAGGGTTCTCACTGAGGTCTCTTTCCTGGTTTGGAAAGAATTGGAGGGGGATATACCCCCTCTTTTCCTTGATCGGAAGGTTGGATCGGGTTTGGCCTCTAGTGGATGTCCGATCCCCGGTGGTCACTAGGAATGGCAGAGAATCATCTTAGGTGGCTTAGTTTGGTTGTCCAAAGCTTGGGAGGTGGCTACCAAGAGGGATTTGTTGGTGTCCTTGAGTTTTCCAAGTGCACTAATGGGGAGGGTGAAGTGATTTCACTTACAGGTCATGGCACCACCACCCATTGAGTGGGTTGGTACCTAATGGACTAATGGAAGAGTCAGTGCCAAGAATGGAAATGATCACCCATGGGTGATTTGCCTCATGTGATACCCTTATAAGGGTAGAATGTTCAACATTGGATTTGATTTGGATAGATTTTATGAGTCAAAGTGGGTTAGCCAGATTTTAAGTCAATTGAGTTGATTTGGTTTGATTTGGCTCAATTTGACTCATTTAGGTCAAATTGGGTTAGGTTGGGCCAAGTTGACCAATTGTCAAATTGGTTCAAAATAAGGGTTGGGTTAAGTTCATATGATCATTTGGGATGTATTGGTGTCATTGGTTTGGTTTGATTTGGCTTAGATTTGATTTTAACTTATTTGAATTGATTAATGGGTTAAGTTGACCAATTTGACCAAAAGCCAAATTGGCTTGGGTTTGTTGGTTTGGATTTAGTTAACCCATGAAGATGATTGTGAGCTTTTATTTCAATTAATTTGGATTTGGTTTTGATTTAGTCTAACTTGACCCTTTAGGTCAATTTGACCTAAAATTGAATTGGGTCCAATCATGGCTTTGGTCAAGTTCAACAATCAATTAAAATGAACTTGAGCCATTAGTTATGTCAATTTTGAATATATTTTGATTTGACATAATTTGGTCTTTTAGGTCAATTTGGTTCAACTTAATCAAGAGGGTCAATTGGTTTAGTTTGGCTCAATTAAAGGTCAAGTCATGTTCAAATATTGATTTTGAGTTGGTATGAATCACTGGTTTCAAAGGATTTTGCTTAGGTTGTAATTTGGCTAGTTTGGGTTCATATGGGTTAAGAAGGTTAACTTAGTCAAGGACCAAGTTGACTTGGAGACCCAATTTATGATAATTTATCAACAATAGATGAGGTTTAAAACTTTGGTTCAATCAATTTGGGTAGAATTACTTGGCTCAAATAGGTCAAATTGGCCACTTTGGGTCAAGTGGAATGGAGTTTAATTGGCTTGATTTTGGGTTGAGTTTGATTTAGTTGAGTTTATATGGATTTAGGATTGATATATAAATTCAATTGATTTGGGTTTGAATGAGTTTTGGTTCATTTGGATATTTCAAGTCAAAAGGGTTAAGTTGTTTGACTTGTTTGGTTTTGGTTTGGCATGATGATTGTAGATTTCATTTATATTTGGGATGATAATTGAAGAAATAATTGATTTATGAGGAAATCAATTGAATTTGGGTTTTAGAATGAAGGAATTTGGCTAAGTCCATGGATTTGGGTCATGTGGCTTAATTTTGGATTTTGATTTAGTTTTTATAATTTAAATGTAAATTTCATTTATATTTCTGAAGATGATTGAAGATATAAATTTATTATGAGAAAATCAATTAATGTTGGATTGATTTGGGTTAAGATTTGGCTAAGCCCATGGGATTTATTTATAGGGCTTAGAAAGGATCTTGATTTAATTTGATTTTGTTTAAATAAGTTTTGATAATTTGAATGTATATTTCATTTATATTTAGGAAGATGATTGAAGATATAAATTGACTATGAGAGAATCAATTGATTTTGGATTGATTTGGATGGGATTTTGGCTAAGTACATGAAATTGATTCAAAGGACTTAGATTTCAAGTTTGGATTTGGTAATGGAAATCATTTGGTTTTTTAGGTTTGAATTTGGATTTGTATTTGATATTTGAATTGAACTTGGGGTTTGGTTTGAGAAGGTGAACGTGGATTGGATTTGGGTTGTAGGGTTGGTGGATTATCTTAATCCCTAAGGCATAACCTAATTGTATGGTTAACCCTTCTAAGTCACTAGGCTTAGGTTAAGTGTTTACCTAGTTGCTAGAAGTGTCTTATGACTAGGGAAGTCTTAATGTATAGAAAAATTTTTAAGTCTAAGATGGGAAGATTGAATTCTCACTTCAAAAGTGAGGTCAAGAAAAGGACCCCCCAATGGGTGTGGTGTAGCGACAAGGCAAACATTGAGATGATGATAATAACATCCAAAAATGCAAGCTAACAAAATGATATACCTAAACCAAAAGGTAGATATAATCATGATCTTAGTGCAATGTAGGCTGATCATGCTAAGGCAAGAGAAGAAAATCCTGATTAAGATTTAGTTTGATTTGAATGGAGACTTGTGAGAAGAAGATCCATTGGGGATAAGAATCTATAATCCATCAGAAATCAAGATCTTTAATTTATTTTATTTTAATTGATGTGTAGGCATATCCACTAGGGATATGGGCTCAAATCCGCTAGGGATTGGGAATATGAACCTTCCACTAGGGAAGTAGGTTAGCAATCTTGGGGATAAGAGTTTGCTTTCATAGATTTCTTTGGGGATATTTTGGGGATAAGAGTTTGGTTGGATGTCTTTGATTAGCTCCACTAGGGAGAGATGGGTTTGGATTATTTTAATTTAGACTCCACTGAAGGAGTTGGTTTAATTTAACTCACTGGAGAGGTTGGTTTTGGTTTGTTTGTTTGATTTTTATATATATGGTTTGGGGCTCCACTAGGGAGAAGAGTGTGATTTAACTCACTAAGGAGAATCAGATTGGTTTTAATTTAATGCATGGACCTTGTTGGTTTGCGATAGACCCACTAAGGGGCTATATGGCCTTGACCTCAGTTTACAAATCCAAAGGGATAGTCGTGGGGTAGAGCTTGCCAACCTAAGGGGTTGCCTTTTGTCATGGTTGTGCTACGAAGAAGGCAGTGACTTACATCTTCCAAAGTAGGGAACAACGGGTGACAAGATGCTCAATCCAATCTGAGAGAGTGGTGGATCTTAGCTCAACTCAAAAGTAGTCAACATTAATTTCATTTTAATTTCATGTGATTTTATATGGTTTGTTTGAATTACGATATGATTTTGAATTGACAGCATATCTGCTAGGAATGTGAACTCAGTCAAATTTAATAGATTTAATTTATGGACCATGACGGTGTGCGATGGACCCACTTAGAAGGGATTATATCATCCTTGACCTATCTTAGATTTACAAATCAAAGAGATAGTCCACCGTGGTAGCTAGCCAAGGGGTGCCTTTCGATGTAATGCTTTGGAAGAAGGTGTGTGACTTACATCTTCCAAAGTAGGGGAACAACCGGTGACATGTTGGATGTGCAAATCAAACAACCTAGGGTGAGTACTAAGTGAGTGACGAGGACTTATATCAACTCAAGTAATTGATTCTATAGGGAGTTTTGTTGACCTTAAAGATAGGATGCACCTTGGAAAAGACCATATGGGTGTTCTAATCCATGGAATATATATTTTATTTGTTTTATGTTTACAGAACCTATTGTGCAAGGACCAGAAAGGGGCTATGTTGGGCTCGACCTATCTCAAATTTATTGGAGAATCTACACACATAGATAGATTCTCCAACCGGGGGAGGTTACTAGAAAGGTGAATTTTCCAAACGGTAAGTAGAGTGTCTAGATGGTGTTGCAAAGGACTGATCCAAATAGAGTACCCATAGGGGAGATCTTTGGGAGCATTATCTGAGCTAAAAAATAAAGCCTATAGATGTTGCCACTTGAAAAGAAAGCATATGTTACATATGCTAAGAGTGGTGTATCCACTCGGTGGGTCACACGTAGGAAGAACTAACCAACCTAAGGTGCTTAGGCAATGATTCTAGAAAGAAATCAAGACAACAAGTGGAGGTGACACTTAGACAGGACTACTTACCAACTGGGAGTCCCAGAGGACCAAACCCAGACTTGAAATAGTTAGGAGGAAAGGAGTCACTGGGGTTACCTTGCCTTAAATATACTTTACCCAATGTGATGGCTAGTTCAAGAAGAAGGCATATGTGTTTCTTCTAAACTAAGCCACCATGAGGTAGCTTATGTGAGTAAGGCCTACCAAACTAATAGGGTGTTGATGTGGGATCAAGCCAAGAGGAAAATAGCGACTTAAATCCTCCAAAGCAGACCACTAGGGTGACACATTAGGTCAACGACCTATAGCATTGAGTGAGTATGCGATTATCCCAACTTGAAGTAAGAGATAAAAGATGTATGTTTTTTTATATATTTGTGTTGTGTTGATGAAGGATAAGACACAGTTTCTTACCTACCTGAACTCATCAAGAGTGGATTATAAACAAAGATGCTTTTAATATGGAAGAGATTGAATTCAAAAATTTTATTGATGATAAATATTTTATGAATTTAAGGATATTTTTTTAGTTAAAACCATTGATTGGAAACATCAGATGCTCTCCCTTATCATTAATAAGCTGATAAGATCCTCCTTGGTAGGCCTTCTTTATGGTGAAAGGGACTTCCCAAGTGGGTTCAAACTTGTCTCCCATCTTGCAACGAGCAACAATTGGTCTTTTTAGAACTAAAACAAGCTCTCCTACTTGAAAAGCTCTAGGACGGACTAACTTGTTGTGAGCTTGAATCATTTTGGCTTTATACAACTTGAGATTTTGACATGCCCGTAGCATCTCTCCTCTAAACCTTCAAGCTCTTCTACCCATAACATGGCATTCCTGTTGTGATCTTGCTACCCATTATCCTTAGTGATGGGACTAAGACTTCTAATGGTAGAACAACTTTCAACACTAAGGAGAAAGGGGGTTGAGTTGGAGTTCTCATGGGGTGCAGTGAGGCCCCTAGCTACTTTGCCATACCACTTATTATTGTTGAGTGTCTTCTTTAATATTTGGATCAGAGTTTTAATATTTGGATCAGAGTTTTATTGAAGGCTTCTACCGAGCCATTTTCTTTTAGGTAGTAGATGGTAGAATATCTACAATTGATGATGTGTCTCCGGGTAAAGTTATTGATCTTGGTGCTCTTGAATGCAGTACCATTATCAGATATAATTTGTCGAGGCACCCCTATATATGATTCTTGAAAAAAAATTAGAGCACATCTTGAGTTGTGACCTCTCCAGGATAGCCTCACCACTAAGAAAAGTAGTCGGTGGCTAGGATGAACAATGACCTTTGGAAGAAGGGTTAATTGGACCCACTATGTTACACTTTACACTGAATGGCCAGGCCAATGTAGGATGTGGAATGTTGGGTGGTTGGTGTAGGACCACACCGTGTACCATACACTTGTGGCATCACCTAGCTACATCCATGTAATCTATGATCATTGACAGCTAGTAGTATCTTAGTCTCTTGATCTTGGCTTTCATCTTGGACTTGGGTTAGTTCCACATAATCATGTTTGATCTTATGCATTTACAAGGTGCCATTCATGAGTGTAGAAAGTGCTCTCTTCATTTAATGGGCTTGGGACATCTCTTGAGGTAGTTTTCCTCTGTTTAGGTAATCCATGAATGGTTGTCTCCAATCCAACTACTCATCCTGCTTGGCAATGGTAACCTCTCCTTGAAGAGAGTACTTTTTGACGAGTTCAATATCAATAAAGGACAAGACTTGCATATTTTGGACCTTTTTTGATATGAACTCATATTATGGACATGCCAAATCCTTGGAAAGCTTGGATAACGCATCTGTTATGACATTTTCTCCTCAAGAAATCTTATAAATGGTAACCTCTAGGATTTGGGGACTCCATGGTGTACTATGGTAGTGATGGAGTTTTGGCATGAGGACTTTAGGACCCAATGATTTGGTTGATGACTAACGAGAATCCCTGAAGATATTGATATTATGGATGCTTAGAGTAATGGCTAACACCAAAGCGGCAAAACCTCATATTCATTGTTATTCTGCAAGGATTGGACAGATGATATGAGAATCTCATCCCATCACGGTCTAGAGTTAAGAGAACTATTCCTACTCCTACCTTTCCTGGAATAATAGATTATGGTTTTTCTCTTCTTTAAGAGGAAGTAGCACCATCAAGGTACATCTCCTGCTAGTGTCTCTCCTAAGTTCATAATTTATTTTAGGAGGTCATCACTTAGGAGGTGAGTGGGTGTCTTTGCTAAGAAATCCTAGTGCTTATCCTTTCACCACAAAGGTACAAAGTGATCAAATTATGATAAAATCATGGACTAATGCCCGTAAAACCAAGATGGTGTGTCATGAGATATTACAGATTGATCTATCAAGTTCATGGAAAGCATGTAGTGGATGTAAAGATTAAAGCTTGCTTTTAATGGGTGGATAAATTTCGAGGGATTAAATGGCTTAGTAGTAGAGATTTTCCTTCCCTTTTGTCATTGGCTCTAATAAAGCACCAAGGGAGTCATCTAATGGTAGTAAGTGAGTAAGCTTAGGCTGCTTAGTGAGTATGATCTTCAAAGGCATGCTAATAGTTGTCAACCCACTTAAACTTGGCATCCTTTTTAACAAGTACTGAGAATGGCTACACCTTTCTAATAGGTTAATAAAAAGCATCATAAGTATGCCAACCACCCTTAAAATGATCTGAGTTGAGTTAAACTTTTAGGGGATGGCATTTCTAATATCTCCTTGATCTCTTTCGGATAGATTTTGATTTTTTGATGTTAGACAAGAACCAAAGGAATTTTCCTGGAGCTACTCTGAATGCACACTTTAGGGGGTTTATTTTGAGATTAAATTATCTTAACTATTTGAAAACTACTTCAAGTCAAAGAGGTGGTCTTCATTTTCTTACTTTTGACCATGAGATCATCAACATACATTTGACTTGATGATGAATGAGTTCATCAAAAATTTGGGTCATGGCGTATCACTGCATTTTAAGGGTAGGCATGACCTTATAGCAATTGATTCTGCTCGAGGTTCAAAAAGAAGTATTTTCTAATCTACAAGAGCCATCTTTTTTTATTGTATCCAGATGAGCCATCCATGAAAGAAGAACATGAGATGAGGCAATATCATCGGTATTTGTAATAGAGATTCATCTTTTAGCCTTATTTAGATCCATAAAATATATGTGAATTTGACCATTCTTCTTCTTAATTGGGATGATACGAGCCAACTAGATAGGGTATTTTTATTCCCGAATGAAACTAGTATCGATCAGTTTCTTAACTTTAGAAATGACCTATTGTTCAATGTCTAATCACATGCATCTAGGAGCTTATTTGATAGAGTTAGCACTAGGATCTATTGGTAGTTTATGGACTGCTACATCAAGAGATAAACTGAGTATCTCTCCATAACTCTATGCAAAGCAATCCTTAAACTCAGTTAATAGCCTAATTAAGTCATTGGTTTTAGTTTCATTCGATAAAGAATTGATGTATGTCAGACGTGGATTATCTTTAGTGCCTAAGTTGATCTCTTTGAGCTCATCCATGGTTAATTTGATCTCTTCTTCAGACTCTGGCTCTGCATCTTTGACTTTAAAGTCATCTGGACCATCTGAAGTTTCTTAGCACACCTTCTCATATGAGTTAATGTGATTTGAGAAGAACCTATTAGATTCCAAATGATTGGTGATGACTAGGAAGTGATCATCATCATCAACTGGACCCACTATACCGAGTCCTAGTTCTGATCTTGATTGAAATCTTTGCATTTGTTCTTCCATATTCTTTTGAAATAGTTTGACCAATACTTTAATGAAGTATGTGGGATTAACCCTTTCTTTGCTAAATTATAAACACAAGGCGAGTACCAATCAAAAGGTAATTCTTTTAAATCTTTATACGAATCATCCTTAAGTTCTACATTAAACTCTTGACTTGAGGATGATGCTCCCAGAAAGAACCTCTGAGTCTTCACATCTATGGATGATTTATGGGTTTCCTTAACCACCAAACCCTCAACTTTTTGTGAAGAAAGTGAGGTTAGGGCTGATGTTCTCAACTAATGCCTAACTATTTCATATATAGACTTGGATACACTTATGCTTTACTTTAGAGCCTGATCCTGATTGCTCTCTAGCTCAAGTGTCACCACCCAAAGAATTGAGAAAGAGATGCATATAACCATATAAGACTTATCCTCGAATTAGATTTAAGTCTATATGGATAATACTCTAGTAGGGACATATATCTTCTGGGTGAATAAGAAGATTTTCCACCCTTAGGACTGCCTCAGCCTCTTCCTCTCAGTGGAGGTCAGGTCATCCTACCCATAGGTCCGAATGGAGTAACGAACAGTGGGTAGAATCTAATGTCAGGCTCCACTTCTTCCTCCAAGTCTATTTCTCGCTACCTTTTATTTTTCTTCTTCATTTTCTTTTTTCTTTTCTTTTTCTTTTTCTCTTTTTTTCTTTTTCTTTTTCCTTTTCTTTTATTTTTGAACTTTGGCCAACTTCGTGAGAATCGACTTGTTGATTTTGAGGGAGCTAGTAAGCTGCATCCTCGTATATGCCGACCTCTTGAACTGTAAATGTCTTGAGATATCTTTTGACACATTAAGCTGTCCCACCTCTCATAAACTTCATACATTAGTGCAGAGAGGATAGAATCATGTTGTTCTCATGTCTATTATCTCCAAAAAAGCGTTGAAAGTTGTATCCAGTCTATATGTGAAAAAATTGGCTCCAGTCTTTCAGTCATCTATATCCAAGGATAACACTATAGAGACTAAGGACCTCTCTCCTTGTTCATTGAATCCTCTCAATATCATCCTTTCTTTTTTTGAGTTTGGAGATGTGATCCAAGTAAGGGTTCTTAGGCTCTTAATAATGATTGTGAGTATTTTGGATAGCCTATCTTCCAACATCTACTTTAATGTAAAGAGGGCGGTTGTGCTCGGTCATCCCTAGAAGTAAGTCTTCAATCTTCTCCAGATGTCCTTCCATGCCTTCTCTTTAGTAGCGTTAAAAAGCATATCTAGATCAAGTAAGGCCTTGATTAGAGATTCTCTCATCTCTTTGGATAAGACAATGGTGTCGTATATGCTTAATTCAGCTGGCAACTTTCTAAGATGAGTAAGGATGTTGTGATTGTCTCTAGGCTGATCCTCCATAAGTGGAGCATCCTGTGGAGGGGCTATCTGCTCACTAGAACTAATGACTTGCTTACCTTTATCTTGAGGTACCCCAGGAGGTAGAACTTTTCCACATAGATTGACTTTAGTGACTTCATGGCGGGTTGGTGGAAAGTTTTACCTCATGGGGTATCTCTATGGGACCCTCAGTGAATGACTCACTCAATCTTAATGTGATTTGATTGATTAAAGGAAAAGTCACATTCTAAATTAGAAGAGAAAGGTTTTTTTGGATGGAGGTACATGATAGAAATCAAATAAAGTGGAGTAAGGGGTTTGATGCCCTTATCTACCAATACAACACCCTGTCAGTAGAAGAGGAGCTATCAGAGAAAGTAGTACCTAAAATGGTGGAGGGAGTGTTGGACTTGGATGGTGGTTGCATTACGGGACTATCAAGTGTGGTATGGTATTTGTTGTTGGGTTGTCACTCTCCCTGAGCTGTCCTTGGCAACTTGCAAACCCTCCTTGGAGTTGGAGGTTTGAGCTACCCTAGGCACCTACAAAAAATATTTCTTGATCTTAGAGATGATCTTTTTAGATGTTTGGGATAAAGAAATATCCCAACCTTCATTTATCTTAAGAGGATCACAAGTTTTCTCAAGGATTACTCTAACATAACTAGATGGTTATTCTAACAAGCATTCCTTAGAGATAACTAATGGCTTGACTTATATGCATAAGCCCTTTGAAAGTGATGCAATCTTATAAGACATGGCCTAACATGCGTGGTGGACAAAAGTTAAGATTATCTCTTGCCCACTTCATCCAAACTCTTAGGCTCGTGCTAGAAATCAAGCTTCTTTTGGAGATTTTAAAGATCTTCTTGACTACCTCCCTCTTGAATGAGCTTGTTTAACTTGTCCAAAAAGAGTGGATAGAGTAGTAGTGGATATGAGTACCACTCAGTGTATTGCTATGGAGTGGTGGTGGCCATTGTGGTAGTTGTGGTGGCCAGTAAGATCTTCAAGGAGGTGGTAGATGAGGTGACAAAGGAGGCTGCTAAGTTCATGGTCTCTCCGAACTCACGTTGTTCTTCTCTCTGTCCATATAACTATTCTCGACCTTTTCTCAAATAATTTTTATGGCTCAGATTTGGATGATTAGTCTTGGAAAGGCAACTACTTGGCTTCCTCTTATAGACTGTCCACCTTGTTGATTAATTTCTTAAATATCTTAATTGTAAAACCCTTGAACATGAAGGGGGCCATGCCATGGATATTCTTGAGAATAATTTTAATGGCATACTATCTGGACAGCTGTGGTTCACATTTCATACTCAGGTTATGCCACCTAAGAATGTAATAAACAAGGGACTCATTGGGCTTTTGTTTCTCCTTAATGAGGTCACCCATATTTACCTCTGCTTTAACAAATCTTTTGATAAAGAGTTGCTCCAAATAAAGTCTT
Organism: Cymbidium sinense; assembly: GCA_021442155.1. NCBI lineage: Eukaryota > Viridiplantae > Streptophyta > Magnoliopsida > Asparagales > Orchidaceae > Cymbidium > Cymbidium sinense. Next base: position 81,167,334 of record CM038214.1, on the reverse strand, counting down.
CACTCTTGGAGTTTACATCAATCAAATGCAACACGTGATTGCTAATAAAAAGAAGAGAAAGCGTCACTACCCACCATTGTAGAGACTCTAAAATGTACAATGTGCTACTGTGGATTCCCACACTCATCAAAACTCTTGAAAGATGGTGGCACGAACCCCTTGGGGTATAGGACTACTTTGAATTCCTCTAGGTAAGGTCTACCCTTTGGAATAGATGAGTTCCCTCGAGCTTGTCCCAACGCTTCCTTCACTTATTATTCCACCATTTGTTTGATGTCCTTCTCATTCATGGAGGTACTATCTATAATTTTCTTATGCAAACTATCACTATCTTGATCCACGGGAGAGGTTCTCTTGGGTGGATCTAAGTTTGGGCCGATCAGCCTCCATGGGACTGGGCTATGAAACTGAAACTTAGTTATGGAGTTCTAGAACTATTGCTAACAAATCCTCAACCCTCTTCTCAATCCTATTGATCTGATTGTCCTTCTACTTGAGTTATTGGAGGAGGTGTTGGGTCGAGCGAGAGGTGTCACCTTCCTCGATCACAACACCTTCCATTTTGATAGTCTGTGGAGGGATCCTCAGTATCAATCATATGGTTCTCGAGTCCTCTGGTCATCCTCATGGTCAAAATCTACTCTATGCTCTTCTTGATCAGAATGATCACCCCCATCCATTTGTCTTGTTTTAGCAAAGTAATTGATTAGGATGTCATCTAATGAATGATCATCTACTCTGCCTGGCTATATTGGTACATAAAACTGCTGATGACTGGTTCTAGGATTATGCTCATCTAAAGCTATGCGCCATACACTTCCTACTAATTTAGTACATTCCCTAAGAAAATTGACTGCCTTGGGTACTATATAGACATCTCCTTCTTACTCTACTACTAGTTGTGGTGGTGGAGCGACTATGACACTTTTGGGTCGCCACACCCTCTTTACTATGGTTGAGGTGGAAGGTCGAATGGGAGAGCTCAACCTCACTCAATGGGTGGAATAGGTGGAGTGGGATCCTAGGACATAGCGGATCACCAATGAGATGTCTCTCTCCAGATGTAGACTTACGTACCTTTGTGGGGACCGTGAAGGAGGAACTTGGACGGTGATGGTGGGTGATGAGGCGATATGATGGTGGAGACACCATTGCCTCTTTGTTGGAGCTCTCCTTCTGGTGGTAGTGCTTTAGACTATACTTTTGATGATACAGCTCGCTAAGAAAATATATCAACCGAGGTGGTATCTGTCGTACCTCCTCCTCTCATTTTTGCTCACTTGGCTTGCAACTCTAGCCTCTAAGGCATTCTCCTTATGTATTTGATCCCTAACACTCCTAGGGATCAAAGTCCTCAAATAATGTACTGGACAGAATCCTTGGCTCATCGGCCAGTGAAGAACTGATCATAGACCAACTTAGGGCTTCCACCTCTGTGGTGGTACCTCACTGGTGGAGGTGCCAATCCTCCATAGTCTCCTCTCCATCCAGAGAGGGGTGAAACCACTTCCACTGTAGAGAGGTCTCTGAGGGAACCCTCATTAGCAACATAAGAGGCCTCATCTACCTCACCCCCCTTACTAGTGCGCTTAACCTTTATTCTTATTGGTGTTGCATCTAGTAGCAGTAGACAAGAACTAGAACCTACCTCCAAGGAAGGGGAGACTATATCAAAGGCCAAGATAGATTTTCCCTTCATAATGGGGGAAACCAATGAGGAGGTGCTAGCCCTCACTAGGACTGAAGTAAGGGTGAGAACAAACTGAATGATAGGCACTATAACATCTGGCATTGAAATTGAAACTAACACCAAAACACATGGAGCGATCGGCACCACCCAGAACCTCAATGGCTCTTCCCCCTAATGGTGAGGCGGCCCCTCATGGTGACCCGAGCAGCTCGAAGCCCAACGGATGACATGTGAGGTGTTGGTGAGTATGGCATGATCCAAGGCCATGTCCACACCATACGAGAAGTAGAAGATCATCTTTCCAACAGACATGATGGAAGACTGATGGAAGAAGTTAATGAAGGACTGAACTACTATCTCTGCATTTGTTGAAAATAGAACTAAAATAGACCCTTGCTTTAATAGTTTCCTTCAATCATTGATTCTTGATTTTGAAATTTAAACCCACACTTAACAAATTTAGGCATGCTAAGTGGGGTTCAGTGGATTGGAAAATTTTGATATTTGAGGAGAGACTTTGCTGTAGAATTTGATTTTGATTTGGAATACATATCCAACAAATTTGGGTATGTTGGATGGGGTTAATTCATTTGGAGAGACTTTGGAGATGAATTTATTATTTATCCTTTGTTTGATTATTTGATTTTTGAATCTTCACTTAGACAAATTTAGGTATGCTAAATGAGATTCAAATGTATGTTTGAAAATAATTTTTTTGCATTTTTTGATGTTCATCATATGTTTGATTTGTTTGCTTTGATTTGTTTAATTTGATTTCTAAATGGGATCTTTACTTTGCAAATTTAGATATGCTAAGCAAGGCCCAAATGTGTTTGATATTTTATTTTGATTTGAAAATGAAACCCTTACTTCAAAAATTTAGGTATGTTAAGTAGGGTCCAAGGGTGTTTGATATATATATATATATATGATTTGAAAAAATGGAGACTCTTATTTAACAAATGTGAGTATGTTAAATATAGTTTAATTTATTTTATGTGTTGTTTGATGATGGAATTCTTATTTGACAAATTTGGGTATGTCAAATGAAATTCAAATGTGTTTTGATTTTCATGATTTTGGAAAACTGAAACCTATTTAAGAAATTTAGGTATGTTAAATGGAGCTCAATTTATTTTGATTTTGAAAAATGGAACTCTCATTTGACAAATTTGGGTATGTCAAAATGGAGTTCAAATATGTTTTAATTTTATGTGTGATGTTGTTTTTGAGAAGAGGGAACTCTCACTTGAAAATTTTGGGTATGTTAAGTGATGTTCAATGATATGTTGATTTTTGATTTTATTTTGATTTCAAAAATGGAACTCCATTTAACAAATTTAAGTATGTTAAGTGGAGTTGGTTAATTTTTTTTTAAATGTGTTTGAAATATTTTGAAGAACTCTCATTTAATAGGGTATGTTAAATGGAGTTGGTTGATTGATTGATTTTATTTTGAAATATGTGCTTTTGAAAAAAATTATGAAAAAGATTTTGATGATGCATATTTTACTTTGAATTTTGAAAAGGATCCACATTTAAAAAATTTAAGTTTGTTAAATGAGGCTTGATTATCTTTATTATTTGAAAGAGATTTGAAAGTTATATATTTTGTAAACTTTATGTTATGTGAAGTGCATTTCAAAATGATTTTATTTAGAAAAAGTGCTTTTGGAAAATTTTACAAAAGACTTTACTTGTTTAGTTTGAATTTTATTGAAACTTTCTTGAATATGGGATGAACCATGCCTCATCAAGCTAGTGGTAAAGAGGTTATAACTTTAGTCATCTTCTTTCATTAGTTAATTTATTTTTTACCTATTAGGGGACCCAATAGGAGTTCCAAGAACTACATGGAGTGAGGTCCTAAAACCTAAATGATGTTGGATAGCTTTGCTTAAAGATGAACTAAGCTAAGTGTCAATGGAAAGAAAGATTTTCTTAGGCTTATATAGAATATAAGTCCACTATTGATGCTTGGAGATAATAATTGTCTACCAAAGATGGAGAAAGGAACCATCCCTAGCAGAGTCACTAGAAAAATCTATGGTGTTTATTTTTGGATGTATGGGGGGGAGGGGACACCACGTAGATCGTAGGGGATACTTATTGAAGTGATTGAGTATGACATTGAGGTATGATGTACTATCTTGAAAGATAGAGGCATCACCCTACAATGGACTTAGTCACCTATAAAGAATCATAAGGAATGATGGGTCTTTGAATATGCTAGAGATTTTTCTCCTAGTTTACATGGATGAATAAAGCAATGTTTATATTAAATCAGGTTCTTAAGTTCCCTATGGAGGTAAGCCTCCATAATTAATTACATCTTAGGGAATGGGATTCCCTAAGAATACTTTCAATTAAAGTAGATAATTATTATCTCCAAAGATTTCAAGTTTAGACTATCAAAGGATTGGTTATGCTTGGAAAATAAAGTGGGAAAGTTCAAGGAGAAGACTTATTTTGGAATCCAAAGGGAGGGAAGTAAGGAATGATCATGATACTAGAAAGCTTAGTGAGTATTCCAATCTATTTTTATTGGGCTTATATAATTGAAAATGAAGAGATTTATTTGTTAGAGTTGAATTTTAATAGATTGCTAGAGCTTATAATCCACCAACACAAGGTTGTGGAAATTCTTAAGAGGTGAGGATTTATGCTTGTGGCCCGAAAGAAATAGCTAGCACATATCCTAAATCTAGGGAACTTTAGTACGAGCTAAAGCATGACCTAAATCTATGCGATAGGTAGACGTAAGGGTTTACCTCCATAAGAGAATAAACCTCTCGGACTTATAACCTTGGCCTCCATAACTCCTCCTATTTTAAAATCATTTAGTTAGGTCTTATGAATTACAAGATGGCTAGGGTAGTTATTTAATTAGAAAAAGAGTTAAGTCCTAAACTCACTCCCTAAGAGACTAGAGCATGAGTGATAGGAGCATATGACTTAATCTATAAATGCAAAATCATTTCAAATTTTATTTATTTTATTTTGATACATCATTTAGATAGAGGCTTTAGGATTTTATATACCAAAATGCATGATGAAGTAAGTTATTGGCCAAATCAAAAGAGAGAGTGTGAAGCTCCATCAGTAGAGGTTCCTCTCATGGGTCAAGTGGTCCCTATGTATGTAAGGAAGGAGGCCCTCATTTTGCAAGAGTGATTCAAGATGATATGTATGATGTAAGACATACAACCATACAGCTAAGGGGTTGTTAAATCTTTTAATTATCTTATTTAAAGCCTAGGCTTTATGGTGAGATTATGAGTTATTCAAAATTTAGTTATGGTGATTAGTTGGATAGAAAATTTATTTTTATATTAAGAGCCTAATCACATCTAGGCCACACATTAATGCATCAATCATTAAGAAACTATGAAAAGCATATCATTTCTAATGTACAATCTAAACAAATCATCAATCAATTTTATAACTATCATGAAAGAATAAGAGGCCAGTGCGGTCGGGTATCGTCGTACAACCTGAAAAGAGAAAATATGGGTAGCCTAGCTCTACCCTTATACAACTCAGAATATAAAAGAATAATTACATTTTATTAAAAGCTATGGGGGTCTTCATTCTTCATTCTTCCATTTCCTTGATTTGATTCTTCCTTCTTCAATTTGAATGTGCTTCCTTCAAAGGCATCATAGGGCACCCCAGGAGAAAGCCTTCTGGCCACTGTTCATCCTACTCCCCCATAACATTAATCTTAATTCCTATTGCTAAATTACATTGAAAATAAAAAAAGTAATTCTAACTACACCTACAAAATAGAGGTTAGCTAAACACACATACAATCCTAAGTAGTTATATGTATGATTTAGACTTAGCACTCCGCACATGGGTAACCATGCCCACCTATTCTAACTTGGATTATGCTTAGGGATTTAAGCAACTTGCAAAGAGTGCATTTATATTTATTTTAAGCATCCCCTTAAGCACAATCCCCTGCAGAAAACATGATTTGACTAAGAATGACCTGACATCCAGTCTATGAAGCATACACCCTAACGTCTAGTCTAAAATAATACACCACAAAATAAAATATTCATCACATCATGCACTATCCTAACTTAGGACTAGAAGTGGTGACTTAATTCTAATGTGTGTGTTAAGGCTTGTGTGGTATGTCTTACTAACCATTAAAGTTATATCTTTCTAAGTGTGGGAAGATTTAATTTAATAAGAAAGGTTAGTTTCACTTCAAGTTTTTTAATTGATTTGAGAATTTTTAATTTATGTTTTCTTTATTTCATATGACATACACTTAACAACTAAGTGTTATGAAGAGAAAGAAGAGGATTACCCTCTTTCATCGCTACCTCAAGCAACTTTCTAAAGTATACTAATTTGATTTAGTTCTCTTTAATGAATGGCTTATTACACATTTTAATTAATCCTAAGTTTAGGTTCACTTTAAATGACCTCATTCAATATGAGAGGCTTTTTAAGGTTAATCTAATTAAACTACTATCACATGACATATATTAGATCATTCCTTTCCATCACATGTAATATGCATATGATTTAATCCTAAGTGTATCTATATATGCAACATATTTTAACAGACTTAAATGATGAACATATGTGTATGTTTACAATTTATATTTTATTTAATTGAATCAGTTAATCATATTAACTTAAAGCTCTATCAAAATTCTTATACAACAATATATAGTGATGAAATTAAATAGTACGTGTCATTATTAACCAAGAAAGTGAGGTAATCAAATGACTTTTTGGGGCTAGCTAAAGCCTCGTATTCCTAGGATGTCAAAACTATATACCCATTTGCATTCAAATATATGTAAATTTGTATGTATGAAACTACGAAAGAAAGCTTCTAATCATATGACTAATTAATCCAAACACTTAACTAATTATGAATGCATGCATTTTTAGTAGAAAAGGAGGGATTTTCATGATTTAGCCACACATACATGCACATGTAAAGAGAAATAAGCAAGTATGTGCCTTTGCTAACCAGCAAAGTGAGGTAATCAAATGACCTTCTTGGGGCTACCTAAAGCCTTATATTCCCAGGATGTCCAAATTATATATTTTGCTATCTCACTACACATGAATGTATATGTAAATAAGGAGAAGAAAATCATGCAAAAATTACATTTCTATTTGATTAGAACATTTATGCATGTTAAATAAAGTTTCATTCAAATTATAATATAGAAACACATATAAATGAAATCAAATAACTACGTGTCTTTAACTAGGAAAGTGAGGTAATCAAAAGACTTCTTTGGGGATAGCTAAAGCCTTGTATTCCTGGGATGTCTACACTATATACTTATTAACATTCAAATATATGTAAAATCACATATGAATTAAGGATAAGAAAGCATTACTTCACATACCTAAGCTATAAGTATGCAAAGCCTATATATATTCATAATTATTATCATCAATGTAATGTAATTGATTTAGACTTTGGAAAAAACAATTTGAATTTATTGGTGATAATAGCCATACATATTATAAATTGGCTCAACACATGCAAGCTTGCATAAAAAAATCATTTGATTTTATTAATTTTGGAAATGTGAATGTCTAATTTCAAATGACATACAACATTTAACATGATTAGAAAGGAATAGATAAACATAAACACATGATTTCTTTCTATCAAATTATTTTCTAAAGACAATCATATTAAATAAAGCTATTTAAAATAAACCAAAGCTTTCTTAATATCATCTCTAATTTCATGTTTTGATTTGATTTAAGGATGTGAGAAAAGGTCTACTAATCCTGACCCATTCCCATGTTTATTAATAAATTTATTTTAATAAAATGTAATTAAGTTAATTTTATCAGTTAATTTAGTTGTAATATGCATTAAATACATTAATTAACCATTTCCTATGTTACCTTAATACAATTATCCAAATAAATGTGAGCCAATATGATATGCACGTGAATTAGAAATTAAATCAATAATGATCCTAAGAAATAAAAGAGGCCTAATGCAATTGGCTCATAATTAATGGTTAATTATGTTATGGAAGTTAATTAGGTACTTTCATGGTTTCCCCACACATGTGGCATGATTTTCCTTAAATAGCTTTAGGCTATTGAACACCTAAAGGTCTACCCAAGAATTGATTAATTGAGGTTTAATATGATTATAATTTCAATTCAATTAATTAACTGATTTAATTAATTAGTTAAACCTTAATTAATTTGATTTTAATTAATGGAATGAACTTATGGAAAGAGGCTAAGGAAAAGTCTTAACCCCATTCCATTAGTCCATTCACTATTGGATAGTTTTTAATGAACTTAATTAATCAATTTGTTATAGTTCATGGGATTAGTTAACCATTAATTTAATTAATAGAGTAATTAGAGATTAAGTAGACAATTCCCCTAATTAAGTAAGCAAGAAATCCTAAGAAAATCATGGGAGGCAGAGATCATCCCATTAAATTAACCTAGAAAATTTAGAATTAATTACTCAAATAATTAAGAAGTAATTAAGTTATTTTATTTTTTTATTAAATCCTAATTAAGCTTTAATGATTGTTCAAAATTAATTAGAATAATTTTTAATTAATTCTCCTCTGAAATACCTTTAAAATGAATATTTATTTTTATTTTTATAATTTTTCTATGATTTTTTATGAATTTTGGAAGTTTCAACCATTAAAAAGAAATTAAAAAAATTAAAGCCTAATCCTATGGTACGCATGCGATGCTTTCCATGTGGCGCCATGGGATTGACTACTTAAAACTTATCCGACTCAATGCCTATGTGGCAACGGTGGACATGCTTTCTTGTCCAACATTTGATCTAAGATTGGATGGCTATGATTAATCCCACAGCTTAATAGGATTAAATTGGATTAAACTATCAAATCTAATCATGACCGTCATTTTCGATTACACGAAATGGATGGTGTGTGATCTATCTTCACATGAGTGAGGGAGAAAGGAGTCCATCTCCCATTGCTCGCTTGATCTGAGCTTACGCGATCTCGGATTGACTCCAAAATGTTCCCACACCTTCATGACATCGATCGGAGGGGATCCAATGATCAAGATCACACGGGATGAACATTTTCTTCAAAAAGCTTCAACTCATTTTCACCAGAGCTCAATTTTAATGGCATACATCACCAGAGCTCAAGACCGATGGAAAATATGATTGAGGAAGCATCATCTAGCAAAGATGAAGCTCTACTGATTAGCACGAGCCTTGATTTGATCTAGTTTGCTCGGAAGACCAACACCCGGAGCTTAGGAGGCTAATGTTGATTGAAGTCCTACGTCCGGTGGTCAGAGGGCTCGGGTGGAAATTTATTCTTGCTCGACGGAGTATGGGGATGGTGCGTGCAAAGTTAACTTGATTTTTATAGAGGTTTAAGCAAGTAGGGATCGAAGGAGGGATGCTCTATTTTGACTTAATGGAAAACTGTAATGGTGGAGCTCAGGATGCTTGGAAATGGCTCTGGGATGCACGCCTTGGGATGCTAGGGTTCTCTCAAAGCTCAAGTGCTCAATTTGGAATGTATTGGAGAGGGTATACCCCCTTCTTCCCTTGATCATATGGTCTGAATGGATTTGGCTCCTAGTGGCCATCCGATCACCTCAGAGGGTCGTGGGTGGCAAGAGTGGATGAGGTGGCTTAGTTTGAGTGGGTGAAGATGTGGAGGTGGCTGCTAAGGAGGGATAGTGGGTGTCCTATGGGTTTCAAGTGCACCAATGGGGAGGGTGAGGTGATTTCACCTCCCATGGGTCATGGCGACCCAACCACCCCTTGGATCAGGTTGGGCAATTTCTGGGCCTATGTGGACTAGAGGAGAGTGGCCAAGAGTGGAAATGACCACTTACATGGGTAATTTATCTCATGTGATACCAAGTAGAATGGTCATTTGGTATTGGTTTGATTTGATAAATTTAAAAGGAGTCAAATTTTGGTTTCATTTGTTTTGGTTCATTTGGTTGATTTTGGCTTTTGTTTAATGTTTGGTTGGTTTGATTTGGCATTTGGGGTTTTAGTTTGGTTTAAATTGGTCATTGATTAATAAGGTTTGTAGTAAGATCTTGAAATAAACTTAGATGGGTTGGTATTTGGTTTTATTTTAATTTGGATTTGATTTGATTTTTTAGTCAATTTAGGTCAATTTGGGTCAATGGGTTAAGTTGATTTGAAACCAAGTCTTGTTCAAAATTTTGGGTTATTATGAATCATTGGTTTCAAATATTTGGTTTAATTTAGAATTCAGCTAGTTTGGGTTCATTTGTGTTAAGAAGGTTGACTTGCTCAAAGGACTAAGTTGACTTGGTTTGACCCAATTTATGATAATTGATCAACCGAGGGTGATCAACAATCATGATAGGAGATTTAGGTAGGCTTGGTTCAATCTAATTTGGGTAGGATTGGAACTTGGCTCAAATAGGTCAAATTGGCAACTTTGGGTCAAGTGGACCAATTGAGTTTAGTTGGCATGATTTTGGGTTGAGTTTGATTTGGTTGAGTTTATATATGGATTTGGCATTGGTATATAAATTCAATTGCAATCGATTTGGGTTTGGATGAGTTTTGGCTCATTTGAATATTTCAAGTCAAAAGGGGTAAGTTGAGTTTGACTTGGGATGGTTTTGGTTTGGCTTGATGATTGTAGATTTCATTTATATTTGGGATGATAATTGAAGGAATAATTGATTCATGATAAAATCAATTAAATTTGGGTTTTAGAATGAGGGTATTCAGCTAAGTCCATGGAGTTAGGTCATGTGGCTTAGGTTTGGATTATTTAAATGTACATCTCATTAATATTTGTGAAGATGATTGAAGATATGAATTGATTATGAGAAAGTCAATTGAGTTTGGATTGATTTGGGTTAAGATTTGGCTAAGCCCATGGGGTTGACTCATATGGCTTAGGAAGGATTTTGATTTAATTTGATTTAGTTTAATTTAGTTTTGATCATTTGAATGTAGATTTAATTTATATTTAGGAAGTTGATTGAAGATATAAATTGATTATAAGATAATCAATTGATTTTAGTTTGATTAGGATGGGATTTTGGCTAAGTCCATGGGATTGATTCAAAAGAGTTAGGAAAGATTTCAAGTTTGGATTTGATCATGGGCTTCAATCATTTGGTTTTGGAGTTTGGGTTCGGATTTGGATTTTAATTTGGATTCGATATTTGAATTGAATTTGAGGTTGGGTTATGGTTTAAGAAGGTGAGCATGTATTGGGTTTAGTCTATATGGTAGGTGGATTATCCTAATCCCTATGGCATAACCTAATCTTATGGTTAACCCTTCTAAGTCTCTAGGCTTAAGTTAAGTGTTTAACTAATTACTAAAAGTGTCTTACAATAAGAGAAGTCTTAGTGTCTAGAAGACTCCTAAATCTAAGATGGGGAGATTTAGAACTCACTCTAAAAGTTAGGTCAACAATCGTATTAGTAAATTTGAAGTTATAGAAGCTTAAAACAAAATGAATTGTGAAAAAATAGTGTGACCTGATGATATTCCAATAGAAGTGTGGAAATGTTTAGGAGATCAAAAAATTTATTGGCTTACAAATCTTTTTAATGTTATTTTAAAGATTAAACAGATGCTAGATGAGTGGAGAAAGAGTTTAATGGTTCCTATATTTAAAAATAAAGATGATGCACAAGAGTGTGCAAATTATAGAGGAATTAAGTTAATGTGTCATACATTAAAATTATTGGAGAGAGTAATTGAGCATAGGTTACGATGTGACACAAAAGTTTCTCATAATCAGTTTGGTTTCATGCCAGGTAAATCTACTATGGATGCTATACATTTGTTAAGGGGTTTGATGGAGAAGTGTAGAGAAAGTAAGGAAGATCTACATATGATATTTGTTGATTTAGAGAAAGCTTATGATAAAGTTTCAAGAGATGTTCTTAAGAGAGTTCTAGAAAAGAAAGGAGTTAATATTGGTTATGATCAAGTCATTAAGGATATGTATTTACTTGTGTCTAAACACAAGGAGGATTGACAAAATATTTTCCTATTTCAATTAGATACTTCAAGGATCAGCTTTAAGCCCTTATCATTTTATTTTGGTTATGGGTGTTCTTACTAGGAATTTATAGAAAGATGTACCTTAGTGTATACTTTCTGCTGATGACATTCTTCTTGTTGATTATACTAGAGAGGGAGTCCAAGAGAAACTTGAATTATGGAGGTCAACCTTAGAGTCTAAAGGTTTTCATTTAAGTAGATCTAAAACTGAATATATGGAGTGTAATTTTAGTTGTAGAAGTTCTAGTGGTAGTGTTGTGACATTTGGTAAACTAGTCATTAAAAGGAGTGAGAGATTCAGATATCTATTCTATATTGTTCAAAATTATGGTGAAATAGATGGAGATGTTATTAGTGGAATTCAAGTTGGATGGTTGAAGTGGAGGAACGCATCTAGCCTATTGTGTGATAGAAAAGTACCGCTTAAACTTAAGGGAAAATTTTATAAAATGGTGGTAAGACTTGCAATGATTTATGGTGCATAATGTTGGCCAATAAAAGAGAAGCATAAGACTAAGTAAAGTGTTGTAGGGATGAGGAAGCTCAGGTGGAAGAGTGGCTTTACTCTTAGAGATAAAATGCGGAGTGAGTATGTTAAGGAAAAAGTTGGAGTAGCTCTAGTGGCAGATTAGATTAGAGAGAGTCACGATGGTTTGGCCATAAACATGCCTTCCCGATGACAGAGAGTAGATGCATTAGATTTTCCTCATGTTAAGAAAGGTGAGGTAGAAGACTAAAAGACTTGGTTAAGATGTAAAAAATGACCTTAGTATACTTGAATTAAATGAATTTGAATATCAGAACACATTGGAGAAGAAAGATTCATGTTGTCGAGCACATATAGTGGGATAAAGGCTTGTTGTTATGATTGTGGCATACTTTTCAAATGTTTTTTAAAATATGATTGTTTAATGTGTGGCTTGGCTATAGTAAGCTCTTTAAAAAAAATTAATTTTTCTACCCCAACTAATAACTTCAATTAAATTCTAACCAACTCATAACCTCATTTTAAAGCCTATGATTTTAATCAAGAGATAAATAATTTAGCAACCCCCTTAGCTGAAAGGTTGTATGATATAACAACATGCATGCATATTATTTCAATTAAATTCTGCCCAAGCATTAACATTACCTTTGCCGGTCCCAAGTCCGGATGTGAAAAGTGGAGGGTTGCGATAGGTAGTCGATAGCCAGTGTAAAACTTGACAAAATAATCATGACATGAATCCTTTAAATCATTGTGTTAATGCTAGGGTCCCCGAAAGCGGCGTTGTGGCTTGAATATAGTGAAAAAATGTGCAAGGGCACATGCATCAGTGCGTGTTAAATAAGCAAGGGCTTCTACATTATGGATGGATGAGGGCAAAGAAATTAGTCCATGAAACTAGAATTAGGTTAGGATCTTGGAATATAGGTACTCTTACAGGTAAACTAATGGAATTAATAGATATTATGGTTCATAGAAAAATAAATATTTTATGTGTTCAAGAAACTAAATGGGTTGGGAAGAAGGCCAAGGAGATTGATAGTTTAGGTTTTATACTTTGGTTTTCAGGTAGAAGTCGAACTAGAAATGGTGTAGGTGTGATTATAGATAAAATTTTGAAGGATAATGTTATAAATATTAATAGATGTGGAGATAGAATTATAGCTTTAAATATTATTGTGATCTAAGATTATCAATGTTATAAGTATTTGTGCTCTCATCAAGTAGGATTGGATGTAAGCTCAAAAGAAAATTGGAATGAATTAGAGGGATTAATACAAAGATACCTCTTAAAGAAAAGTATTTATTGGAGAGATTTAAATGGACATGTTGGTAGCATAAACTTTAATTATGGTGGTCAACATCAGAGTCTAAAGGTTTTCATTTAAGTAGATCTAAAATTGAATATATGGAGTGTAATTTTAGTTGTAGAAGTTCTAGTGGTAGTGTTGTGACATTAGGTGAATAAGTCATTAATACGAGTGAGCGATTCAGATATTTAGGATATATTGTTCAAAATGATGGTGAAATAGATGGAGATGTTATTAGTAGAATTAAAGTTGGATGGTTGAAGTGGAGGAATGCATCTGGCCTGCTGTGTGATTGAAAAGTTCCACTTAAACTTAAGGGAAAATTTTATAAGATGGTGGTAAGACCTACAATGACTAATGGTGCAGAATGTTGGCCAATAAAAGAGAAGCATAAGACTAAGTTAAGTTTTACAGAGATGAGGATGCTCAGGTGGATGAGTGGCTTTACTCTTAGAGATAAAATGCGAAATGAGTATGTTCGAAAAAAGTTTGAGTAGCTCTGGTGGCAGATAAGATTAGAGAGAATCGCCTTAGATGGTTTGGCCACATAAAGCGTTGGCTGTCCGATAACCCGGTTAGGAGAGTAGATGCATTAGATTTCCCTTATGTTAAGAAAGGTAGAGGTAGACCTAAAAATAATTGGTTAAGATGTATAAAAAATGACCTTAGTATACTTGAATTAAATGAGAATTTGACACATAATAGGACACAATGGAGATGAAGGATTCATGTAGTCACTTAGTGGGATAAAGGCTTGTTGTTGTTATTATTGTTGTTGTAAATAGGGGGTCTCCATTCTTATATGTTAAGAGATAAACTTGACCTGTAAAAATTGTCCTTTGTAGTTAAGAACACCTCTTCCCTCTGATTTAGCCCTTAACCTATCTTCATCATTCATTTAGGCATAAATTCTCCTAAACCTCAGTCCAAAATGATGAGTTAAAATAAAAATAAAAATTTATAAATTTTTTCACTATAGTCTAAGTTATGAATTGCACACTAAATATGATCTAGTCTCTCAGAGAGTAAGTTTAGGACTCTAGATCTTTTCTTAATTAATAATAGTATAACTATGTTGCACTTACATATGATCAATCACATGACTTTAAATCATTGGAAGTGTTAGCTGACAGTCATTCCAGGAGATTGTAAGTCCAAAAGAGTTGGGGATCGGTTCGTTCTCTCTAGTGGAAGTGAACCATCATATCCCACATTCCTTAAGTAAAATTTGGTTGATCTCTTAGCTTATGCTAGAGCACCCTAGATATAGATTTAGAGGATATTTATTTCTCCTTTTTTACAAGTATTAGTTATCACATCTTAGGCATTTCCACAATCTTGTGTTGTCGGAATCTAAGTTCTAGCTTTCTAATAAAATTTCAACTCAAATAAATATAATTTCATTCCTTAAAAAATATAAAGCCTCATTATGAGGTAGATTGAAGCACTCAATAAGCCTCATAGTATCTTATGTGCTTTATACTTATTCTGCTTTGGGGTCTGAAGAACTCTTCCCACTTGGGTTTTCTCGATTGTTTTCCAATAATTGTCAATCTTTGGAATCTTTGGAGACATTAGTTAACTACTTTAATCAAGAGAGTTCTTAGAAAACTCTTATTTTCTAGGATGTAATTAACTATGGAAGCTTGCTTGCTTCCATATGAAACTAAAGAGCCGAGCTTTACTTTGCATCATCCATGTAAAGTAAGGAAAGATCTCCAGAATCTTTGTAGAGCCATCTATCTTAAGAGTACTTATTAGGTGATTGAGTCTATTGAAGGAAAATATTTTTATATTTCGAGATAGTACATCATCTCTTAATGTTGTGCTCAATCACTTCAATAAGTATCCCCAAATATCTGGGTGGTGTCCTTATGACTCCAAATAAAACTGCCACACCACCCTAAGATTGAGTCAAAAATAAATAAGAATATATAATTTTTATTATATTAATTTAGGATATGAATTCATACTAGTCATAATCTACACTCCTAAGGAATGAGTTTAAGATCTTAGACACTTTCTAAATAAATAATAGCTGAGCTATCATGCATTGACATATAACTCCACATAGTTTTAAAGTATAATAAGAGTTAACTAGCAATCACTCCAGGAGATTGTAAGTCCAAAAAGTTAGGATGGACTCACATTCTTAGGAAAGAATTTGTCATTATATCCCATTTCCCCAAGTACAATTAAGTTGAGCTTCTAGCTAATACTAAAGCTCTATTAGACATTGGATCTTAGGTAGTCTATTTCTCTTTTTCTATGAATGTAAATCCCCACCTCCTATGCATATCCATAATCTTATATTGTGAGAATAAATCCTAATATTCTAATTAAATATTAATTTAAATAATAATAACTCCTAGTTTGAAAAAATCTAAGCCTCACTATTGGATAGACTAGAGTGCTCACTAAGTTTCCTACTATCATAAGTGCTGCTTACCTATCCTTCTTTGGACTCAATTAATAACTCTTCCTATTTGAGCTCTCCCACTTGATTTTCATAATAAAAAATCCTTTGATATCAAGCTTCAAAATCAAT